>JARQOD010000007.1:49533104-49599657 GCA_033576555.1 Oophaga sylvatica | reverse complement strand
GCAACTGTGATCAGCAAGTATGAATTGAGCAGCTCTCTCAATATTGTCATAACCTTCGTTTACACATTGTGTTGGCAGATGATTCTGGTCAGTGTTTCTAATGGAATAAGGGACATTTTAAGTAAAATTAAAGTCATCCTGGTGTTGACAGCAGTACATCAGTAGCCCATTGTCAATCCTTACATCTCAGCTGAGCTCTAGTAGCATGTGACTTCACAATACTCTACAGAATTAAATACAGTCCAAAATGAATTGTGTGTTTCAGAGAAGGGTCATTTCATCTCTCACTAGGGATGAAGTTAGCCTGTGAGTCCTGTTTTTATATAGAGAGGTTCTCTGCTGGATCACCAATTGATAAGAAACTATGTACATAGATAAAACATCATAGATGGAGTATACTGAAAACTTACTAGAAAGCAACCAGCTATATCCCATTATTCAAACTTAAGGATGCTAAAGTATCTACTTAAATATTCATTAGCTTTATATAGGAGACACACGGATTTTGGTAAGAACTTACCGGTAAAATCCTTTTCAGCGAAGGAAGGGAGGGAGACACAGGAATTCATTACTGATGGGTAGGCGGAGCCCTAGATCAGGATGTCACCTCAGATCAAAAGCGTGCTGACTGGCTGGCCCCTCCAGCTCGGGCTCCTCCTACTCAGCTCCAGTCGTACCAAAGCTTTAGGGAAGAACCAAGATCACCAGCGGAGCAACATAACCCCTTCTGAAGAAATTTCAGAGCAAAAACACAAGGATACAGGTTATGCATGCAAAGTAAGCCAAAAACCACAGAGTTCCAGGTACTATTCACTGAACCTGACTACTGCGATGAGCTGGCGATGCTGGAACAGAGCCTTAGCGCGCTGACCTCGGTCCAGATATCGCAATCAGACAAGGGTCGCGCTGCATCTGAAAACATCAACACACTTCTGCCTTGGGAGGGTGCTGTGTCTCCCTCCCTTCCTTCGCTGAAAAGGATTTTACCGGTAAGTTCTTACCAAAATCCGTGTTTCAGCTGCAGAATGGAAGGGAGGGAGACACAGGAATTCATTACTGATGGGACGTCCCAAAGCAGTTCAAAAATAAGGGTGGGAAAAAACCAACAAGAGGCAGAAACCCAACAACCTTAACAACAAAGCGCAACCAGCGCTAAACACAAGTTCATCCTGAACTTTAAACTACAGCTGCCTGCAGGACCCTACGTCCGAGGGCTGCATCAGCGGAAGCACTGACGTCCACTTTATAAAACTTCGTAAACGTGTGGACAGAGCGCCAAGTTGCCGCCCGGCAGAGCTGCACTGCCGAAGCACCTTGGTGAAAAGCCCACGATGAAGCCACAGCCCTCGTGGAATGGGCTTGAATCTTAATCGGGCAAGATTCACCCTTAAGACGGTAAGCTTCCAATATAGCTGACCGGATCCAACGAGCTATAGAATCCTTCGAAGCTCGTTGACCACGCCAACGACCGACTGGAACCACAAATAGGGAGTCCGTCTTACGAAAACCTTGAGTAATAGATAAAACTTCAAGGCCCGAACTAAATCCAATGTGTGTAAAGCTCGCTCTTTCACATTCTTCGGATCCGGGCAGAATGAAGGCAACACACTATCCTGGTTGACATGAAATTGTGACACCACTTTAGGTAAAAAATCACCCCGAGTGCGAAGCACTACACGATCCTGAAAAAACTCCAGAAAAGGAGGCGAACAAGAAAGAGCTGCCAACTCAGAAACTCTCCTCAAGGAAGTGACTGCAACAAGGAAAGCCACCTTCCAAGAAAGTAAAGAAAGGCTAGCAGAAACCATAGGCTCAAAAGGTTTATGCTGAAGAGCCTCCAAAACAAGGTTGAGCCGCCAAGGAGACACGGGTGCCTTCCGCGGCGGAAACTTACGAGATATACCTCGGAAAAAGGAGAGCACGTCTCTATTCGAAGCAATGGTTCTCCGGAACAATAAGGACAGAGCAGAAATCTGACCTTTCAGGGTGCTGACTGCCAAACCCTTGTCTAGCCCATGCTGCAGAAAAGCCAACAGGTTGGGAATGGAAAATTTTCTTGGGTTCCGAGAGGACCCCAAACACCACGAAAAGAAGGTTTCCCAAATTTTGTGGTAAATCCTAGTAGTAGCCGGACTTCTTGCAGCACGAAGGGTAGCAATGACCTCGGCTGAGAAACCTCTACGGGTCAAGATTTCGGTCTCAAGAGCCACGCCGTCAAACGCAGGGACATCAAGTCCGGATGACAAACGGGCCCCTGAGTCAACAAGTCCGGTTGAAGAGGGAGTGGAAAAGGAGGTGCCGCCAACAGCGACATTATTGTCGAGAACCACACCCTTCTTGGCCAGTCTGGAGCTATCAAAATAGCTGGAATTCTCTCTAGTCTGATCCGACGCAGTACTAGAGAAAGTAAGGATATCGGCGGGAATACATAGATCAGCTCGAACTGATCCCACTGAGCCACTAGAGCATCCACCGCCACAGCCTTCGGGTCCTTGTACCTGGACATGAACGTCGGTAACTTGGCATTGGACCTGGATGCCATCAAATCCACTTGGGGGGTTCCCCAGCGAGAGCACAGTAGTGCAAAAATTTCCCGGGGTGGAGGCTCCATTCCCCGGGATCCATCCTTCTGCGACTGAGAAAGTCCGCTGTAATATTCTGAACCCCTGGAATGTGAATCGCTGAAATGGCTGGTACACTGGCCTCTGCCCAAATCAGAATTCGGGACACCTCTACCATGAGTCTGGAACTCCTTGTCCCACCTTGGTGATTGATATACGCGACAGCCGTCGCATTGTCTGTCTGCACTCGGACTGGCAGACCGCTCAAAGGGACCGTCCAATGTTGGAGGCAAAGGAAAATCGCCCTCAATTCCAGGATGTTGATCGGAAGAACAGACTCTTCCGATGACCATACCCCCTGAATCCAGAGATTGTTCCAAACACCCCCCCCAGCCCGTCAGGCTGGCATCGGTGGTTATGACTGACCACTTCGGAGGGAGGAAAGACTTTCCCAGGGAGAATGCCCCTGGACATAACCACCATTCTAGAGAATCCCGCACCGCGCGAGAAATGGTGACGCTGCAATCCAGCGAACCTTGCGATTGATCCCAACGACTCAGAATGAGCCTATGGAGAGCTCTGGAATGAAATTGGACAAACGGAAAAAACCTCATGGACGCCACCGTCAGACCCAGAAGGCGCATACCTTCCGAAGGGACACTGCTGTCGCAGACTTCATAGTCTGTACATGCTGGAGCAGACATGCCTGCTTGTCTGGAGGTAGGGACAACACCGCCCGTACCGTGTCGAAATGCATCCTCAAAAACAGGATTGCCTGCGACGATTCCAGAGACGACTTCTCCTTTGAGGCCACAACCGAAAAAGGCCGTCCAAATAGGGACGAATCGTAAGTCCCCGTCTTCGAAGGATTGCCATGAGATTTTGGCGTCAGAATCGTTGTAAAAATTCTGGGCGTTAAGGCCAAGCCGAATGGTCGAGCCACAACCTGGGTGAGGTCTTCCGATGGGAACATGCCAAAAAGCGTCGTGAATGTCGATTGATCGTTCTGCGACAGGGCTGCCATAACTGAGCGAAGCGACTTCATGCTCGGCTCTGACGGAATGTCAGAAGTCAGTCCGCCTTAGCGAATTTTTTTTTTTTTGCCAGCTTCTGCCTTAACAGAAGTTCTGTTTCCAGGGTATGCGGAATTTCTGAGAATTCCCCCTTTTTTTTTTTTTTTTTAAAAAAGAGAGAGACGACACAAACCCCCAGAGGGTTGGTCAGATCATCCCTTGAACCGAAAAGGACTGCCGATAACTATCGGCACTAGTCCTGCCAGACGCATAAGTCACAGCTCTGCGCTGCGGTAAAGCTGCTTCTTTTGCCTTTGCCTTGGCATCAGCTCCGTGAGGTCAGTCAAATAGCTGACCACTTTCTAAGCTAAAGATAGCAAACCCTGTTGGAAAACTGCGTTCCATCCAAGTCACAGTGCTCTTCTGACTAACTGCCGAGGATTGCTCCCTGGATAGCAGTGACGCATTATCCTTCAACTAGAAAAGCCCATCTACCTTGATAGAGGGAAACTTGCCACGCCATCCTTAGACGGTCCAACCGGCTCAGGGGAACTTAACAAGTACACCTAGATCCTTAATACCGTATCTATGATCCACGGCTACACAGATGGAAATTGTTGCCATCTCCGTTCTTCTGTCCAGCGTGTCCTGCAGACTCGTCTTCCCTTTTACCAGGAAGATTTGCTAAGCTGGAATAAAGGGACATTCACTTCAGGAGAAGGGGTCCAATTAACAAATAACTCCGTAGAAAAACGGATACAGTTTGTAAGGTCATCGCGACCCATGCGACCCTTGCAACATCCGGGCCGACTTACCAGGACGACTAGTTACCTCCTCCGGTAACTGTAACGTCCACATGGCTTCCACAGAAATTTTAGTACGGCCCCTGAGAGAGACAGGGTGTCCCTGCCGATCCTCCTTGACCGAATCGGACTTCTTCGCTAAGCGAGAAGGAAAGCACCGATTTGTGTCGCTTCCTTGAGAGGATCTAGTTGACACTCCATAACCTAAAAGGTCATCAATAGAAACCAGTGAAGGCCTCCATTTTGACACCATTGGAACCTCTGACCGTGTATGAGTCGAGGTCTGCGTGTCAGATACGCGAGGCTGGTCCGTAGCGGATCTGGGAGAGGGTCTCTGACATGCCCTTGCATAGTATATGGCAGGATAAACCTGTCAGTAACCAGAGCAGTACTTAAATAAAAAACAAACGCTGAAGGGTTAAAGCTCTAAAGCGAGAGCTACCCCAGCTGTCTCCCATTAAGAGTTAACCTCCTAAGAAGGGTTAAAGTAGCTGACTCCCCACAACCTTGATAATGAAAAAGGGTGTGCGAATCTCAGGCGCCTCTTATAAGGTCGCAGTTGCAGGACAGCCATGCCACACTAAACAGAAAACGTTCCACAAGATCGCTAAAAAATTGCGCTGTTTTTTTATAACGCAATGACCGCAAAAGTTGTCAAGGAGATCGCTAATCGCCTATGCGATTGCCCAGATTGGCAGTCACCAGCGACACTAAAAATGACACACAAACGATCGCAATATTATGCGACGCCATCAGGATCGTCAGCGGAAACGTATAGTGGCAGCATTAATGTCGCAGACTCCCCACAGCCTCTTTATTAATATTAAAAGAGTGTGCGAGCCCCTTATGCGAGAACAGCCGCAGGACAGCTCAATCTGTCACTCAGAAGTGCCCCAGACGGCGCCCGCGCTGTGGAGGTGAAGGTGTTAAGCTTCTGCCCGGCGGGCTAGAAGCGACTCACCAAGCTGGTCACGTATTCTTGCCGGGAGGGGAGGAGAACGATCCGGGAAGCTTTCAACCTGCAGCGCTTTATCAGCAATGGCCGCTGCGCTCTGCCTCCGTGTGCTCCATGTAGAGGAGCCGGAAATGGAGGCTGCAGTAAAGCGCGCGCTCAGAAGCGGCGCGAAATTCAAAAAATAAAAAGAGCGCGTACTCCCCTCCTTTCCCTCGTCCTGCAGGCATCCTCCTGCGGACATAGAAAAACTAGTCACCGGCATATATATGTACAGCGGCTGCCGCAGCAGTCGCTAAAACACTCACACACATTTTACCAAAATGTGGAGTACTCACCAGCTGAAACGCCACAGGGACCCCCAGGGGTTTCTGGCGCTATGCCCATGCTTCCCCCCAGGGCGGGAAGCGCAGTGACCCCAGTGTGTGGTTTGCGCCCCCGCCAGGGAAACTCTCCTCATCCCCCAGGGCCGGCAAGATTCTGCAGGGACCATTATGTAGTTACAGATCCGCCAAGGGAGAGGCTGGTGAAATACACTGATAAACATGTAACAGCGCTGTCACCGCAGCGCTGAAGCATACTGATATACATGTAATAGCGCTGCCATCAGACGCTAAAGCACTCACACATTAATAATAAAATTTTGTGTGGAGTACTCACCAGCCAAAGCGCCACAGGGACCCTCAGGGGTTTCTGGCGCTGTGCCCATGCTTCCCCCCAGGGCGAGGAACGCAGTGACCGCACGTGTGGTTTGCGTCCCGCCAGGGAAGCTCTCCTCATCCCCCAGGGCCGGCAAGGATTCTGCAGGGACTATTGAGTAAATACAGATCCGCCAAGGGAGAGGTTGGGGTACAGCAGCGCTGGTACCCCTGAGACCTCTAGACCAACTGGTGATCCAAGTCTCCTGTCCGAATATAAAATAATAAAATCTTCTGAGGAGCTGCATTAGCAGCGACCATCCTCTGGGACCTCAAATCTTAGACTGGAGCTGAGTAGGAGGAGCCCGAGCTGGAGGGGCCAGCCAGTCAGCACGCTTTTGATCTGAGGTGACATCCTGATCTGGGGTGACATCCTGATCTGGGGCTCCGCCTACCCATCAGTAATGAATTCCTGTGTCTCCCTCCCTTCCATTCTGCAGCTGAAATATAGATAATATAGTATTCACTTCTGCCACCAATGTTGTTTTAAGGTCTGAATTGCTCATATCTCCGAATCTTTAATATGACCGCCACATAATGTCTGAACAGACGGACGCTCACATTTTTATTTCTTTATACATACACAATACATATGCTGACCTGGTCATATAGCAAACAGATAGTAACAGTTTTATATCCATGTTTAATTTAAAAAGGAGACTAAACTAAAAATTAAATGTATGCAAAACAGATAATTAGGCCTCTTTCACACTTCAGTCGTTTGGTGTCAGTTAAAATCCGCCAAAGTGTGAAAAAAGCGGATCCGCCAGAAAAGTGCAAAAACAGATGCAAACGGATCCGTCATGAACTTTTCAACCTGGAAAATGCACGGTACACATGTCTGGCACGGAGGAGAAAGAGAGAGAGAGACGGAGACAAAGAGGGAGAGAGAGAGATCTGCCAGAAAAGTGCAAAAACGGATGCAAACGGATCTGTTTTAAGACGGATCCGTCATGAACTTTTCAAACTGGAAAATGCATGGTACGCATGTCTGGCACGGAGGAGAGAGAGAGGGAAAGAGAGATCCGCCAGAAAAGTGCAAAAACGGATCCGTTTTAAGACGGATCCGTCATGAACTTTTCAAACTGGAAAATGCATGGTACGCATGTCTGGCACGGAGGAGAGAGAGAGGGAAAGAGAGGGAGAGAGAGATCCGCCAGAAAATTGCAAAAACGGATGCAAACGGATCCGTTTTAAGACTGATCCGTCATGAACTTTTCAACCTGGAAAATGCATGGTACGCATGTCTGGCACGGAGGAGGGAGAGAGAGAGTGAGGAGAGAGAGAGAGAGAGAGAGAGTGAAGAGAGAGGGAAAGAGAGGGGGAGAGAGAGAGAAGAGAGAGCCCGGACAGTGTTTCAGCATTTTCTATGGAAGCTGGCCGATTCCGTCAAGAACGGATGCAGGTGGATCGGCCACCCATACGCACCATTATACAAAACGGCGGACCAGTCATAATCCGCCATTTTGACGGACACAAAAAACGTTGCATTGGAAGTTTTTAAAAAAAAAAATGTGGACGCAATATTTATGGCGGATCCGTCAAAAAACTGATCAAACGGACGACAATCCGTCAAAATAAGTCACTAATGCAAGTCAATGGGAAAAAAGTGGATCCGCCCAAAAAAATGGCGGATCCGTTTTTAACACTTTGGCGGATTTTGACTGACGTCGCACGACTGAAGTGTGAAAGAGGCCTAAGAGGGGTGGGCAGGAGTGTCTAATGAAATTGAAAACAAAAACAAAACACATTTAAAAAATAATATTGATTGTTACATCGAAATTCATTATACTGAGTATTTAGAAAGAACACACTGGCTTTTTACAAGATGATAAAATAATTGGGGATATCTGAAAAAAACACGGATTTTGGTAAGAACTTACCGGTAAAATCCTTTTCAGCGAAGGAAGGGAGGGAGACACAGGAATTCATTACTGATGGGTAGGCGGAGCCCCAGATCAGGATGTCACCTCAGATCAAAAGAGTGCTGACTGGCTGGCCCCTCCAGCTCGGGCTCCTCCTACTCAGCTCCAGTCGTACCAAAGCTTTTAGGAAAAGAGCCAAGATCACCAGCGGAGCAACATAACCCCTTCTGAAGGAACTTCAGAGAAAAAACACAAGGATACAGGTTATGCATGCAAAGAAAGCCAAAAACCACAGAGTTCCAGGTACTACTCACGGAACCTGACTACTGCGATGAGCTGGCGATGCTGGAACAGAGCCTTAGCGCGCTGACCTCAGCCCAGATAATCGCTATCAGATAAGGGTCGCGCTGCATCTGAAAACATCAACACACTTCTGCCTTGGGAGGGTGCTGTGTCTCCCTCCCTTCCTTCGCTGAAAAGGATTTTACCGGTAAGTTCTTACCAAAATCCGTGTTTCAGCTGCAGAATGGAAGGGAGGGAGACACAGGAATTCATTACTGATGGGACGTCCCAAAGCAGTTAAAAAATAAGGGTGGGAAAAAACCAACAAGAGGCAGAAACCCAACAACCTTAACAACAAAGCGCAACCAGCGCTAAACACAGGTTCATCCAGAACTTTAAACTACAGCTGCCTGCAGGACCCTACGTCCGAGGGCTGCATCAGCGGAAGTACTGACGTCCACTTTATAAAACTTCGTAAACGTGTGGACAGAGCGCCAAGTTGCCGCCCGGCAGAGCTGCACTGCCGAAGCACCTTGGCGAAAAGCCCACGATGAAGCCACAGCCCTCGTGGAATGGGCTTGAATCTTAATCGGGAAAGATTCACCCTGAAGACGGTAAGCTTCCAATATAGCTGACCGGATCCAACGAGCTATAGAATCCTTGGAAGCTCGCTGACCACATCGAAGACCAGCTGGAACCACAAATAGGGAGTCCGTCTTACGAAAACCTTGAGTAATAGATAGATAAAACTTCAAGGCCCGCACTAAAGCTAATGTGTGCAAAGCTCGCTCTTTCACATTCTTCGGATCCGGGCAGAACGAAGGCAACACAATATCCTGGTTGACATGAAATTGTGACACCACTTTAGGCAAAAAATCACCCCGAGTGCGAAGCACTACACGATCCGGAAAAAACCCCAGAAAAGGAGGCGAACAAAAAGAGCTGCCAACTCAGAAACTCTCCTCAAAGAGGTGACTGCTACAAGGAAGGCCACCTTCCAAGAAAGCAAAGAAAGGCTAGCAGAACCCATAAGCTAAAAAGGTTTATGCTGAAAAACTTGCAAAACAAGGTTGAGCCGCCAAGGAGACACGGGTGCCTTCCGCGGCGGAAACTTACGAGCTATACCGCGGAAAAAAGGAGAGCACGTCCCTATTCGAAGCAATGGTTCTCCGAAACAATAAGGACAGAGCAGAAATCTGACCTTTCAGGGTGCTAACTGCCAAACCCTTGTCTAACCCATGCTGCAGGAAAGCCAACAGATTGGGAATGGAAAATTTTCTCGGGTTCCGAGAAGACCCCAAACACCACGAAAAGGTTTCCCAAGTTTTGTGGTAAATCCTAGTAGTAGCCGGACTTCTCGCAGCACGAAGAGTAGCAATGACCTCGGCTGAAAAACCTCAACGGGTCAAAATTTCGGTCCCAAGAGCCACGCCGTCAAAGGCAGAGACATCAAGTCCGGATGACAAACGGGCCCCTGAGTCAACCAGTCCGGTTGAAGAGGAAGCGGAAAAGGAGGTGCCGCCAACCGCGACATTATTGTCGAGAACCACACCCTCCTTGGCCAATCTGGAGCTATCAAAATAGCTGAAATTCTCTCTAGTCTGATCCGACGCAGTACTAGAGGAAGTAAGGATATGGCGGGAATACATAGATCAGCTCAAACTGATCCCACTGAGCCACTAGAGCATCCACCGCCACAGCCTTCGGGTCCTTGTACCTGGACATGAACGTCGGTAACTTGGCATTGGACCTGGATGCCATCAAACCACTTGGGGAGTCCCCCAACGGGAGCACAGTAGTGCAAAAAACTTTCGAGTGGAGGCTCCATTCCCCGGGATCCATCTTCCTGCGACTGAGGAAGTCCACTGTAATATTCTGAACCCCTGGAATGTGAATCGCCGAAATGGCTGGTAAACTGCCCTCGGCCCAAATCAGAATTCGGGACACCTCCACCATGAGTCTGGAACTCCTTGTCCCGCCTTGGTGATTGATAAACGCGACAGCCGTCGCATTGTCTGTCTGCACTCGTACCGGCAGACCGCTCAAAAGGACCGTCCAATGCTGGAGGCAAAGGAAAATCGCCCTCAATTCCAGGATGTTGATCGAAAGGACAGACTCTTCCGATGACCATATCCCCTAAATCCAGAGATTGTTCCAAACACCCCCCCCAGCCCGTCAGGCTGGCATTGGTGGTTATGACCGACCACTTCGGAGGGAGGAAAAGCTTTCCCAGGGATAACGCTCCTGGACATAACCACCATCCTCGGGATTCTCGCACCCTGTGAAAGATGGTGACGCTGCAATCCAGCGAACCTTGCGATTGATCCCAACGACTCAGAATGAGCCTATGGAGAGCTCTGGAATGAAATTGGACAAACGGAAAAAACCTCATGGACGCCACCGTCAGACCCAGAAGGCGCATACCTTCCGAAGGGACACTGCTGTCGCAGACTTCATAGTCTGTACATGCTGGAGCAGACATGCCTGCTTGTCTGGAGGTAGGGACAACACCGCCCGTACCGTGTCGAAATGCATCCTCAAAAACAGGATTGCCTGCGACGATTCCAGAGACGACTTCTCCTTTGAGGCCACAACCGAAAAGGCCGTCCAAATAGGGACGAATCGTAAGTCCCCGTCTTCGAAGGATTGCCATGAGATTTTGGCGTCAGAATCGTTGTAAAAATTCTGGGCGTTAAGGCCAAGCCGAATGGTCGAGCCACAACCTGGGTGAGGTCTTCCGACGGGAACATGCCAAAAAGCGTCGCGAATGTCGATTGATCGTTCTGCGACAGGGCTGCCATAACTGAGCGAAGCGACTTCATGCTCGGCTCTGACGGAATGTCAGAAGTCAGTCCGCCTTAGCGAATTTTTTTTTTTTTTTTTTTGCCAGCTTCTGCCTTAACAGAAGTTCTGTTTCCAGGGTATGCGGAATTTCTGAGAATTCCCCCTCTTCTTTTTTTTTTTTAAAAAAGAGAGAGACGACACAAACCCCCAGAGGGTTGGTCAGATCATCCCTTGAACCGAAAAGGACTGCCGATAACTATCGGCACTAGTCCTGCCAGACGCAGAAGTCACAGCTCTGCGCTGCGGTAAAGCTGCTTCTTTTGCCTTTGCCTTGGCATCAGCTCCGTGAGGTCAGTCAAATAGCTGCCTGTTGGAAAACTGCGTTCCATCCAAGTCACAGTGCTCTTCTGACTGTAACTGCCGAGGATTGCTCCCTGGATAGCAGTGACGCATTATCCTTCAACTAGAAAAGCCCATCTACCTTGATAGAGGGAAACTTGCCACGCCGTCCTTAGACGGTCCAACCGGCTCAGGGGAACTTAACAAGTACACCTAGATCCTTAATACCGAATCTATGATCCACGGCTACACAGATGGAAATTGTTGCCATCTCCGTTCTTCTGTCCAGCGTGTCCTGCAGACTCATCTTCCCTTTTACCAGGAAGATTTGCTAAGCTGGAATAAAGGGACATTCACTTCAGGAGAAGGGGTCCAATTAACAAATAACTCCGTAGAAAAACGGATAGTTTGTAAGGTCGTCGCGACCCATGCGACCCTTGCAACATCCGGGCCGACTTACCAGGACGACTAGTTACCTCCTCCGGTAACTGTAACGTCCACATGGCTTCCACAGAAATTTTAGTACGGCCCCTGAGAGAGGCAGGGTGTCCCTGCCGATCCTCCTTGACCGAATCGGACTTCTTCGCTAAGCGAGAAGGAAAGCACCGATTTGTGTCGCTTCCTTGAGAGGATCTAGTTGACACTCCATAACCTAAAAGGTCATCAATAGAAACCAGTGAAGGCCTCCATTTTGACACCATTGGAACCTCTGACCGTGTATGAGTCGAGGTCTGCGTGTCAGATACACGAGGCTGATCCGTAGCGGATCTGGGAGAGGGTCTCTGACATGCCCTTGCATAGTATATGGCAGGATAAACCTGTCAGTAACCAGAGCAGTACTTAAATAAAAAACAAACGCTGAAGGGTTAAAGCTCTAAAGCGAGAGCTACCCCAGCTGTCTCCCATTAAGAGTTAACCGCCTAAGAAGGGGTTAAAATAGCTGACTCCCCACAACCTTGATAATGAAAAAAGGGTGTGCGAATCTCAGGCGCTACTTATAAGGTCGCAGCTGCAGGACAGCCATGCCACACTAAACAGAAAACGTTCCACAAGATCGCTAAAAAATTGCGCTGTTTTTTATAACGCAATGACCGCCAAAGTTGTCAAGGAGATCGCTAATCGCCTATGCGATTGCCCAGATTGGCAGCCACCAGCGACACTAAAAATGACACACAAACGATCGCAATATTATGCGACGCCATCAGGATCGTCAGCGGAAACGTATAGTGGCAGCATTAATGTCGCAGACTCCCCACAGCCTCTTTATTAATATTAAAAGAGTGTGCGAGCCCCTTATGCGAGAACAGCCGCAGGACAGCTCAATCTGTCACTCAGAAGTGCCCCAGACGGCGCCCGCGCTGTGGAGGTGAAGGGGTTAAGCTTCTGCCCGGCGGGCTAGAAGCGACTCACCAAGCTGGTCACGTATTCTTGCCGGGAGGGGAGGAGAACGATCCGGGGAGCTTTCAGCTTGCAGCGCTTTATCAGCAATGGCCGCCGCGCTCTGCCTCCATGTAGTAGGGAGCCGGAAATGGAGGCTGCAGTAAAGCGCGCGCTCAGAAGCGGCGCGAAATTCAAAAAAATAAAAAGAGCGCGTACTCCCCTCCTTTCCCTCGTCCTGCAGGCATCCTCCTGCGGACATAGAAAAACTAGTCACCGGCATATATATGTACAGCGGCTGCCGCAGCAGTCGCTAAAACACTCACACACATTTTACTAAAATGTGGAGTACTCACCAGCCGAAACGCCACAGGGACCCCCAGGGGTTTCTGGCGCTATGCCCATGCTTCCCCCCAGGGCGGGAAGCGCAGTGACCCCAGTGTGTGGTTTGCGCCCCCGCCAGGGAAACTCTCCTCATCCCCCAGGGCCAGCAAGATTCTGCAGGGACCATTATGTAGTTACAGATCCGCCAAGGGAGAGGCTGGTGAAATACACTGATAAACATGTAATAGCGCTGTCACCGCAGCGCTGAAGCATACTGATATACATGTAATAGCGCTGCCATCAGACGCTAAAGCACTCACACATTAATAATAAAATTTTGTGTGGAGTACTCACCAGCCAAAGCGCCACAGGGACCCTCAGGGGTTTCTGGCGCTGTGCCCATGCTTCCCCCCAGGGCGAGGAACGCAGTGACCGCACGTGTGGTTTGCGTCCCGCCAGGGAAGCCATCCTCATCCCCCCGGGCCGGCAAGGATTCTGCAGGGACTATTGAGTAAATACAGATCCGCCAAGGGAGAGGTTGGGGTACAGCAGCGCTGGTACCCCTGAGACCTCTAGACCAACTGGTGATCCAAGTCTCCTGTCCGAATATAAAATAATAAAATCTTCTGAGGAGCTGCATTAGCAGCGACCATCCTCTGGGACCTCAAATCTTAGACTGGAGCTGAGTAGGAGGAGCCCGAGCTGGAGGGGCCAGCCAGTCAGCACTCTTTTGATCTGAGGTGACATCCTGATCTGGGGCTCCGCCTACCCATCAGTAATGAATTCCTGTGTCTCCCTCCCTTCCATTCTGCAGCTGAAAATATATATAAAAATAATATTAATCTGATGGCAACACCAATACAAAACTGTACAGCCTCCAAAACTCCTGATGTATGCATTATACATATAACTGGATTTTATCCATGTAGAAAATGTTTCATATGCCATGATTTCTATGTATGCCCTGGTATTGACTACCGTATGTTATCTGTTACGAATGAAAAGAAAATTGATATTAAATTACATACTTTAGCACCACAAGGCTTGAATAATGGAACAGAACTGCTTGTTTTCTAGTATGTCATGCGTATGCTTTTTCTGTGATGTTCAACCTGTGTACAAAGTCTCTTCTTAATTAGCGATCCAGCAGAGAACCACTATGTAAGTGAAGGCTCAAAGACATTGTTATGAGAGCACCTTTCATACTTACTGATCACTACTATAAAAGTACTGGGTTTGTCAGGGTACATTTGTCTCTTGTGCATGCTGATGAAGATGAATCAGTTATTTTTATTTTATGCACTATACTATGAGGTTTTGGAACCAAAAATGCTACAAAACCTGATACCAGCAGCGTTTTTCGCACTACCATTGCTTTCAATAGGTGAAAAACGCGGAAAGAAGTGACATGCGGAATTTTGCATAAACAAAGCTCTTTGACAAACAAGTCAGAAAAAAACAGGGTTGTGTGCATGAGAGCCACTCCATCTGAATGATGCAGCGGGCGGAATGCTTTTTGGACTGGGTGAGATTGTTCCAGTTATTATAAGAGTGGCCATAAGTTATATTTGGGACATCATAAAAGGTCTATTTAGGAATGCTCACTGAAAAGTGGGGAGGCAGGGTTCCGTTTTTGGACCATATGAGAATGATGTCATGAAATTATAATCTATATGCATGCCTTTACATTATACTACAAGCCTCTTAAGGGTTTAAAGACGTCTATTAGGTCTCATACTTAGAATTTGACCTCAGGATTGGGGCGTTTGCTAGATGAGACAATTCTAGGTCTAAGCTAAAATTCTTCTGAACTGATAAATTTGGCAACATAGCATCGGTATATATATCACGTTTAACCCAGAATATGCATGATATGCCAAAGCTGTTATATCCGATTGTATGTTGCCCGATGGACATGTTATTATGGTAACACAATTGGTGACACTCAGAATCGGCAGTTTTTCAATAAACTGTTGAGGAGATTACTGTCTCTCCTAAATTTTCTTGTGCATTTTATGTGACTGACGAGTCACTACCCCATTTATTGGGGAGCATTACGAGGCTTGTTATCAACTGTTCGCTTCTTGCTGTGTGGTTTGGTTGTGTACCACTTTTTTATTATTGTTTGTTGGTGTTTTTTTACCTTAGTTAATTAAAAGTTACATTTTATCCTTGAGCTTATACTTCATTGCACATTCCTTGGGATACCATTATTGCTTATTCTTGAGATTTCTGAAATCTCAGCCTTTGCTGGTACTGTGAAACGCATCTGAAAATTTGCATAAAAATCACAGGGAAAAAAAGCCTTAGGGTATGTGCACACGTTGCAGATTAGCCTGCGGAATTTTCTGCAGAGAATCTGCATCTCTGGGCAGAGAACTCATGGCAAAAAGCTTGGATTGTAATGTGTTTTCCGTGAGCGGATTTGTGAACTTTCTGCCTTGCTGCTCTGGAGGGAGAGGGAGAGAACGAGCGAGCTAAAGAGAGGGAGAGAGAGAGAGAAGCGACTGACTGGAAAGGCTGTTGAAGATCCACACAAAAGAAGTGACATGCGGCATGAAAAAAAAAAATGCTGCAATCCTACACGGATGTTTCCCCAGCATGTGCGCAGCAAATCTCCATTTCCCATTCATTACCATTGGCTGTGCACTACACTGCAGATTTTGTGCGTCCAAAAATGCTGCGGCTCTGCATCTAAATCCGCAACGTGTGCACATACCCTTAGTAACGTTTTTATGATCACTTTAAGGGCCCGTTTCCACTAAGCGCATTGCCTGCGCTTTGGACAGAGCAGAAAACCCGCTCTGTCCAAAGCGCCGCCGCCTTCTGTACGCACGGTAATTCCGGATATGTTCATTGAACACATGCGGAATCACCGCATCGCATACATAGACTGGGTTATTTACCTTGCGGAGACTAAGCGTCTCCACAATGTAAACAGACATGCTGCGTTCTAAAAAGACAACGCATGTCCGGTTTCGTGGGTGTGTCACCCACGTATTAGGATCCATAGTGGATACGGGATTTCATAAAATCCCCTCCACTATGCTGAAACATCTGGACGCTGCGGATTAAACACTGCGGCTGTACGCAGCGTTCATTCCGCAGATAATCCGTATGTAACACTGGCCGTGGAAACATACACCAACAGGTTATATTCTTGAAAAAATAATTTATTTACACTATAATATTTTAACCTTGAAAATTTACAAACTGACAGATGAGAATTAAAATAGGTTGCCCAATTTATTTTGATTGGATACATAATATTTTTTTTTTTTTGAATATAGGACGGAACTGAAAGGATCTGCCCCAGGATTAGAAAGCAGAAAATAGGGAAAAAAATATTTACTAGGTAAAACTTCCCTGGTGGTATAAAGTGGGCGGTCAATACCACTAATTTTAATGCACTAGTGAAGAATTAGAAGGGAATAGCTCTCCTCTTCGTGATTCTCTACAGCACATTATACAGATTTACAACATGCACATTATGTACATGATGCACAGATCTCTATGTGTGTTTGTGCACAGATCTCCGCTACATGTAAATACACACACCACTGCATGCAGAGATCTCTGCTACACACTACTAGATGTACACACACTACTGCATGCATAGATCTGCCATGTGTATACACACAGATCTCTGCACAGGTCCTGTAGGCTTTATGGCTAAAATGATGATTTATTTTGTGGTATGTAGGAAAACTGCAAACAAACCGATATTTCTTCTCTCCTTCATAACATTAAAGATGTAAGATCAATTCTTCAGTACAAATGTGATGTAAGCTAAGCCGAACACCTTTCCTCTTAAGGATCGAGCTCCACACTTTATAAACAGCAGTGTATGACCAACGCCTAGATTCTTTCACATTGTGTAAAATAATTTTCTAACCCAGATATACAGGTGCTTCTCACAAAATTAGAATATCAAAAAGTTTATTTCAGTTTTTCAATACAAAAAGTGAAACTTGTATTATAGAGTCATTACAAACAGAGTGATCTATTTCAAGTGTTTATTTCTGCTAATGTTGATGATTATGGCTTACAGCCAATGAAAACCCAAAAGTCATTATCTCAGTAAATTAGAATACTTTATAACACCAGCTTGAAAAATGATTTTTGTGTACTCACCGTAAAATCCTTTTCTCCGAGACGCTCATTGGGAGACACATACCATGGGTGTTATGCTGCTGCCACTAGGACACTAAGCTAATACACAAAGAAATTGGCTCCTCCTCCGCAGTATACACCCTCTGCTGGCTCTAGCCTGAACCAGTTCGGTGCAAAAAGCAGGAGAATATTATCATCATATCCAGGTACGATCCTTGTCAATAATATGAGTGATCACCACATCGAAAAAAAGAGACAAGCAGAAGTCGTTAGAGTAAAAAAGGGTGGGTGCTGTGTCTCCCAATGAGCGACTCGGAGAAAAGGATTTTACGGTGAGTACACAAAAATCACTGTTTCTCCTTCGCCTCATTGGGAGACACATACCATGGGACGTCCTAAAGCAGTCCATGGGTGGGAATAATCTGGTCTACAGATGCGCTATTGTCGAATGCAGAGTCGATTGCAGAAATTATCTGCCAAGGGCAGCCTCTGAAAAGGCTTAAGGATGACTGTTGTAATGCTTGACTAACGTGAGAAGACTGGACCAAGTTGCAGCCCTGCAAACTTTCTGTATCGACGTCCGGGGGCCAAATGTCCCAGGACGCCTCCACTGACGTAGTGAAATCTACACTGAGGCTCAAAGACATAGGCGACCTCAGACTCGGAAAGTTTCTTGAACTGCAGAGCAGATATATCCAGCTATTGTAGATTTGGACAGGTAGGCCTTTTCTGTGTCTTCCTGGAAAAAATAGAGAGGGAATCCGATTTGAAGAAAAGGCGCTGTTCCGGAAGTGGATTTCTTAAGTGCTCTGTCCGAATCCAAAGGATGGAGAGCCCTTCCAGTACGATGAACCGAAGGTGGAGAGAACGGGAACAATACTATGTTCTTATTCTGATGAAAGGATGAAACAACATTAGGCCATAAGGCCAGAGAAGTCCTGAACACTACCTTGCACTGTTGAAGGACAAGAAAGGAGGTTTGAGAGACAAAGCAGTCAATACCGAAATCCACGTGATGTCTGTTACAGCCACAAGAAAGGGAGCTTTCCCAAGAAGGAAGAGTGATTGATACGTCTTACCGGAACTTAAGGAAGGCCACTTGTAAAAGCACCTAAAATCCGATCAAAAAAACCCCAAAGCTCCGAAAGCCCTTGAGCTTTGGAAGGTACTCTTTGAAAAACAAGATGTATAACCTTGAGAGAAGACAGTGCCAGGCTTGAATGGCAACCTCTTGGAGAAACTCCAATATGAACAAAAAGGCAATCACAAGTGGGAAACAACCGTAGTTGTTGAGAATACCAAGAGAAATAGGCTTTCCCAAATATGATGGTAAATACGCCTGAAAGTAAATTTCTGGACATTGACGATGACGGCGAACGCTACGCGTAGCGTTCAATGCCCAGGTTGTTAAGCTCGCCACTCTCGAGTCCTGGCGGTAAAAGCACTTCTTGAAAAAGAAGGTCTGGACTGTTAGGTAACCGCGGGGGGAGGGAACTAGTTGCACCCAAACCGAATACCATGTTCGGCGTTGTCAGTGTGGTGCAACGAAAAACAGTGGGATTCCCTCCGCCTTGAACTTCTGGAAGACACTTGGAGTCAGCAGAAGAAGCGGAGGAAAAGTAGAAGCGAACTGATGCCATGGAAGCATCAGGTCATCTGACCCGAGTACAGCTGAGTCACAGAACGTGCCGGGACTTTGGCGATTAGCGGAGAGGCCGTAGAAGACTATATGCAGCGTTACCCAGAATTGCCAACCGTGCTAAAAAGCTTCCAAGGAAATGAATTAGTGTGCTGAAAACAGGCACTGGCAGCTGAGGAAAAAAATGCGCCCAATTTCCTACCCCTAGAACATGAACTGCTACCAAAAAGGTAAATGGTTTGTATTGGCCTCTTGCAAAATGCGAGCTTCGTCAGGCATAGTTCCTGTGCTTCCGTGAGCCCTCCTGTCCCCAGATGTATGCCACAGCCGTGGCGTGGACTGATTGGATCCGGAGGGAATGACCATCGAGACGCAGGCAGAGAAAGAACAGCGATCCAGAGGGATGGATATCCGTCCCACGCTGGAAGCAATGTCAGCCACAGAGGACAGAGATGTAGTCGAGGGTGGCCGAGAGGAAATTTCTGAGATTCGTGGCTCCGAGAAAACCTTTTGTGAAGTATTATAAAGACTCGGGAAGTGTCCAGGCCTGAGAAGAGGATCCTCTGAGACGGGGCTGAAAAGGGGTTGTGCAGGTTCTATATCCCCCTAGACGAGTGAGTGTCCACGGTGACGCCGACCCTCTTAGCGCAGGCTTGAAGGGGGATCTCTTGAGAAGGAGGTTGTCTGGGCAGAGTGGAATCACTATGGCCCGAGGGCACGGAATAGAAATAACTGCCATGACCCTGGAGAACGGCCTGGGAGCAGAGGCGAGACCGATGGTTAAAGCCGTGAACTAAAAATGGTTGTTTGCGATGGCGAGGCGGAGAAATCTTTGTCGGGCTGAGAAGGATTGGAACGAGAGGATAACATTAAGGAAAAATTCCGCTGATGCGGAGTACATAAAAGGCCTAATAAGGTGTTGCCGCTTGTTCCTTGTGTCCTTAAAAGACGGGTCCGGAGGAAACAAGTTGGCGAGGGGAACAGTAATTCTATGTTGGTATCTGGAACCCACTAGATTTCCGACCCATGGTCGAGAATAACCACCAGCCAAAACTGTGAAACAGGCGTAGACGGATGCCTACCCTGTCCGAATGTTTCGAATACTGCCATGAGTTGTTGAACAGAGAAACTTGGCCCTTGAGGGTCTGCGCTTCCCGGAAAGGAAGAGCTTAAGGAAGTTAGAGATTTCCTTGAGGCAGAATCTGCTCGCCACTCTCGGAGCTATAGGGCTCTGTTAATGGTAACGCTGTTGGAGCTATGAGAGCGTCACCGTCTGCTATATCCAGGGATGCATGTACTCAATCCCCGGCAGACTAACCACCTAGTGAGGCAAGCTAATGTCTGACTGGTCTTGGCTAGGGTCCTAGTCCAGACCCTCATGGTTCTGGCCACCTAGACGACGGCGAGGGAAGGAAAGAGAGTTGCCCCAGAAACCTCCAAAGACTGACCGCGGGGAATAACCCCAGTCCGCCATTGGATGGTCAGTGTAGATTATAATAGACAAGCCGTCGATCAGCAAAGGTTAGTAAGCGGCCATGATATAGGATCCATTGTTGGAGACTCCGTCCACTCTTTGTTTAGAGTGTGGGCAAGAAGGTACCATGATTAAGCGGCCCTAGCTCAGAGAATCACTTGTCCGGTAACTGCTATATTTCTGACCTATGTCAGAAACACAGAGAGATTAATAAAAACCCTGTGAAGACATTAGGCCCCCTTTGAAGGGCTCAGCGAGATAAAGACTAATGTTTTGACTTTGTACGGCTCACAGAACTGTATTAACCGGTTCGATGAGGGCCTCTAAGGACTGAGGACTCGTATGGATGCTGCACTCCCAAAGGACGGGAGAGCTGAAAACAGAACACGCATACACCAAAAAAAACAGCAGAATGCTTGGGGAACTAGGTACTGAGACGTTAGCTAGAAAATTGGGCATTCTTTGCTGCTGTCATCCCCTGTCTTAAGACTCGAATGGCAGAGGGGCTTTTATCATAAGGTAAACTGAAGCCGGAGGCATTGCCCACTCGTTGTGCTCCTGTGAGATGCAGACTGCACAGATTGCAGTGGGGCACCTTTGCGGTAGTGGGGCATTACACCAGGCGTAAGCGTGCGTTCTATTAGTCAGTGCTCCCAGGTATAAGTCCGTGCCGCCAGAAGCGGCAGATCGCATAGCGTTGACAGACGAGTACCAAAGTGTAATGTATGTAGTACAGTTCATATAGCGTCTTGTGCTTGGGTGCGATGAAAACACAGGAGTCACAGGTTTGATATAGAAAAGTCCTGTATTACTTCATACAAGTTGGCAGAAATAGTCACACAGTTTGCAGACACAGAAACCGGAGACACAGCAGGCCAGAGTAATCCAAGCTCAGCAATCACTCTCCAATACAGATTCAGGTTCTTCTTCTCTGTTACCGTAAGTCCATGCAAACGTGGGTCTTTCAAAGAGCAGGGTTCAGAGTCCACAAGTGCTTCAGAGTTCCTCAGTAGGAATAGCTGGAGTACAAGGTCCAAGGCTTACAGGAGTCAAGTCACAGGTTCACTGCAGGCTAGATTCTGAAGCACTGATTGCTCAGCTGTGGCTGCTTAAGAAGCAAAGGAGAGAATCAGGGCGGGAACATGCAAGCTGGAAACTCCATTTTGACTGAGGGCAAGATAGCTGCAGCAAGACAGAAAGTAAAATGGCTGACGAACAAACTGAGTTTCAGGAATATATACATAGAACCTTACACAAAGGTCACAGGAGATTGAAAAAGCACTCGCCATCCGCCCCGATTATCTCCTCAATCCACCATCCCCTTGATAGGGAGGTGGAGAGGTTTTGTAAGACTCCAGTCGTCATCAACTTTTGGGGAGTGTGATATAATGGGGTCGCACGGACGCCGTATGGAGTCTCGAATTTTGTTCAGGGCCACCTTATCTATGGTGTCTGGAGACCGCCGCAGCGCAGGACCCGAACTGCGAACCTTCAGGACAGCTGCCATAAGGATGGTGCAGGGAGCCCTCAATCCACCACCCCTTTGATAAGGAGGTGGAGAGGGACCATCTGCCCTCCATTCGTCGTCGCTGTTCAGTCAGTGGCAATACAGTGGGGGGCCGCACGGGTGCCATAAGAGCCTCTGTAAAACCGAAGAGGTTCAATCTTCTAGGATGGGGACAAGGCTGTTTGTCCGGCATAGGCCTGGCTGCGGCAGAGGATACATGAAGGCGATACACCATGTGCTCGTCCGTAAGTCGGTGTCGGGAGATCGGTGCCCTTTAAGGGACCCGTCGCCCGTAAGTCAGCTCAGGCGTTGTTAATGGAGCCTGGAGACTGCTGCCTGGAAGGGTTAAGCGCATGAATGTGGTCGGTCGGACGCCGGAGTAACTATTCCCCCACTTCAGAAAATGCGGCATTGAAAAGCGAAATGGCGGCCGGGACTGAGTTGGCGCTTCTCGTTTTCGACGAGAAGAACCAGAACAAGTGGGAGGAGACCTGCAGAGGGCCCGAGAAGCAGGGACAGCGCTCCCCTGAACGGGGGGGATGGGGGAAAACCAAAAAGGTATGGGCGGAACTGAGGCCTACCCGGCCCAAAAACCGGGGATTAAGTTAGTGGGGCAGGCTGTAAAGCCGCGGCGGAGAAAGTGTGTGGCCACAGCGGCGCAGGAATTTTGATCAGGGCCAACGCCGATGATTAAGGCTGAAGCGGCGGCCACAAAAAAAGAGGCCGAGGCGGCTACAGATAAGGCCGCGGCGCCGGCCCGCGGGGGCGACTCGAAAGAAGGCAGCGGCAATCATACAAGGCCACGGCCGGCCCAGACAAAGCCGCGGCTGAGGAGATCGCAGCGGCGGTTCCTGTGATGAGGCCTGGGGCCGCAGGTGAGGCGCAGGAGCGACGAAAATTAAGACCGCGGCGGTACGTATGAGAGGCCGCGGCGGCACCTATTATGCGAAGGCGGCGGTTCCAATGAGGCCGCGGCTGTGAGAAGGCCGCGGCTCCTGATGCCGCGCCACCCACTCCAGTGGGGAAGTCGCGGCGAAGGCCGCGGCTGCTACGTGAGCAGGCCGCGGAGGCTCCTGCGCCACCCACTCCTGTGGGGAAGCCGCGACGGCAGCTACTGTGAGCAGGCTGCGGAGGCTTCCGCGACCCCCACTCCTGTGGGGAAGCCGCGACGGCGGCTACGGTGAGCAGGCCGCGGCAGATCCCGCGCCACCCACTCCTGTGGGGAAGCCACAGCGTGAGTAAAAGTGCGCCCAATATCCCCTGTGAGGCTGCGGTGGCGGCTACCGTGAATAAGGGCCTGTTATGCGAAGGCCGCTCCTTTACAAAGGCCGCGTCGGCGTGGAGCAGGCCGCGGTGGCGGTGCTCAGCCATACCGCGGTGGGGGCTTCGGCAGCGGGCTTGTACTCACTGTGTAAGGGCCAGCGGCCCATGCGGTCATGTCTCCTTAATCCGCCATCCCTTTCGATAGAGAGGCGGAGAGGGTTAACTTCCCAGCGCCAGGTGGGGACACTTGACCGTCTGAAGGCCAGGCTCTGGAAGGGGGTACATGGGGGCGACACCCCATGTTCCTGTCCGTTGAAGGTGTGGGGAGAACGGACCCCTTAAAGGGAACTGTCGCCGCAAAAGAGCTCAGGCAAGATATAGTTGCAGGAGGGGGTACGGGGAGGCGACACTCCGCGTTCTCGCCTGTTGAAGGTTTTGGGAGATCGGGACTTTTCAATAAGACCCCGTCGCCCTTCCATTTGAGGAAAAAATAAAAATCAAGAATTTGGAAAAATAAAATAAGAAATAAATTGGAAAAGATTAGGGTCTGAAGCCAGACCCTAGTGCCTCCTACAGACACTAAGCAAGAACTGGTTCAGGCTAGAGCCAGCAGAGGGTGTATTCTGCGGTGGAGCCAATTTCTTTGTGTATTAGCTTAGTGTCCTCCTAGTGGCAGCAGCATAACACCCATGGTATGTGTCTCCCAATGAGGCGAAGGAAAAATCCGAAATGTTGGCCTACTGAAATGTATGTTCAGTGAATGCACTCAATACTTGGTCGGGGCTCCTTTTGCATCAATTACTGCATCAGTGTGGCGTGGCATGGAGGCGATCAGCCTGTGGCGCTGCTGAGGTGTTATGGAAGCTCAGGTTACTTTGATATCAGCCTGCAGCTCGTCTGCATTGCTGGATCTGGTGTCTCATCTTACTCTTGACAATACCCCATAGACTCTCTATGGGGTTAAGGTCAGGCGAGTTTGCTGGCCAATCAAGCACAGTGATACTGTTGTTTTTAAACCAGGTATTGGTACTTTTGGCAGTGTGGACAGGTGCCAAATCCTGCTGGAGACGGGCTGCATTCAAGATAAATGCAGGATGCATTGGTTGGACCCTAAATATTTCGTAGTTTTTGACTGTCCAAAAGTTAGGAAGTGTAAATTTAATTTTCTATGAGCAGGAAAGACGGATTTTTGGTAAGAACTTACCTGTAAAATCCTTTTCAGCGAAGGAAGGAAGAGAGACACACTAGTCATTACTAGTGGGTAGGCGGAGCCAGATAGGATTGACACCTCAGATTAAAAAGAGTGTTGACCGGCCCCTCCAGCTCGGGCTCCTCCTACTCCAGCTTCTCCAGTTGTACACAAGCTAAGGAAGAGCAAATATCACCAGCGGAGCAACATAACCCCTTCTGAAGGACTTCAGAGAAAAGACAAGAATACAGGTTATGCATGCAACAGAAAGAAACCACACAGTTCCAGGTACTACTCACTGGACCTGACCACTGCGATGAGCTGGCGATGCTGGAACAGAGCCTTAGCGCGCCGACCTCAGCCCAGATAATCGCTATCAGAGAAGGGTCACGCCGCATCTGAAAACAACAACACACTTCTGCCATGGGAGGGAGCTGTGTCTCTCTTCCTTCCTTCGCTGAAAAGGATTTTACAGGTAAGTTCTTACCAAAATCCGTCTTTCAGCAGCAGATGGAAGGAAGAGAGACACACTAGTCATTACTAGTGGGACGTCCCAAAGCAGTCCAAAAACTAAGGGTGGGAAAAAAAACCAAAAGAGGCAGAATCCCAACAACCTAGATAAATGCGCAACCGGCGCAAAATACAAGTTAACTAGAACTTTAAACTACGGCCGCTCGCAGGACCCTACGTCCTAAGGCCGCATCAGGGAAGCACTGACGTCCACCTTATAAAACTTTGTAAACGTGTGGACGGAACGCCAGGACGCCGCTCGGCAGAGCTGAGCTGCCGAGGCCCCTTGATGAAAAGCCCACGATGAAGCCACAGCCCTCGTGGAGTGAGCCCGAATCTTAATCGGGCAAGGTTCGCCTTTAAGTCGGTAAGTCTCCAAAATGGCCGACCTAATCCAACGAGCTATAGAGTCCTTGGAAGCTCGTTGACCACGTCGACGACCTGCTGAAATCACAAACAGAGAGTCTGACTTCCGAAAATCTTGAGTAACAGACAAACACGGATTTTGGTAAAAACTTACCTGTAAAATCCTTTTCAGCGAAGGAAGGAAGAGAGACACAGTATTCATTACTGATGGGGTAGGCGGAGCCCCAGATCAGGATGTCACCTCAGATCAAAAGAGTGCTGACTGGCTGGCCCCTCCAGCTCGGGCTCCTCCTACTCAGCTCCAGTCGTATCAAAGCTTTTAGGAAAAAGAGCCAAGATCACCAGCGGAGCAACATAACCCCTTCTGAAGAAACTTCAGAGAAAAAACACAAGGATACAGGTTATGCATGCAAAGAAAGCCAAAAACCACAGAGTTCCAGGTACTACTCACGGAACCTGACTACTGCGATGAGCTGGCGATGCTGGAACAGAGCCTTAGCGCGCTGACCTCAGCCCAGATAATCGCTATCAGATAAGGGCCGCGCTGCATCTGAAAACATCAACACACTTCTGCCTTGGGAGGGTGCTGTGTCTCTCTTCCTTCCTTCGCTGAAAAGGATTTTACAGGTAAGTTTTTACCAAAATCCGTGTTTCAGCTGCAGATGGAAGGAAGAGAGCCACAGTATTCATTACTGATGGGACGTCCCAAAGCAGTTCAAAAATAAGGGTGGGAAAAACCAACAAAAGGCAGAAACCCAACAACCTTAACAACAAAGCGCAACCAGCGCTAAACACAAGTTCATCCAGAACTTTAAACTACAGCTGCCTGCAGGACCCTACGTCCGAGGGCTGCATCAGCGGAAGCACTGACGTCCACTTTATAAAACCTTGTAAACGTGTGGACAGAGCGCCAAGTTGCCGCTCGGCAGAGCTGCACTGCCGAGGCACCTTGATGAAAAGCCCACGATGAGGCCACAGCTCTCGTGGAATGGGCTCGAATCTTAATCGGGCAAGATTCACCCCGAAGGCGGTAAGCTTCCAAAATAGCTGACCGGATCCAACGAGCTATAGAATCCTTGGAAGCTCGTTGACCACGCCGACGACCTGCTGGAACCACAAACAGGGAGTCCGTCTTACGAAAACCTTGAGTAATAGATAGATAAAACTTCAAGGCCCGCACTAAATCCAATGTGTGTAAATCTCGCTCTTTCGCATTCTTCGGATCCGGACAGAGTGAAGGCAACACAATATCCTGGTTAACATGAAATTGTGACACCACTTTAGGCAAAAAATCACCCCGAGTGCGAAGCACTACACGATCCGGAAAAAACTCCAGAAAAGGAGGCGAACAAGAAAGAGCTGCCAACTCAGAAACTCTCCTCAAGGAAGTGACTGCAACAAGGAAAGCCACCTTCCAAGAAAGTAAAGAAAGGCTAGCAGAAACCATAGGCTCAAAAGGTTTATGCTGAAGAGCCTCCAAAACAAGGTTGAGCCGCCAAGGAGACACGGGTGCCTTCCGCGGCGGAAACTTACGAGATATACCTCGGAAAAAGGAGAGCACGTCTCTATTTGAAGCAATGGTTCTCCGGAACAATAAGGACAGAGCAGAAATCTGACCTTTCAGAGTGCTGACTGCCAAACCCTTGTCTAGCCCATGCTGCAGAAAAGCCAACAGGTTGGGAATGGAAAATTTTCTCGGGTTCCGAGAGGACCCCAAACACCACGAAAAGAAGGTTTCCCAAATTTTGTGTAAATCCTAGTAGTAGCCGGACATCTTGCAGCACGAAGGGTAGCAATGACCTCGGCTGAGAAACCTCTACGGGTCAAGATTTCGGTCTCAAGAGCCACGCCGTCAAACGCAGGGACATCAAGTCCGGATGACAAACGGGCCCCTGAGTCAACAAGTCCGGTTGAAGAGGGAGTGGAAAAGGAGGTGCCGCCAACAGCGACATTATTGTCGAGAACCACACCCTTCTTGGCCAGTCTGGAGCTATCAAAATAGCTGGAATTCTCTCTAGTCTGATCCGACGCAGTACTAGAGGAAGTAAGGATATCGGCGGGAATACATAGATCAGCTCGAACTGATCCCACTGAGCCACTAGAGCATCCACCGCCATTGCCTTCGGGTCCTTGTACCTGGACATGAATGTCGGTAACTTGGCATTGGACCTGGATGCCATCAAATCCACTTGGGGGGTTCCCCAGCGAGAGCACAGTAGTGCAAAAACTTCCGGGTGGAGGCTCCATCCCCGGGATCCATCCTTCTGCGACTGAGAAAGTCCGCTGTAATATTCTGAACCCCTGGAATGTGAATCGCCGAAATGGCTGGTACACTGGCCTCTGCCCAAATCAGAATTCGGGACACCTCTACCATGAGTCTGGAACTCCTTGTCCCACCTTGGTGATTGATATACGCGACAGCCGTCGCATTGTCTGTCTGCACTCGGACTGGCAGACCGCTCAAAGGGACCGTCCAATGTTGGAGGCAAAGGAAAATCGCCCTCAATTCCAGGATGTTGATCGGAAGAAAAGACTCTTCCGATGACCATACCCCTGAATCCAGAGATTGTTCCAAACACCCCCCCAGCCCGTCAGGCTGGCATCGGTGGTTATGACTGACCACTTCGGAGGGAGGAAAGACTTCCCCAGGGAGAATGCCCCGGACGTAACCACCATTCTAGAGAATCCCGCACCGCGCGAGAAATGGTGACACTGCAATCCAGCGATTGCGACTGGTTCCATCGACTCAAGATGAACCTTTGGAGAGTCCTGGAATGGAACTGGGCAAAAGGAATTGCCTCCATGGACGCCACCATCAGTCCCAGAAGACGCATACACTTCCGTAGGGACATTGCCGTTGAGGATTTCATAATCTGTACATGTCGAAGAAGACATGACTGTTTGTCTGGTGGTAGGGAAACTACCGACCGAAACGTGTCGAGATGCATTCCCAAAAAGAGGATTGTCCTCGATGGTTCCAGGGACGACTTCTCCCAATTGACCAGCCAACCGAAGTCCTTCAGAAACTGAAGAGACAAATCCCGAGCCGTCAACGCCTCCTCCTCCGAGGAAGCCACGATCAAAAGATCGTCCAGATAAGGGAGAATCGTAATCCCCTGTCTTCGAAGGATTGCCATGAGGGGCGCCAGAATTTTTGTAAAGACCCTTGGCGCTGAGGCTAAGCCGAACGGCAGAGCCACGAACTGGTAATGATTCTGACCTATGGCAAATCGAAGAAAGCGCTGATGAGCCTTTCCGATGGGAATATGCAAATAGGCGTCGCGAATGTCGATTGACACCAGAAAATCGTTCTGTGACAGAGCTGCCACAACGGAACGAAGCGACTCCATGCGAAATTTCCGGGCATGGACATGCCGGTTTAATCGCTTGAGATCCAGAATCGGGCGAAATTTGTTCTCCTTTTTGGGAACTATAAAAAGGTTGGAATAAAAACCTTTCCCTCGGTCCTCTGACGGAACCGGTATCACTACACCCTTTTGTAGCAGAGATTCGACCTCTCGCTGTAGAGCGACAACAAGCTCGGGTTCCGACGGAACGTGAGATTGACAAAAAACATTTGGGGGTCGAGAAGCAAACTCTATGAAATAGCTGCCGACACTATCCGCGTTACCCAGGAATCTGGAACGCGAGCCATCCAAGTCTCCTTGAAAAGAAGCAGGCGACCCCCCACTCGAGAATCCTCGAGTGGACCCCTGGCGTCAATCCGACTTTGCGGGCTTCTTGTCAAGTTCCCGCTTGTCCTGGCGGAAACTCTGCTTCCAGGGAGTACGAGTTTTCTGAGAGGATTTCTTTCCTGAGAAGGAAGGACGACCCGATCCCCACGAGGAGTGACTAGATCGTCCTCGGCCCCGAAAGGACCGCCGACCACTATAGACACCAGGCTTACTGGACACCGAGGCCATGGCCCTACGCTGTGGTAATGCTGATTCCTTCGCCTTAGCCTTGGAAATCAGCTCTGTGAGGTCGGATCCAAAAAGATGGCCACCCTTGTAAGGTAAGGCCAACAACCCTTGTTTGGAAACTGCGTCCCCGGCCCACTGTCTGAGCCATAAAGCTCTTCTGACTGTGACCGCTGAAGCTTGCGCTTTGGCCAGCAGAGATGCCGTATCCAGACCGGCATCAAAGATATAACAGGCTGCCGTTTCTAACCATTCACAAGTTTCCCGTATCTCAGATAACGGAGATTCATTTTGCAACTCCGTCTTCAGACGTGCCAACCAGCTTAGAGAAGCTCTAGCAGCACACATGGATCCTAGCACTGCTCGAAATCCATGACCCGCAGCCTCATAGCTTGCTTTTGCCGCCAATTCTGCCTTTCCATCCAAAGGCTCCTGTAAGCTCGCTTTTCCCTTAATAGGGAGTAGTGAGGATTTACTAAGCTGAGATAAAGACACATCTACTTCAGGAGCAGAAGTCCAATTAGCCTTTAACTCCGCAGAGCAAGGATAAAGTGTATCAAAGAAATGCGTTCCATGAAAACGCTTATCTGGACATAGACGTTCCTCCTCTATTACACTATTAAGCTCATCCAGAGCTGGCAATGTTGTACGCGAAGCACGGGACTCCTGGAACATGCGTGCTGATTTACCAGGACGACTAGTTACCTCCTCCGGTAACTGTAATATATCTCTCATGGCTTCAATCAATGCCTCCGTACGCTTCGCCATAGAGGAACGCCCCTGCGGCTCGTCCGCATCTGAATCGGATATTTCTCCATCCGAATTTAAAGGGGAACTCTGCCCAATATCAGATACATCTGACTCGCTCCGTGTAGAGGCCGGTAACGGCCTGCGTCGCTTCCTCTGAGAGGAATTAGCAGACACATATTGACCTAAAAGGTCAGACAAGTTGTTGATCGATCGAGCGATATCGTCCAATTTTCCACCGCTGTCGACCGCAGCGCTAGACGCTGTGGAGGTCTGCGTATCTGATTGCCGTAATGGCACTGGGACATGGTCCGCGGCATCTGAACTCTGTTCAGACATGTCTCACCTGTATGAGCAGGTCAAAGCGGTAATACCAGCAAAAACTATGCGGTTTTTTTTTTTTTTTTAAACGCTGAAGGGTTAACGCTCCACCAAGCAGGGTTACCCCAGCGGTATTCAGTCAAAAAAATTTAGCTGGTAGAAATAACCCTCAGAGGGGTTAATATTGCAAACTCACCACAATATATATATTTGTGAGCCCCAGCCAATTTTTATGTCTCTAATGAGACTGCAGCTGCAGGATAGCGATCGCTGCGCTGCGGGGTGAGGAATCAGCACTCACCCAGCTGGCCGTGGTGTCTTATGAGGAGAGGAGCGGTCTGAGGAGCCCAGGAGCCTGTGTAATGGCCGCCACAGTGAGGGAGTCGCAGGAGAAACGCCAGAGCGCGCGTCTTCCTGCTCAAAAGACCGGGAATAGTTAGGCCACGCCCCCCGCCAGCTCAAATAATGAGCGCGAACTCCCTCGCTCCTGCTCCCTCTCTGTCCTGCAGGTATCTGCCTGCGGACAAAAAATCACCACATCTACTTGTAACAGCGCTGTCACAGCAGCGCTGAAGCATACTGACATACATGTAGTAGCGCTGTCACAGCAGCGCTGAAGCATACTGACATACAAGTAATAGCGCTGCTCATTCAGACGCTAAAGCACTCACACATAATTATATCAAAAATTTGTGTGGAGTACTCACCAGCCAAAGCGCCACAGGGACCCTCAGGGGTTTCTGGCGCTGTGCCCATGCTTCCCCCCAGGGCGAAGAACGCAGTGACCGCACGTGTGGTTTGCGTCCCGCCAGGGAAGCTCTCCTCATCCCCCAGGGCCGGCAAGGATTCTGCAGGGACTTTGAGTAAATACAGATCCGCCAAGGGAGAGGTTGGGGTACAGCAGCGCTGGTACCCCTGAGACCTCTAGACCAACTAGTGATCCAAGTCTCCTGTCCGAATATAAAATAATAAAATCTTCTGAGGAGCTGCATTAGCAGCGACCATCCTCTGGACCTCAAATCTTAGACTGGAGCTGAGTAGGAGGAGCCCGAGCTGGAGGGGCCAGCCAGTCAGCACTCTTTTGATCTGAGGTGACATCCTGATCTGGGGCTCCGCCTACCCATCAGTAATGAATACTGTGGCTCTCTTCCTTCCATCTGCAGCTGAAATAGAACTTCAAGGCCCGCACTAAATCCAATGTGTGCAAGGCCCGTTCCTTTGCATTCCTCGGGCCCGGGCAAAGCGAGGGCAACACAATATCCTGTGAAATTGCGACACCACCTTAGGTAGAAAGTCGCCCCGTGTGCGAAACACTACTCGATCCGGGTAAAACTCCAGGAAGGGAGGCGAGCAGAAAAGAGCCGCCAACTCAGAAACCCTTCTCAAAGAGATGACCGTCACTAGGAAGGCAACCTTCCAAGAAAGTAAAGAAAGGCTAGCAGAGTCCATAGGCTCAAAAGGCCCATGCTGAAGAGCCTCCAAGATGAGGTTGAGCCGCCAAGGAGACACAGACGCCTTCCGCGGCGGAAACTGACGGGCTACTCCGCGAAAAAAGGAACGTACGTCCCTACGGGAGGCGATAGCCCTCCGAAACAGTAAGGACAGAGTAGAAACCTGACCTTTCAGGGTGCTCACTGCCAAACCTTTGTCCAGCCATACTGTAGACAAATTGGGAATGGAAAGAACCCTTGGGTTCCTTGAAGAACCCGAACACCACGAAAAGAAGACTTCCCAAGTCTTGTGATAAATCCTAGTAGTAGCCGAACAGCTGGCAGCTCACCGAGTGGCAATGACTTTGCTGAAAAACCTCTAAGGGTCAATATTTCGGTCTCAAGAGCCACGCCTTCAAACGCAGAGACTTCAAGTCCGGATGACGAGCGGGTCCCTGAGTTAACAGGTCAGGGCGAAGAGGAAGTGGGAATGGCGGCGCCGCCAAAAGCGACACTAGTGTCGAGAACCACGTCCTCCTTGGCCAATCTGGACTATCAAAATAGCCGGAATTCTCTCCCGTCTGATCCGACGCAGCACCAGAGGGAGTAAGGATATCGGCGGAAACACATAGACTAGCTCGAAATGGTCCCACGGATCCACCAGAGCGTCTACCGCCACAGCCTTCGAGTCCTTGTACCTGGACATGAAGGTCGGTAGTTTGGTATTGAACCTGGACGCCATCAAGTCCACTTGATGAGTTCCCCAACGGGAGCACAGCAGTGCAAAAAAATTTTCGGATGAAAACTCCATTCTCCGGGATCCATCTTCTCGCAACTGAGGAAGTCCGCCGTGGTATTCTGGACTCCTGGGATGTGAATCGCAGAGATGGCTGGAACCCTGGTCTCAGCCCATATCAGGATCCGAGACTCCTCCGTCAAGAGCCTGGAACTCCTCGTCCCGCCTTGGTGGTTGATATACACGACCGCCGTCGCGTTGTCTGTCTGCACTCGGACTGACAGACCGCTCAAAGAGACCGTCCAGTGTTGGAGGCAAAGAAAAAACTTGCCCTCAATTCCAGGATGTTGATCGGTAGAACCGACTCTTCCTGATGACCATACTCCCTGGATCCAAGGATCGTTCCAGACACCCCCCCCAGCCCGTCAGGCTGGCATTGGTGGTTATGACCGACCACTTCGGAAGGAGGAAAGACTTTCCCAGGGATAACGCTCCTAGACGTAACCACCATCCTAGGGATTCTCGCACCCTGTGAGAGATGGTGACGCTGCAATCCAGTGAAACTTGCGATCGATCCCAACGACTCAGAATGAGCTTTTGGAGAGCTCTGGAATGAAATTGGGCAAACGGAAGTGCCTCCATGGTCAAAACCAGAAGACGCATACCTTCCGAAGGGACATTGCTGTCGCAGACTTCATAATCTGTACATGTCAGAAAAGACATGCCTGCTTGTCTGGAAGTAGGGACACCACCGCCCGTACCGTGTCGAAATGCATCCCCAAAAACAGCATTGACTGCGACGATTCCAGAGACGACTTCCCCCAATTGACCAGTCACCCGAAATCCTCCAGGAGCTGAGGGGATAGATTGCGAGCCGTCACTGCTCCTCCTTTTGAGGACGCCACAATCGAAAGGTCGTCCAGGTAGAGACGAATCGTAAGTCCCCGTCTTCTTTGAATACTTGCCATGAGATTTAGACGCCAGAATCGTTGTAGAAATTCTGGGCGTTAAGGCCAAGCCGAATGGCCGAGCCACAACCTGGTAATGGTTGATCTATGACAAAACGAAGGAAGCGCTGGTGAGCTCTTCCGACGGAAACATACAAATAAGCGTCGCGAATGTCGATTGACCAAAAAGTCGTTCTGCGACAGGGCTGCCATAACGGAGCGAAGCGACTCCATGCGGAATTTTCGGGTGTGGACAAGCCGATTCAATCTTTCCAGAATAGGGTGAAATTTGTCCTCCTTTTTGGGGACTACCAAGAGGTTGAATAAAAATTCCTCTTCCCCGGTCCTCTACGGAACCGGTATCACCACACCCTTCTGCAGAAGGGAATCGACCTCTCGCAGTAGAGAGGTAAATAGTTCGGCTCTGACGGAATGCAAGATTGGCAAAAAAAAACTGTCCGGGGGTCGAGAAAGAAACTCTATGAAGTAGCCTGCCAACACAACCTGTGTCACCCAGGCGTCCGACACACGGGAAACCCAAGTCGGTTTGAATTGGGAGTAAACGACCCCCCACTCGAGAGCGCTCGAGTGAGATTCAGATGTCAGTCCGCCTTAGCGGATTTTTTGCCAGATTCTGTCTTAACAGAAGTTCTGTTTCCAGGGTATGCGGAATTTCTGAGAATTCCCCCTTTTTTTTTTTTTTTTTTAAAAAAAAGAGAGAGACGACCCAAACCCCCAGAGGGTTGGCCGGATCATCCCTTGAACCGAAAGGACCGCCGATAACTATCGGCACTAGTCCTGCCAGACGCAGAAGTCACAGCTCTGCGCGGCGGTAAAGCTGTTTCTTTTGCCTTTACCTTGGCAATCAGCTCCGTGAGGTCAGATTCAAATAGCTGACCACTTTGTAAGCTAAAGATAGCAAACCCTGTTGGAAAACCGCGTTCCACCGTCCAAGTCACAGTGCTCTTCTGACTGTGACTGCCGAGGATTGCGCCCTGGATAGCAGTGACGCATTATCCTTCAACTTGAAAAGCCCATCTACCTCGATAGAGGGGATCCATCTTGCCAAGCCGTCCTTAGACGGCCCAACCGGCTCAGGGGAACTTAACAAGTACACCTAGATCCTTAATACCGAATCTATGATCCACGGCCTCGCAGATGGATATTGTTGCCATCTCCGTTTTTCTGTCCAGCAGACTCGCCTTCCCTTTACCAGGAAGATTTGCTAAGCTGGGATAAAGGGACATTCACTTCAGGAGAAGAAGTCCAATTAACAAACAACTCCGTAGAAAAAAACGGATACAGTTTGCAAAGTGTCGCGACCCATGCGACTCCTGAAACATCCGGGCCGACTTACCAGGACGTCTAGTTACCTCCTCCGGTAACTAACGCCCTCATGGCTCCATAGAAATCTTAGTACGGCCCATGAGAGAGGCAGAGTGTCCCTGCCGATCCTCCTTATCCGAATGGGACTTCTTCGCTAAGCGAGAAGGAAGGCACCGATTTGTGTCGCTTCCTTGAGAGGATCTAGCTGACACTCCATAACCTAAAAGGTCAGACAGGCCATCATAGAAACTAGTGAAGGCCTCCAATTTGACACCACTGGAACCTCCGACCGCCGCGCATGAGTCGAGGTCTGCGTGTCAGATACGCGAGGCTGGACCGTAGCGGATCTGGGAGACGGTCTCTGACATGCCCTTGCACAGTATATGGCAGGTTAAACCTGTCAGTAACCAGAACAGTGTTTCTAAAGAAAACACAAACGCTGAAGGGTTAAAGCTCTAAAGAGAGAGCTACCCCAGCTGTCCCCCATTAAGAGTTAACCGCCTAAGAAGGGGTTAAAGTAGCCGACTCCCCACAACCTTGATAATGAAAAGGGTGTGCGAATCTCAAGCGCCTCTTATAAAGGTCGCAGCTGCAGGGCAGCTATGCCACACAAATCCACAAGATCGCTAAAAAATTGCGCTGTTTTGTATAACGCAATGACCGCCAAAGTTGTCAAGGAGATCGCTAATCGCTTATGCGATGCTAATGAGATCGTCCAGATTGGCAGCTACTAGCGACATTAAAAATAATCACACAAACGATTGCATAGTATGCGTCGTTATTGGGATCGTTAGCGGGAACGCTAGTGGCAGTATTAATGTCGCAGACTCCCACAACTTCTTTATTATTATTGAAAGAGTGTGCGAGCCCCCTTATGCGACAACAGCTGCAGGACCGGCAGATCTGTCACTCAGTAGTGCCCCAGACGGCGCCTGCGCTGTGGGGGTGAAGGGGTTAAGCTTCTGCCCGGCGGGTAGAAGCGACTCACCCAGCTGGTCACGGTTCTTGCCGGGAGTAGAGGGGAGCGATCCGGAGAGCTTTCAGCCTGCTTCTGATCAGCAATGGCCGCCGCGCTCTGTCTCCGATGTGCTCCATGTAGAGGAGCCGGAAATGGAGACTGCCGAAAAGCGCGCCGCTCAGAGCGCGCGAAATTTAAAATAAAAAGAGCGCGTACTCCTCTCCTTCCCCCGTCCTGCAGGCATCCTCCTGAGGACATAGAAAAACTAGTCACCGGCATGTATACTATACAGCGGCTGGCCGCAGCAGCCGCTAAATCACTCACACACATTAATAAAAATGTGAGTACTCACCAGCCGAAGCGCCACAGGGACCCCCAGGGGTTTCTGGCGCTATGCCCATGCTTCCCACCCCCCCCCGGGCGGGGAACGCAGTGACCCCTGTGCGGTTTGCGACCCCGCCAGGGAAGCTATTCCTCATCCGCCAGGGCCGGCAGGTTCTGCAGGGACCATCATCAGGGTAATTGCAGATTGCCAAGGGAGAGGTGGGGGTCCAGCAGCGCTGAGACCCCTGAGACCTCTAGACCACATTTGGTGATCCAAGTCTCTTGTCGAATTAAAAATAATAAAGTTTTCTGAGGAGCTGCTTCCAGCAGCGACCATCCTCTGGGACCTCAAATTTAAGACTGAGAAAGCTGAGTAGGAGGAGCCCGAAGCTGGAGGGGCCGGTCAACCTGTTTTAATCTAGGTTCAATCCATCTGGGCTCCGCCTACCCATCAGTAATGAATACTGTGTCTCACTTCCTTCCCTCGCGTGAAAATCGATTCAATCGGACCAATGTTATTCAATAGGTGACATTTATTTGCGATTTTTTTTCTCAGGCCGAAGCTTCGGTAGAAAAAAAATCGCAACAGCTGCGTTTGATGCGTTTTGGCATGATATCGCTAATGCAATAGATGGTGCTATAAAAGATCGCATGCAATGCTCAATTGCAGCATATCGGACCATCCTGAACACTGACCGTTTTTTTCGGCAAGTGAGTATGAGCCCTAAGCCTAGTTTTCAGGACTTTTTTTTGTGCTGAAAACGCTCCATCTCGGCAATAATTGAAGTGAAGGACCAGAACGTGGAGGGGGAGCCTGCGGCGGCTGACTCTGTCCCGCTAAAGAGATAATATTCAACTGCGCTGGCAGTCTTGTAATATCGCGCATCGTGCAGCCGCCGATTTCCAGCGATCATGATTCCCCTTTAAGGTGAATGCATATTCACCTCTCCACGCCTATGGGAGTGAGAGAGGTGAATATTCATTTCTCTTAAGTAGTAGGGACACGTGACTGCCCTGCAGTGACACATGTGACTACTTAATAGATTATAGTAAGATCACTGTCCCAGTGGAGAGCAGTGAGTATTTCGGACGCTGTGCTCTTCTTGTGAGCAGCGCATGACTCCTTCCATGCGCTGCTTAAACATAAAGCAGTGCTGGCACCAGAACAAGAAGCGACACTGTGAGGGAGAGCAGAAGGGCAAGTAGGATATTTATTTTTTTATGCTTTTTGATGGGAACTATGCGAACTAGGATGGGGTGAGGAGGCCGTTATACCAGGATGGAGGAATGAAGAGGCCGTGCATACCGGATGGGGAATGAAGAGGCCGTCATACAGGATGGGGGGTATGAGGAGGCCGTGTACACAGGATGGGGATAGGAGGCGTTCATACTAGTGGGAACTGAAGAGCCGTGCACACCAGGGATGGAGGGGAAGGAGGCTGTGCATCACAGGATGGGGGATGAGGCGTGCTACCCGTATATACTCGAGTCCAGTTAGTTGTTCGTGGAAATTAGGTTCCTCGCTTGTAACTCTAGTTTAATAGATATTTATCATCGTTTAAGAATGCGGGCAGGTCAATATTGAGTTTGACAGTGCGTATGCGTAAAAAAAGCCCACACCATAGATGTGCCCACTCCAAACGTCACTGTGTGTGGTGTTTAAGGGTGAGATGTAGTGCCTATCATCAGCACACATGTAACAATGGACAGCAGTGCAGCTAGGATGGCATCTGTGTGCACGTGAGGCCTTTCACTTGCCAGCAGTGTTGCACTGGTAAATTTAATCCACATTTCAGATCAAAAACTTGAATGTCTCCGTGATTTTTTTTTTTTTTTTTGTGCATGGGATTTTGTGCTTTGCATGGTTTTGGACATAGAGCATGTCAATCTTTCAGATTTTTTCAACTTTACATGAACCTAATGGGAAAAAAAAAGGCATCGTCTTTGTCCAGCTTCTTTCCTGCAAGCACTCGTTTTGCTGCAGAAAAATGCCACGTGTAACTTAGCCTTCCCGTTCACTTCATAATCTGAATACAAATGTCACTGTTTGGGTCTGTGGGGGGGACAGACTATATTCACTAATCTTTGACAACCCCTTTGTGTTCTGTTCCCCGTCAGGTGCTGATCCTCATTACTGGGGCCCATAAAGCTTTTGCTTTATATAAAGCGATAGAGGAAGGCGTCAATCATATGTGGACCGTGTCGGCTTTCCAGCAACATCCTCGTACTATATTTGTCTGTGATGAAGACGCTACATTAGAGCTTCGAGTCAAAACTGTGAAGTATTTTAAAGGTGAGGAGAGAAAATCACTAGAATATTGTAAAACACGGATTTTGGTAAAGACTTACCTGTAAAATCCTTTTCAGCGAAGGAAGGAAGAGAGACACAGTATTCATTACTGATGGGTAGGCGGAGCCCCAGATCAGGATGTTACCTCAGATCAAAAGAGTGATGACTGGCTGGCCCCTCCAGCTCGGGCTCCTCCTACTCAGCTCCAGTCGTATCAAAGCTTTTAGGAAAAGAGCCAAGATCACCAGCGGAGCAACATAACCCTTCTGAAGGAACTTCAGAGAAAAAACACAAGGATACAGGTTATGCATGCAAAGAAAGCCAAAAACCACAGAGTTCCAGGTACTACTCACGGAACCTGACTACTGCGATGAGCTGGCGATGCTGGAACAGAGCCTTAGCGCGCTGACCTCAGCCCAGATAATCGCTATCAGATAAGGGTCGCGCTGCATCTGAAAACATCAACACACTTCTGCCGTGGGAGGGTGCTGTGTCTCTCTTCCTTCCTTCGCTGAAAAGGATTTTACAGGTAAGTCTTTACCAAAATCCGTGTTTCAGCTGCAGATGAAGGAAGAGAGCCACAGTATTCATTACTGATGGGACGTCCCAAAGCAGTTCAAAAATAAGGGTGGGAAAAAACCAATAAAAGGCAGAAACCCAACAACCTTAACAACAAAGCGCAACCAGCGCTAAACACAAGTTCATCCAGAACTTTAAACTACAGCTGCCTGCAGGACCCTACGTCCGAGGGCTGCATCAGCGGAAGCACTGACGTCCACTTTATAAAATCTTGTAAACGTGTGGACAGAGCGCCAAGTCGCCGCTCGGCAAAGCTGCACTGCCGAAGCACCTTGATGAAAAGCCCACGATGAAGCCACAGCTCTCGTGGAATGGGCACGAATCTTAATCGGGCAAGATTCACCCCGAAGACGGTAAGCTTCCAAAATAGCTGACCGGATCCAACGAGCTATAGAACCCTTGGAAGCTCGTTGACCACGCCGACGACCTGCCGGAACCACAAACAGGAGAGTCCGTCTTACGAAAACCTTGAGTAATAGATAGATAAAACTTCAAGGCCCGCACTAAATCCAATGTGTGTAAATCTCGCTCTTTCGTATTCTTCGGATCCGGACAGAGTGAAGGCAACACAATATCCTGGTTAACATGAAATTGTGACACCACTTTAGGCAAAAAATCACCCCGAGTGCGAAGCACTACACGATCCGGAAAAAACTCCAGAAAAGGAGGCGAGACAAGAAAGAGCTGCCAATTCAGAAACTCTCCTCAAGGAAGTGACTGCAACAAGGAAAGCCACCTTCCAAGAAAGTAAAGAAAGGCTAGCAGAAACCATAGGTTCAAAAGGTTTATGCTGAAGAGCCTCCAAAACAAGGTTGAGCCGCCAAGGAGACACGGTGCCTTCCGCGGCGGAAACTTACGAGAGATACCTCGGAAAAAAGAGATCACGTCTCTATTCGAAGCAATGGTTCTCCGGAATAATAAGGACAGAGCAGAAATCTGACCTTTCAGAGTGCTAACTGCCAAACCCTTGTCTAGCCCATGTTGCAGAAAAGCCAACAGGTTGGGAATGGAAAATTTTCTCGGGTTCCGAGAAGACCCCAAACACCACGAAAAGAAGGTTTCCCAAATTTTGTGGTAAATCCTAGAAGTAGCCGGACATCTTGCAGCACGAAGGGTAGCAATGACCTCGGCTGAAAAACCTCTACGGGTCAAGATCTCGGTCTCAAGAGCCACGCCGTCAAACGCAGGGACATCAAGTCCGGATGACAAATGGGCCCCTGAGTCAACAAGTCCTGTTGAAGAGGGAGTGGAAACGGAGGTGCCGCCAACAGCGACATTATTGTCGAGAACCACACCCTTCTTGGCCAGTCTGGAGCTATCAGAATAGCTGGAATTCTCTCTAGTCTGATCCGACGCAGCACTAGAGGAAGTAAGGATATCGGCGGGAATACATAGATCAGCTTGAACTGATCCCACTGAGCCACTAGAGCATCCACCGCCACCGCCTTCGGGTCCTTGTACCTGGACATGAATGTCGGTAACTTGGCATTGGACCTGGAAGCCATCAAATCCACTTGGGGGGTTCCCCAGCGAGAGCACAGTAGTGCAAAGACTTCCGGGTGGAGGCTCCATTCCCCGGGATCCATCCTTCTGCGACTGAGAAAGTCCGCTGTAATATTCTGGACCCCTGGAATGTGAATCGCCGAAATGGCTGGTACATTGGCCTCTGCCCAAATCAGAATTCGGGACACCTCTACCATGAGTCTGGAACTCCTTGTCCCACCTTGGTGATTGATATACGCGACAGCCGTCGCATTGTCTGTCTGCACACGGACTGGCAGACCGCTCAAAGGGACCGTCCAATGTTGGAGGCAAAGAAAAATCGCCCTCAATTCCAGGATGTTGATCGGAAGCACAGACTCTTCCGGTGACCATACCCCCTGAATCCAGAGATTGGTCCAAACACCCCCCCAGCCCGTCAGGCTGGCATCGGTGGTTATGACTGACCACTTCAGAGGGAGGAAAGACTTCCCCAGGGAGAATGCCCCTGGACGTAACCACCATTCTAGAGAATCCCGCACCGCGCGAGAAATGGTGACACTGCAATCCAGCGATTGCGACTGGTTCCATCGACTCAAGATGAACCTTTGAAGAGTCCTGGAGTGGAACTGGGCAAAAGGAATTGCCTCCATGGACGCCACCATCAGTCCCAGAAGACGCATACACTTCCGTAGGGACATTGCCGTTGAGGCTGTCATAATCTGTACATGTCGAAGAAGACATGACTGTTTGTCTGGTGGTAGGAAACTACCGACCGAAACGTGTCGAGATGCATTCCCAAAAAGAGAATTGTCCTTGATGGTTCCAGGGACGACTTCTCCCAATTGACCAGCCAACCGAAGTCTTTCAGAAACTGAAGAGACAAATCCCGAGCCGTCAATGCCTCCTCCTCCGAGGAAGACACGATCAAAAGATCGTCCAGATAAGGGAGAATCGTAATCCCCTGTCTTCGAAGGAGTGCCATGAGGGGCGCCAGAACTTTTGTAAAGACCCTTGGCGCTGAGGCTAAGCCGAACGGCAGAGCCACGAACTGGTAATGATTCTGACCTATGGCAAATCGAAGAAAGCGCTGATGAGCCTTTCCGATGGGAATATGCAAATAGGCGTCGCGAATGTCGATTGACACCAGAAAATCGTTCTGTGACAGAGCTGCCACAACGGAATGAAGCGACTCCATGCGAAATTTCCGGGTATGGACATGCCGGTTTAATCGCTTGAGATCCAGAATCGGGCGAAATTTGTTCTCCTTTTTGGGAACTATAAAAGGTTGGAATAAAAACCTTTTCCTCGGTCCTCTGACGGAACCGGTATCACTACACCCTTTTGTAGTAGCGATTCGACCTCTCGCTGTAGAGCGACAACAAGCTCGGGTTCCGACGGAACGCGAGATTGACAAAAAACATTTGGGGGTTGAGAAGCAAACTCTATGAAATAGCCTGCCGACACTATCCGCGTTACCCAGGAATCTGGAACGCGAGCCATCCAAGTCTCCTTGAAAAGAAGCAGGCGACCCCCCACTCGAGAATCCTCGAGTGGACCCCTGGCGTCAATCCGACTTTGCGGGTTTCTTGTCAAGTTCCCGCTTGTTCTGGCGGAAACTCTGCTTCCAGGGAGTACGAGTTTTCTGAGAGGATTTCTTTCCTGAGAAAGAAGGACGACCCGATCCCCACGAGGAGTGACTAGATCGTCCTCGGCCCCGAAAGGACCGCCGACCACTATAAACACCAGGCTTACTGGACACCGAGGCCATGGCCCTTCGCTGTGGTAATGCTGATTCCTTTGCCTTAGCCTTGGAAATCAGCTCTGTGAGGTCGGATCCAAAAAGATGGCCACCCTTGTAAGGTAAGGCCAACAACCCTTGTTTGGAAACTGCGTCCCCGGCCCACTGTCTGAGCCATAAAGCTCTTCTGACTGTGACCGCTGAAGCTTGCGCTTTGGCCAGCAGAGATGCCGTATCCAGACCGGCATCAAAGATATAACAGGCTGCCGTTTCTAACCATTCACAAGTTTCCCGTATCTCAGATAACGGAGATTCATTTTGCAACTCCGTCTTCAGACGTGCCAACCAGCTTAGAGAAGCTCTAGCAGCACACATGGATCCTAGCACTGCTCGAAATCCATGACCCGCAGCCTCATAGCTTGCTTTTGCCGCCAATTCTGCCTTTCTATCCAAAGGCTCCTGTAAGCTCGCTTTTCCTTAATAGGGAGTAGTGAGGATTTACTAAGCTGAGATAAGGACACATCCACTTCAGGAGCAGAAGTCCAATTAGCCTTTAACTCCGTAGAGCAAGGATAAAGTGTATCAAAGAAATGCGTTCCATGAAAACGCTTATCTGGACATAGACGTTCCTCCTCTATTACACCATTAAGCTCATCCAGAGCTGGCAATGTTGTGCGCGAAGCACGGGACTCCTGGAACATGCGTGCTGTTTTACCAGGACGACTAGTTACCTCCTCCGGTAACTGTAATATCTCTCTCATGGCTTCAATTAATGCCTCCGTACGCTTCGCCATAGAGGAACGCCCCTGCGGCTCGTCCGCATCTGAATCGGATATTTCTCCATCCGAATATAAAGGGGAACTCTGCCCAATATCAGATACATCTGACTCGCTCCGTGTAGAGGCCGGTAACGGCCTGCGTCGCTTCCTCTGAGAGGAATTAGCAGACACATATTGACCTAAAAGGTCAGATAAGTTATTAATCGATCGAGCGATATCATCCAATTTTCCACCGCTGTCGACCGCAGCGCTAGACGCTGTGGAGGTCTGCGTATCTGATTGCCGCAATGGCACTGGGACGTGATCCGCGGCATCTGAACTCTGTTCAGACATGTCTCATCTGAATGAGCAGGTCAAAGCGGTAATACCAGCAAAAAACTATGCGGTTTTTTTTTTTTTTTTTTTTTTTCAAACGCTGAAGGGTTAACGCTCCACCAAGCAGAGTTACCCCAGCGGTATTCAGTCAGCAAATTTAGCAGGTAGAAATAACCCTCAAAGGGGTTAATATTGCAAACTCACCAAAATATATATATATTTGTGAGCCCCAGCCAATTTTTATGTCTCTGATGAGACTGCAGCTGCAGGATAGCGATCGCTGCGCTGCGGAGTGAGGAATCCACACTCACCCAGCTGGCCGTGGTGTCTATATGAGGAGGGGAGCGGTCCGAGGAGCCCAGGAGCCTGAGTAATGGCCGCCACAGTGAGGGGGTCGCAGGAGAAAAGCCAGAGCGCGCGTCTTCCTGCTCAAAAGACCGGGATAGATAGGCCACGCCCCCTGCTAGCTCAAATAATGAGCGCGAAATCTCCCCGCTCCTGCTCCCTCTCTGTCCTGCAGCTATCTGCCTGCGGACAAAAAATCACCACATCTTCATGTAGAAGCGCTGTCACAGCAGCGCTGAAGCATACTGACTTTACATGTAGTAGCGCTGTCACAGTAGCGCTGAAGCATACTGACATTACATGTAGTAGCGCTGTCACAGTAGCGCTGAAGCATACTGATATTACATGTAGTAGCGCTGTCACAGCAGCGCTGAAGCTTACTGACATTTACATGTAGTAGCGCTGTCACAGCAGCGCTGAAGCTTACTGACATTACATGTATTAGCGCTGTCACAGCAGCGCTGAAGCTTACTGACATTTACATGTAGTAGCGCTGTCACAGCAGCGCTGAAGCATACTGACATAGTAACGCTGACATTAATAATAGCGCTGCCCATTCAGACGCTAAAGCACTCACACATAATTATTATTAAAATTTGTGTGGAGTACTCACCAGCCAAGGCGCCACAGGGACCCTCAGGGGTTTCTGGCGCAGTGCCCATGCTTCCCTCCAGGGCGAAGAACGCAGTGACCGCACGTGTGGTTTGCGTTCCCGCCAGAGAAGCTCTCCTCATCCCCCAGGGCCGGCAAGGATTCTGCAGGGACTTTGAGTGAATACAGATCCGCCAAGGGAGAGGTTGGGGTACAGCAGCGCTGATACCCCTGAGACCTCTAGACCAACTAGTGATCCAAGTCTCCTGTCCGAATATTAAAATAATAAAATTTTCTGAGGAGCTGCATTAGCAGCGACCATCCTCTGGACCTCAAATCTTAGACTGGAGCTGAGTAGGAGGAGCCCGAGCTGGAGGGGCCAGCCAGTCATCACTCTTTTGATCTGAGGTAACATCCTGATCTGGGGCTCCGCCTACCCATCAGTAATGAATTACTGTGGCTCTCTTCCTTCATCTGCAGCTGAAAAGACCGATATAAATAAACATGGTACCGCTGAAAACGTCACCTTGTCCCGCAAAAAACCGAGCCGTCACACAGCATCATCAGCAAAAAAATAAAAAAGTTATAGCTCGCAGAATTAAGCGATGCAAAAATAATTATTTTTTATATAAAATTGTTTTTATTCTATAAAAGCGCCAAAACATAAAAAAAATTATATAAATGAGGTATCGCCGTTATCGTACTGACCCGAAGAATAAAACTGCTTTATCGATTTTACCACACGCGGAACAATAAAAACGCCTCACCCAAAAGAAACACGGATTTTGGTAAGAACTTACCTGTAAAATCCTTTTCAGCGAAGGAAGGAAGAGAGACACAGTAATTCATTACTGATGGGTAGGCGGAGCCCCAGATCAGGATGACACCTCAGATCAAAAGCGTGTTGACTGGCTGGCTCCTCCAGCTCGGGCTCCTCCTACTCAGCTCCTTCAGTCGTACCAAAGCTTTAGGGAAGAACCAAGATCACCAGCGGAGCAAACATAACCCCTTCTGAAGGAACTTCAGAGAAAACACAAGAATACAGGTTATGCATGCAAAGTAAGCCAAAAACCACAGAGTTCCAGGGACTACTCACTGAACCTGACTACTGTGATGAGCTGGCGATGCTGGAACAGAGCCTTAGCGCGCTGACCACAGCCCAGATATCGCAATCAGATAAGGGTCGCGCTGCATCTGAAAACATCAACACACTTCTGCCTTGGGAGGGTGCTGTGTCTCTCTTCCTTCCTTCGCTGAAAAGGATTTTACAGGTAAGTTCTTACCAAAATCCGTGTTTCAGCTGCAGATGGAAGGAAGAGAGCCACAGTAATTCATTACTGATGGGACGTCCCAAAGCAGTTCAAAAATAAGGGTGGGAAAAAACCAACAAAAGGCAGAAACCCAACAACCTTAACAACAAAAGCGCAACCAGCGCTAAACACAAGTTCATCCAGAACTTTAAACTACAGCTGCCTGCAGGACCCTACGTCCGAGGGCTGCGTCAGCGGAAGCACTGACGTCCACTTTATAAAACTTTGTAAACGTGTGGACAGAGCGCCAAGTTGCCGCCCGGCAGAGCTGCACTGCCGAGGCACCTTGATGGAAAGCCCACGATGAAGCCACAGCTCTCGTGGAATGGGCTCGAATCTTGATCGGACAAGATTCACCCCCAAGACGGTAAGCTTCCAAAATAGCTGACCGGATCCAACGAGCTATAGAATCCTTGGAAGCTCGTTGACCACGCCGACGACCTGCTGGAACCACAAACAGGGAGTCCGTTTTACGAAAACCTTGAGTAATAGACAGATAAAACTTCAAGGCCCGCACTAAATCCAATGTGTGTAAAGCTCGCTCTTTCGCGTTCTTCGGATCCAGACAGAGTGAAGGCAACACAATATCCTGGTTAACATGAAATTGTGAAACCACTTTAGGTAGGAAATCACCCCGTGTGCGAAGCACCACACGATCCGGAAAAAACTTTAGAAAAGGAGGCGAGCAAGAAAGAGCTGCCAACTCAGAAACTCTCCTCAAAGAGGTGACCGCTACTAGGAAGGCCACCTTCCAAGAAAGTAAAGAAAGGCTAGCAGAATCCATAGGCTCAAAAGGTTTATGCTGAAGAGCCTCCAAGACAAGGTTGAGCCGCCAAGGAGACACAGGCGCCTTCCGCGGCGGAAACTTACGAGCTATACTGCGGAAAAAAGGAAAGCACGTCCCTACGCGAGGCAATAACTCTCCGGAATAATAAGGACAGAGCAGAAACCTGACCTTTCAGGGTGCTAACTGCCAAACCCTTGTCTAACCCATGCTGCAGAAAAGCCAGCAAATTGGGAATGGAAAATTTCCTCGGGTCCCGTAAAGACCCCGAACACCACGAAAAGAAGGTTTCCCAAGTTTTGTGGTAAATCCTAGTAGTAGCCGGACTTCTGGCAGCTCGAAGAGTAGCAATGACCTCGGCTGAAAAACCTCTACGGGTCAATATTTCGGTCTCAAGAGCCACGCCGTCAAACGCAGACACTTCAAGTCCGGATGACAAACGGGCCCCTGAGTTAAAAGGTCCGGTCGAAGAGGAGTGGAAATGGAGGTGCCGCCAACAGCGACATTAGCGTTGAAAACCACGTCCTCCTTGGCCAATCTGGTGCTATTAACATAGCCGGGATTCTCTCCAGTCTTATCCGACGCAGTACCAGAGGAAGCAAAGATATCGGTGGAAACACATAAATCAGCTCGAATTGGTCCCACGGAGCCACCAGAGCATCCACCTCCACAGCCTTCCGGTCCTTGAACCTGGACATGAACATCGGTAGTTTGGCATTGGACCTGGATGCCATCAAATCCACTTGGGGAGTTCCCCAATGGGAGCACAGCATTGCAAAAATCTCCGGATGAAGACTCCATTCTCCGGGATCCATCTTCTCGCGACTGAGAAAATCCGCTGTAACATTCTGAACCCCTGGAATGTGGATTGCAGAAATGGCTGGAACCCTGGCCTCGGCCCAGATCAGGATCCGAGACACTTCCACCATGAGCCTGGGACTCCTTGTCCCGCCTTGGTGATTGATATACGCAACCGCTGTCGCGTTGTCTGTCTGCACTCGGACTGGCAGACCGCTCAAAAGGACCGTCCAGTGTTGGAGGCAAAGGAAAATCGCCCTCAATTCCAGGATATTGATCGGTAGAACAGCCTCTTCCGATGACCATACTCCCTGAATCCAGGAATCGTTCCAAACACCCCCCCCAGCCCGTCAGGCTGGCATCGGTGGTTATGACCGACCATTTCGGAGGGAGGAAATATTTCCCCAGGGATAAAGCTCCTGGACGTAACCACCATCCTAGAGACTCTCGCACCCTGCGAGAGATGGTGACACTGCAATCCAGCGATTGCGACTGATTCCAATGACCCAGGATGAACCTTTGGAGAGCTCTGGAATGAAACTGGGCAAACGGAATTGCCTCCATGGAGGCCACCATTAAACCCAGAAGACGCATACACTTCCGAAGGGACATTGTTGTCGAAGACTTCATGATCTGTACATGTCGAAGAAGACATGACTGTTTGTCTGAAGGTAGGGAGACTACTGCCCGTACCGTGTCGAAATGCATTCCCAAAAAGAGGATTGCTTGCGACGGTTCCAGAAACGACTTCTCCCAATTGACCAGCCAACCGAAGTCCTTCAGTAACTGAAGAGACAGATTGCGAGCTGTCACTGCTTCCTCCTCCGAGGATGCCACGATCAAAAGATCGTCCAGGTAAGGAAGAATCGTAATTCCTTGTCTTCGAAGAATTGCCATGAGAGGCGCCAGAATCTTTGTAAATACTCTGGGCGCCGAGGCTAAGCCGAATGGCAGAGCCACAACTGGTAATGGTCCCGACTTATGGCAAAACGAAGAAAACGTTGATGAGTCCTTCCGACGGGAACATGTAAATAAGCGTCGCGGATGTCGATTGATACCAAAAAATCGTTCTGCGACAGGGCTGCCACAACGGAGCGAAGTGACTCCATGCGGAATTTCCGGGTGTGGACATGCCGATTCAATCTTTTGAGATCCAGAATCGGACGAAATTTGTCCTCCTTTTTGGGAACCACAAACAGATTGGAATAAAATCTTTTTCCCCGGTCTTCTGGCGGAACCGGTATTACCACACCCTTCTGAAGAAGAAATTCGACCTCTCGCTGCAGAGCGACCAAAAGCTCGGGTTCTGACGGAATTCGAGACTGGCAAAAGGTGTCTGGGGGTCGAGAAGAGAACTCTATGAAATAACCTGCTGACATGACCCTCGTTACCCATGAATCTGGAACGCGAGAAATCCAAGTCTCCTTGAATTGAAGCAGGCGAACCCCCACTCGAGAATCCTCGAGTGGACTCCTGGCGTCAGTCCGTCTTGGCGGGCTTCTTGTCAGTTTCCCGCTTGTCTTGACGGAAATTCTGCTTCCAGGGGGTGCGAGATTTCTGGGAGGACTTTTTTGCCGAGAAAGAGGAACGACCGATCCCCAAGAGGACTGAGCGAATCGACCTCGGCCCCGAAAGGACCGCCGACCACTATATGTCCTGCCAGACACAGAAGCCATAGCTCTGCGTTGTGGAAAAGATGACCACCTTTATAAGCTAAGGCCAGCAAACCTTGTTTGGAGACCGCATCCCCGGCCTACTGTCTGAGCCACAGTGCTCTTCTGACTGTGATCGCCGAAGCCTGCGCCCTGGACAGAAGTGACGCCATATCCAGATCACGTTGCTTCTTTTGCCTTTGCCATCAGCTCTGTGAGGTCAGACCCATGCATCATAGATATATCGGACTGCAGTGTCCAACCATTCGAAAATCTCCATCTCAGGTGACGGAGATCCATTTTTCCACGCCTTGTGCCAACCAGCTTATAGAAGCTTTAGAAGCACACATGGATCCTAGTACCGCTCTGAATCCATGACCCGCGGCCTCATAATTTGATTTCGCCGCCATTTCCGTTTTTCTGTCCAGCGGATCCTGCAAACTCGCCTTCCCTTTAACAGGAAGCAGTGAGGATTTACTAAGCTGGGATAAGGAAAAATCCACTTCAGGAGAGGGAGTCCAATTATCTCTCGACTCTGTGGAACACAGATAAAGTGCGTGAAAGAAACGTGTTCCGTGAAAACGTTTATCCGGACACAGACGTTCCTTTTCTACTGCACTGTTAAGATCATCTAGATCTGGCAAAGCTGATCGTGACGTACGATACTCCTGGTACATTCGTGCTGATTTACCAGGTAAACTAGTTACCACCTCCGGTAACTGCAAAACCTCTCTCATGGCTTCAATAAATGCCTCTGTACGTCTCACAAGGGACGAAAGTCCCCGCCGTTCCTCCTTATCCGAATCGGACATTTCCCCTTCTGAACTTAAAGGAGAACCCTCTCCACAATCCAAATCAGAGACATCTGATTCGCTACGGGGGAAGGATGGACACGGCCTGTGTCGCTTCCTGTCCTGAGAGGATCTAGCTGACACATAATGACCCAAAAGGTCAGACAAGCCATTAATAGAACTGGCGATAGCATCTAATTTTGCATCACTGAGACCTCCAACCGCAGCGCTAGACGCTGTGGAGGACTGCGTACCAGACTGCCGAAGCGGAATGGAATATGGTCGTGACCTGTTACCGACATGCCTTCACACTGTATATGGCGGGTCAATGTCAGAACGAAAAACGTTTTTTTTTTTTACTCAATGATATTGCAAACAGCATGCGAATGGTTAAGTCTTAAATAGAGCTACCAGCTATGCAGAGTAAACCCTCAAGTGGTTATGTCGCATGGCTGTAACAAAAAACAAGGTCTTATATGAGACCCAGCTGCAGAATAGCGCTTATATCTGCGCTGTGGGGTGGGAAAAAATGCACTCACACATGCTAGGTCCGTTGTTGAGAGGGAGACGAAGCGGCAGTCTGAGCTCGCCCGGAGCCATTATTATGGCCCGCAGTGAGGAGTCCGGAGAGGTGAACGAATCCGCCTTCGCATGAAAGACCGTGAAGCAACGTCCCCAAGAAAAATGACGCCAAAACTCCTCACTCCTGCCCCCTTCCTGCAGCATCTGCTGCGACGAACGAGTTGTCGGAAACACCACATTCACATGTCATGGGCTGCCACCGCAGCGCTGTATGTTATAACATTAACAACACATGTAAGCCGTCACACAGTCGCTAAATTCACTTCACATTTTATAAAATATATGTGGGAATACTCCCTCTGAGCGCCCAGGGACCCCATCAGGATTGTGGCGCTTGTGCCCTTTTTGCCCCAGTTTGGGGAACGCAAGAGACCCACATGTGTGATTTGCGTTCCCGCCAGGAAGCTAATCTGTCCCCCAGGGCCGGAATTCTGCAGGACTATTTATGTAAATACAGATTCCGCCAAGGAGAGGTGGGTCCAGCACGTTGAATTAGCTTGAAGACCTTACGCTCAGTCCAATCTTGGTCGTAAAAAATTAAAACTGTCTGAGAGCTGCTTCCAGCAGCGACCTATCCTCTGAGACCTCAAAACTAGATGGAGATGAGTAGGAGGGCCAGCTGAGGGCCAGTGCCAGTCAACACGCTTTTGATCTGGGTGTCATCCCGATCTGGGCTGCACCATCAGTGAATGAATTACTGTGGCTCTCTTCCTTATCTGCAGCTGAAATACAGAATTGCTGTTTTTGTTCAATTCTAACCTCCAAAAGCGAAATAAAAGCGATCAAAATGTCACGGCGTCAAAATGGTACAATGAACGCGTCATAGTCCCGCAAATTAAGACCTCACATGACTCGTGCAGGCCAAAATAGCTAAAAATTATAGCTCTCAAGTTGTGCGTCGCAATAAAAAATATCTTTTTGCAATAAACGCTCTTTAGCGTGACAGCTGCCAATCTATAAACCCCATAAATAGTAAATCAACCCCTTTCCCCCCTTAGGCGAAAAAATAATGAATAAAAAACACGGATTTTGGTAAAGACTTACCTGTAAAATCCTTTTCAGCGAAGGAAGGAAGAGAGACACAGTAATTCATTACTGATGGGTAGGCGGAGCCCCAGATCAGGATGTTACCTCAGATCAAAAGAGTGATACTGGCTGGCCCCTCCAGCTCGGGCTCCTCCTACTCAGCTCCAGTCGTATCAAAGCTTTTAGGAAAAGAGCCAAGATCACCAGCGGAGCAACATAACCCCTTCTGAAGGAACTTCAGAGAAAAAAACACAAGGATACAGGTTATGCATGCAAAGAAAGCCAAAAACCACAGAGTTCCAGGTACTACTCACGGAACCTGACTACTGCGATGAGCTGGCGATGCTGGAACAGAGCCTTAGCGCGCTGACCTCAGCCCAGATAATCGCTATCAGATAAGGGTCGCGCTGCATCTGAAAACATCAACACACTTCTGCCGTGGGAGGGTGCTGTGTCTCTCTTCCTTCCTTCGCTGAAAAGGATTTTACAGGTAAGTCTTTACCAAAATCCGTGTTTCAGCTGCAGATGAAGGAAGAGAGCCACAGTATTCATTACTGATGGGACGTCCCAAAGCAGTTCAAAAATAAGGGTGGGAAAAAACCAAAAAAAGGCAGAAACCCAACAACCTTAACAACAAAGCGCAACCAGCGCTAAACACAAGTTCATCCAGAACTTTAAACTACAGCTGCCTGCAGGACCCTACGTCCGAGGGCTGCATCAGCGGAAGCACTGACGTCCACTTTATAAAATCTTGTAAACGTGTGGACAGAGCGCCAAGTCGCCGCTCGGCAAAGCTGCACTGCCGAAGCACCTTGATGAAAAGCCCACGATGAAGCCACAGCTCTCGTGGAATGGGCTCGAATCTTAATCGGGCAAGATTCACCCCGAAGACGGTAAGCTTCCAAAATAGCTGACCGGATCCAACGAGCTATAGAACCCTTGGAAGCTCGTTGACCACGCCGACGACCTGCCGGAACCACAAACAGGGAGTCCGTCTTACGAAAACCTTGAGTAATAGATAGATAAAACTTCAAGGCCCACACTAAATCCAATGTGTGTAAATCTCGCTCTTTCGTATTCTTCGGATCCGGACAGAGTGAAGGCAACACAATATCCTGGTTAACATGAAATTGTGACACCACTTTAGGCAAAAAAATCACCCCGAGTGCGAAGCACTACACGATCCGGAAAAAACTCCAGAAAAGGAGGCGAGCAAGAAAGAGCTGCCAATTCAGAAACTCTCCTCAAGGAAGTGACTGCAACAAGGAAAGCCACCTTCCAAGAAAGTAAAGAAAGGCTAGCAGAAACCATAGGTTCAAAAGGTTTATGCTGAAGAGCCTCCAAAACAAGGTTGAGCCGCCAAGGAGACACGGTGCCTTCCGCGGCGGAAACTTACGAGAGATACCTCGGAAAAAAGAGATCACGTCTCTATTCGAAGCAATGGTTCTCCGGAACAATAAGGACAGAGCAGAAATCTGACCTTTCAGAGTGCTAACTGCCAAACCCTTGTCTAGCCCATGTGCAGAAAAGCCAACAGGTTGGGAATGGAAAATTTCTCGGATTCCGAGAAGACCCCAAACACCACGAAAAGAAGGTTTCCCAAATTTTGTGGTAAATCCTAGAAGTAGCCGGACATCTTGCAGCACGAAGGGTAGCAATGACCTCGGCTGAAAAACCTCTACGGGTCAAGATCTCGGTCTCAAGAGCCACGCCGTCAAACGCAGGGACATCAAGTCCGGATGACAAATGGGCCCCTGAGTCAACAAGTCCGGTTGAAGAGGGAGTGGAAACGGAGGTGCCGCCAACAGCGACATTATTGTCGAGAACCACACCCTTCTTGGCCAGTCTGGAGCTATCAGAATAGCTGGAATTCTCTCTAGTCTGATCCGACGCAGCACTAGAGGAAGTAAGGATATCGGCGGGAATACATAGATCAGCTTGAACTGATCCCACTGAGCCACTAGAGCATCCACCGCCACCGCCTTCGGGTCCTTGTACCTGGACATGAATGTCGGTAACTTGGCATTGGACCTGGAAGCCATCAAATCCACTTGGGGGGTTCCCCAGCGAGAGCACAGTAGTGCAAAGACTTCCGGGTGGAGGCTCCATTCCCCGGGATCCATCCTTCTGCGACTGAGAAAGTCCGCTGTAATATTCTGAACCCCTGGAATGTGAATCGCCGAAATGGCTGGTACATTGGCCTCTGCCCAAATCAGAATTCGGGACACCTCTACCATGAGTCTGGAACTCCTTGTCCCACCTTGGTGATTGATATACGCGACAGCCGTCGCATTGTCTGTCTGCACACGGACTGGCAGACCGCTCAAAAGGACCGTCCAATGTTGGAGGCAAAGAAAAATCGCCCTCAATTCCAGGATGTTGATCGGAAGCACAGACTCTTCCGGTGACCATACCCCCTGAATCCAGAGATTGTTCCAAACACCCCCCAGCCCGTCAGGCTGGCATCGGTGGTTATGACTGACCACTTCAGAGGGAGGAAAGACTTCCCCAGGGAGAATGCCCCTGGACGTAACCACCATTCTAGAGAATCCCGCACGCGCGCGAGAAATGGTGACACTGCAATCCAGCGATTGCGACTGATTCCATCGACTCAAGATGAACCTTTGAAGAGTCCTGGAGTGGAACTGGGCAAAAGGAATTGCCTCCATGGACGCCACCATCAGTCCCAGAAGACGCATACACTTCCGTAGGGACATTGCCGTTGAGGATGTCATAATCTGTACATGTCGAAGAAGACATGACTGTTTGTCTGGTGGTAGGGAAACTACCGACCGAAACGTGTCGAGATGCATTCCCAAAAAGAGAATTGTCCTCGATGGTTCCAGGGACGACTTCTCCCAATTGACCAGCCAACCGAAGTCTTTCAGAAACTGAAGAGACAAATCCCGAGCCGTCAATGCCTCCTCCTCCGAGGAAGCCACGATCAAAAGATCGTCCAGATAAGGGAGAATCGTAATCCCCTGTCTTCGAAGGAGTGCCATGAGGGGCGCCAGAATTTTTGTAAAGACCCTTGGCGCTGAGGCTAAGCCGAACGGCAGAGCCACGAACTGGTAATGATTCTGACCTATGGCAAATCGAAGAAAACGCTGATGAGCCTTTCCGATGGGAATATGCAAATAGGCGTCGCGAATGTCGATTGACACCAGAAAATCGTTCTGTGACAGAGCTGCCACAACGGAACGAAGCGACTCCATGCGAAATTTCCGGGCATGGACATGCCGGTTCAATCGCTTGAGATCCAGAATCGGGCGAAATTTGTTCTCCTTTTTGGGAACTATAAAAAGGTTGGAATAAAAACCTTTCCCTCGGTCCTCTGACGGAACCGGTATCACTACACCCTTTTGTAGTAGCGATTCGACCTCTCGCTGTAGAGCGACAACAAGCTCGGGTTCCGACGGAACGCGAGATTGACAAAAAACATTTGGGGGTTGAGAAGCAAACTCTATGAAATAGCCTGCCGACACTATTCCGCGTTACCCAGGAATCTGGAACGCGAGCCATCCAAGTCTCCTTGAAAAGAAGCAGGCGACCCCCCACTCGAGAATCCTCGAGTGGACCCCTGGCGTCAATCCGACTTTGCGGTTTTCTTGTCAAGTTCCCGCTTGTTCTGGCGGAAACTCTGCTTCCAGGGAGTACGAGTTTTCTGAGAGGATTTCTTTCCTGAGAAAGAAGGACGACCCGATCCCCACGAGGAGTGACTAGATCGTCCTCGGCCCCGAAAGGACCGCCGACCACTATAAACACCAGGCTTACTGGACACCGAGGCCATGGCCCTTCGCTGTGGTAATGCTGATTCCTTCGCCTTAGCCTTGGAAATCAGCTCTGTGAGGTCGGATCCAAAAAGATGGCCACCCTTGTAAGGTAAGGCCAACAACCCTTGTTTGGAAACTGCGTCCCCGGCCCACTGTCTGAGCCATAAAGCTCTTCTGACTGTGACCGCTGAAGCTTGCGCTTTGGCCAGCAGAGATGCCGTATCCAGACCGGCATCAAAGATATAACAGGCTGCCGTTTCTAACCATTCACAAGTTTCCCGTATCTCAGATAACGGAGATTCATTTTGCAACTCCGTCTTCAGACGTGCCAACCAGCTTAGAGAAGCTCTAGCAGCACACATGGATCCTAGCACTGCTCGAAATCCATGACCCGCAGCCTCATAGCTTGCTTTTGCCGCCAATTTGCCTTTCTATCCAAAGGCTCCTGTAAGCTCGCTTTTCCCTTAATAGGGAGTAGTGAGGATTTACTAAGCTGCGATAAAGACACATCCACTTCAGGAGCAGAAGTCCAATTAGCCTTTAACTCCGTAGAGCAAGGATAAAGTGTATCAAAGAAATGCGTTCCATGAAAACGCTTATCTGGACATAGACGTTCCTCCTCTATTACACCATTAAGCTCATCCAGAGCTGGCAATGTTGTGCGCGAAGCACGGGACTCCTGGAACATGCGTGCTGATTTACCAGGACGACTAGTTACCTCCTCCGGTAACTGTAGAATATCTCTCATGGCTTCAATTAATGCCTCCGTACGCTTCGTCATAGAGGAACGTCCCTGCGGCTCGTCCGCATCTGAATCGGATAATTCTCCATCCGAATATAAAGGGGAACTCTGCCCAATATCAGATACATCTGACTCGCTCCGTGTAGAGGCCGGTAACGGCCTGCGTCGCTTCCTCTGAGAGGAATTAGCAGACACATATTGACCTAAAAGGTCAGATAAGTTATTAATCGATCGAGCGATATCATCCAATTTTCCACCGCTGTCGACCGCAGCGCTAGACGCTGTGGAGGTCTGCGTATCTGATTGCCGCAATGGCACTGGGACGTGATCCGCGGCATCTGAACTCTGTTCAGACATGTCTCATCTGTATGAGCAGGTCAAAGCGGTAATACCAGCAAAAAACTATGCGGTTTTTTTTTTTTTTTTTTTTTTCAAAACGCTGAAGGGTTAACGCTCCACCAAGCAGAGTTACCCCAGCGGTATTCAGTCAGCAAATTTAGCAGGTAGAAATAACCCTCAAAGGGGTTAATATTGCAAACTCACCAAAATATATATATATTTGTGAGCCCCAGCCAATTTTTATGTCTCTGATGAGACTGCAGCTGCAGGATAGCGATCGCTGCGCTGCGGGGTGAGGAATCCACACTCACCCAGCTGGCCGTGGTGTCTATATGAGGAGGGGAGCGGTCCGAGGAGCCCAGGAGCCTGAGTAATGGCCGCCACAGTGAGGGGGTCGCAGGAGAAAAGCCAGAGCGCGCGTCTTCCTGCTCAAAAGACCGGGATAGATAGGCCACGCCCCCTGCTAGCTCAAATAATGAGCGCGAACTCTCCCCGCTCCTGCTCCCTCCCTGTCCTGCAGCTATCTGCCTGCGGACAAAAAATCACCACATCTTCATGTAGTAGCGCTGTCACAGCAGCGCTGAAGCATACTGACATTACATGTAGTAGCGCTGTCACAGCAGCGCTGAAGCTTACTGACATTTACATGTAGTAGCGCTGTCACAGCAGCGCTGAAGCATACTGACATTACATGTAGTAGCGCTGTCACAGCAGCGCTGACGCATACTGACATAGTAACGCTGACATTAGTAATAGCGCTGCTCATTCAGACGCTAAAGCACTCACACATAATTATTATTAAAATTTGTGTGGAGTACTCACCAGCCAAGGCGCCACAGGGACCCTCAGGGGTTTCTGGCGTAGTGCCCATGCTTCCCCCCAGGGCGAAGAACGCAGTGACCGCACGTGTGGTTTGCGTTCCCGCCAGGGAAGCTCTCCTCATCCCCCAGGGCCGGCAAGGATTCTGCAGGGACTTTGAGTAAATACAGATCCGCCAAGGGAGAGGTTGGGGTACAGCAGCGCTGATACCCCTGAGACCTCTAGACCAACTAGTGATCCAAGTCTCCTGTCCGAATATTAAAATAATAAAATTTTCTGAGGAGCTGCATTAGCAGCGACCATCCTCTGGACCTCAAATCTTAGACTGGAGCTGAGTAGGAGGAGCCCGAGCTGGAGGGGCCAGCCAGTCATCACTCTTTTGATCTGAGGTAACATCCTGATCTGGGGCTCCGCCTACCCATCAGTAATGCTTCTCTCTGCTCTCTCCTTTCATCGCAGGAAAAATGTATTTATTTCCATTTTCCCATTAGGGTTAGGGTTTCGGCTAAAGTTAGGGTTGGCGCTAAAGTTAGGATTAGGGTTAGAGTTAGGATTAGGGTTGGGATTAGGGTTGGGACTAGGGTTAGGGGTGTGTTGGGGTTAGGGTTGGAGTTAGAATTGGGGGGTTTCCGCTGTTTAGGCACATCAGGGGCTCTCCAAATGTGACATGGCGTCTGATCTCCATTCCAGCCAATTCTGCGTTGAAAAAGTCAAACGGTGTTCCTTCACTTCTGAGCTCTGCCATGCGTCCAAACAGTAGTTTATCCCCACATATGGGGTATCAGCGTACTCTGGACCCCAAGAGTTATTGTGAAATTTGTCCTATTTCTTCTGTTACCCTTGGGAAAATAAAAAACTGGGGGCAAAAATATTATTTTTGTAAAAAAAATAAGATTTTTTTGTTTTTACGGCTGTACATTATAAACTTCTGTGAAGCACTTGGGGCTTCATAGCGCTCACCACACATCTAAATAAGTTCCTTTTGGGGTCTATTTTCCAAAATGGGGTCACTTGTTGGGGATTTCCACTGTTTAGGCGCATCAGGGGCTCTCCAAATGCGACATGACGCCCCCAGACCATTCCATCAAAGTCTGCAATCCAAAACGTCACTACTTCCCTTTCCGAGCCCTGACATGCGCCCATACAGTAGTTTTCTCCCACATATTGGGTATCAGCGTACTCAGGAGAAATTGGACAACAACTTTTGGGGTCCAATTTCTCCTGTTACCCTTGTGAAAATAAAATATTGGGGGCGAAAAAAATCATTTTTGTAAAAAAAAAAAAGGATTTTTTATTTTTACGGCTGTGCGTTATAAACTTCTGTGAAGCACTTCGGGGTTCAAAGTGCTCACCACACATCTAGATAAGTTCCTTGTGGGGTCTATTTTCCAAAATGGGGTCACTTGTGGGGGGTTTCCACTGTTTAGGCGCATCAGGGGCTCTCCAAATGCGACATGACGCCCCCAGACCATTCCATCAAAGTCTGCAATCCAAAGCGTCACTACTTCCCTTCCGAGCCCTGACGTACACCCATACAGTAGTTTTCTCCTACATATTGGGTATCAGCGTACTCAGGACAAATTGGACAACAACTTTTGGGTTCCAATTTCTTCTGTTACCCTTGTGAAAATAAAATATTGGGGGCGAAAAAATCATTTTTGTAAAAAAAAAAAAGGATTTTTTATTTTAAGGCTGTACGTTATAAACTTTAGTGAAACACCTGGGGGTTCAAAGTTCTCACCACACATCTAGATAAGTTCCTTGAGGGGTCTAGTTTCCAAAATGGTGTCATTTGTGGGGGGTTTCCACTGTTTAGGCAGATCAGGAGCTCTCCAAACACGACATGGCGTCCAGCCAATTCTGCGTTGAAAAAGTGAGATGGCGCTCCTTCCCTTCCAAACTCTGCCATGCACCCAAACAGCGGTATACCCCACATATGGGGTATCAGTGTACTCAGGACAAATTGCACAATAACTTTTGGAGTCTTGTTACCCTTGGAAAAATAAAAATTCGGGTGAAAAGATCATTTTTGTGGAAAAAATATGATTTTTAAATTTTACGGCTCTACGTTATAAACTTGTGTGAAGCACTTGAGGGTTCAAATTGTTCACCAAAGATCTAGATAAGTTCCTTAGGGGGTCTAGTTTCCCAAATGGGGTCATTTGTGGGGGGTTTCCACTGTTTAGGCACATCAGGGGCTCTCCAAATGCAACATGGCATCCAATCTCAATTCCAGCCAATTTTGGTTGGAAAAAGTCAAATGGTGCTCCTTCCCTTCCGAGCTCTGCCGTGCGCCCAAACAGTGGTTCCCCCCACATATGGGGCATCAGCGTACTCAGGACAAATTGGACAACAACTTATCTGGTCCAATTTCTCCGGATACCCTTGGGAAAATAAAAAATTAGTGACTAAAAGATAATTTTTGTGGGAAAAAAATAGGATTTTTTATTTTCATGCACGGGCATTATAAACTTGTGTGAAGCACTTGGGGGTTCAAAGTGCTCACCAAAGATCTAGATAAGTTCCTTAGGGGGTCTAGTTTCCAAAATGGGGTCACTTGTGGGGGATTTCCACTGTTTAGGCTCATCTGGGGCACTGCAAACGGAACATGACCCCCATCAACGTCTGCATTCCAAAACGTTACTACTTCCTTTCCAAGCCCTGCCGTGCGCCCAAACAGTTTTCCACCCCCACATATGGGGTATCAGCGTACTCAGGACAAATTGGACAACAACTTTTGGGGTCCAATTTCCTTGGGAAAATTCAAAAATTTAGGACTAAAAAATCATTTTTGTGGAATTTTTTTTTTTTTTCACACCCAGGCATTATAAACTTTTGTGAAACACTTGGGGGTTCAAAGTGCTCACAACAGATCTAGATAAGTACCTTAGGGGGTCTAGTTTCCAAAATGGTGTCACTTGTGGGGGGTTTCCACTGTTTAGGCGCATCAGAGGTTCTCCAAGCGCGACATGGCGTCCAATCTCAACTCCAGCCAATTTTAGTTTGAAAAAGTCAAACGGCGCTCCTTCCCTTACGAGCTCTGCCGTGTGCCCAAACAGTGGTTTTCCCCCACATATGGGGTATTGGCGTACTCAGGAGAAATTGCATAACAACCTTATCTGTCCATTTTCTTCTTTTACCCTTGTGAAAATAAAAAAAAAGTTTGTAAAATACGAATTTTGGTAAGAACTTACCTGTAAAATTCTTTTCAGCAAAGGAAGCAAGGGGGACACTTCATTACTTCTGGGTAGGGCGGAGCCAGATAGTAGGACTAACCTCAGGTTCTAAACATGGGTGTTGTCCGGCCCCTCCGGCTCTGGCTCCTCCTGCCGTACACTCCAGTTTTGTACACAAGCTAAGGAGAAAGAAATCACCAGCGGAGCGCCATAACCAAATTGAAAGGATTCAAAAGAACAAGGTTATGCACATAACATGAATACCACACAGCTCAGGTACCACTCACAAAACCTGACCACTGCGATGAGCTGGCGATGCCGGAAAGAACCGTAGAGCGCTGACCTCAGCTCAGAAACTCGCTTATCAGAGAGAGCCGCGCTGCATCTGAAACAACACCTTCTGCCTTATGGGAGGGAGAAGTGTCCCCCTTGCTTCCTTTGCTGAAAAGAATTTTACAGGTAAGTTCTTACCAAAATTCGTATTTCAGCTGCAGATGGAAGCAAGGGGGACACTTCATTACTTCTGGGATGTCCCAAAGCAGTACAAAAAACAAGGGTGGGAAAAAACCTTAAACAGGCAGAAGCCAACACCTTGATACATGCGCAACAGGCGCAACATAAACTTAACTAGAAGTTTTCAAAATACAGCTGCCTGAAGGACTCTGCGTCCTAAGGCCGCATCAGCGGAGGCACTGACGTCCACCTTATAAAACTTCGTAAAGGTGTGAACAGAACGCCAAGTCGCTGCTCGACAGAGCTGGGCTGCCGAAGCCCTTTGATGAAGGGCCCACGAAGAGCCCACAGCTCTCGTGGAATGAGCCCGAATATTAATCGGGCAAGGTTCGTCCATAACACGGTAAGCTTCCTAAATAGTTGACCGGTTCCAACGAGTTTATAGTATCTTTAGAAGCCCGTAGACCACGACGACGACCTGCTGGAATCACAAAAGAGAATCCGACTTCCGGAAACTCTGCGTAACTGACAAGTAGAACTTCAATGCCCGCACTAAATCCAATGAGTGCAAGGCCCGCTCCTTCGCATTCTTTGGTTCTGAACAAAGCGAAGGCAACACAATATCTTGATTGACATGGAATTGAGATACCACTTTAGGGAGAAAATCATGTCGCGTGCGAAGAACAACGCGATCCGGGAAAAATTCCAAGAAAGGTGGCGAACATGAAAGAGCCGCCAACTCTGAAACCCGTCTCAAGGAAGTGACCGCCACTAGGAAGGCAACCTTCCAAGAAAGCAAAGAAAGATTAATAGCATCCATAGGCTCGAAAGGAGCACTTTGAAGAGCTTTCAAAACCAGATTAAGCCGCCAAGGCGACACAGGAGTTTTCCTTGGAGGAAACTGACGGGCTGCTCAGCGAAAAAAGGCACATACATCCCTACGCGAGGCAATAGCTTTACGAAAAAGCACCGACAGGGCAGACACCTGACCCTTCAGGGTACTGATTGCCAAACCCTTATCCAGCCCGTGCTGCAAAAAAAACCAACAAGTTGGGTAATGAAAATTTCTTTGGATTCCTGGAAGAACCCAAACACCATGAAAAGAAGGATTCCCAAATCCTGTAGTAAATCCTAGTCGTAGCCGGACTTCTTGACGCTCTCATAGTGGCAATGACCTTTTCTGAAAACCCTTGACGGGTTAAAATCTCGGTCTCAAGAGCCAAGCCGTCAAACGCAGAGACCTCAGGCCCGGATGACACACGGGACCCTGAGTGAGCAAGTCCGGTCGAAGAAGCAGAGGAAAAGGAGGCGCCACCAGAAGCGACATCAGCGCGGAAAACCACGTCCTTCTCGGCCAATCTGGGGCTATCAGAATAGCCGGAACCCTCTCCAGCCTGACCCGACGTAACACAAGCGGCAGCAAGGATATCGGTGGGAACACATAAACCAGCTGGTATTGGCTCCACGGAACCACCAGAGCATCCACTTCCACCGCGGTCGGATCCCTGTATCTGGACATGAAAGTTGGTAACTTGGCATTGATCCTGGAGGCCATCAAGTCTACTTGAGGAGTCCCCCATCGGGAGCACAGAAGTGCAAAGATTTCCGGATGAAGACTCCATTCTCCTGAATCCATCCTCTCTCGCCTGAGAAAGTCTGCCTGGATATACTGAACTCCTGGTATGTGAATCGCAGAAATGGCCGGCACATGAGCCTCGGCCCATATCAGAATCCGAGATACCTCCGACATGAGTCTGGAGCTCCTCGTCCCGCCTTGATGGTTGATATACGCAACCGCCGTAGCGTTGTCCGTCTGAACACGAACTGGTAATCCGCTCAAAGGGACCGTCCAATGTTGGAGGCAAGGAAAAATTGCCCTCAATTCCAGGATGTTGATCGGTAACACCGATTCTTCCGGTGACCAAACTCCCTGAATCCAGAGATTGTTCCAAACTCCCCCCCAGCCCGTCAGGCTGGCATCGGTGGTCAAGACCGACCATGACAGGGGAAGAAAAGATTTTCCCAGGAAAAACCGTTCCGGACGTAACCACCAGTCCAGAGACTCCTGCAATCCAGTGTTTCCTGTGCACGATTCCATCTCTTCAAAATGAAGCTTTGAAGCGTTCTGCAATGGAACTGAGCAAACGGAAGAGCTTCCATCGAAGCGACCATTAACCCCAGAAGGCGCATACATCTTCGAAGGGATACTGTCGTTGAAGACTGCACAGTCTGTGCCAGACAATGGATACTGGTTTGCTTGTCCTTTGGCAGAAAAACTACCACTTTCGCTGTGTCAAAAATCATGCCCAAAAACAGGAATGACTGAGAAGGCTCCAGGGATGACTTCTCCCAGTTGATCAGCCACCCGAAATCCTCCAGGAGCTGAAGGGATAAATCGCGAGCCGTCACTGCCTCCTCCTTTGAGGATGCCACAATCAGAAGATCGTCCAGATAAGGAAGTATCATGATCCCTTGTCTCCGAAGCATTGCCATAAGAGGTGCCAGCACCTTTGTAAAAACTCGGGGTGCCGAAGCCAACCCGAAAGGGAGGGTCAGAAACTGGTAATGGTCCTGACCTATGGCAAAGCGCAGAAAGCGCTGATGAGATATTCCGATGGGAACGTGTAAATAGGCATCGCGAATATCTATGGACACCAGAAAATTGTTCTGTGACAGGGCAGTCACCACTGAGAGAAGCGACTCCATGCGGAACTTTTGGGTGTAAACATGCCGATTTAACCTCTTGGGATCCAGAATGGGACGAAACTTTCCCTCCTTTTTGGGGACCACAAAGAGGTTGGAATAAAATCCCCTTCCCCGGTCTTCCGGAGGAACTGACACCACTACACCCTTCTGTAGTAAGGAATCGACTTCCTGCCGCAGAGCGGTCAATAAGTCGGGATCTGACGGAACGCGAGACTGACAGAATCTTTCTGGAGGGTGAGAGAGAAACTCTATGAAATAGCCTGCCGACATTATTCGTGTCACCCAGGAGTCTGAGACGCGGGAGACCCAAACCGCTTGAAACAGGAGCAGGCGCCCCCCCCCACTCGAGAATCCTCGAGTGAACTTCTGGCGTCAGTCCGTTTTGGCGGGCTTTTTGTCAGATTCCCGCTTGTCATTGAACGGGTATTGTTTCCAAGAAGCGTTAGACTTTTGGGAAGACTTTTTCCCTGAAAAAGCGGGACGACTCGATCTCCAAGAGGATTGACCGACTCGTCTCCTGCCACGAAAAAAACCGTCGGTTACCACTGGTACCGGGTCTGTCAGATGCAGACGTTACAGCTCTACGCTGAGGTAAAGCTGACTCCTTTGTCTTAGCTTCAGCAATCAAATGATAGCAAACTTTGATTGGACAACCGCATCCCCAGTCCACTGTTTAAGCCACACGGCTCTCCAAACAGTGATTGCAGAAGATCGAGATCTGTACCGCAGGGATGTCCTCACATATATATATATATATATATAATATATATATATATATATATATATATATATATATATATATATATAATTATATATAATATATATATATGTCGGGCTGTATTCCTCTTTATATCGGATAAATAAGGTCCAGCCTGCAGTGCTGTCTGCAGACGACCAATCCAGCCCAAGAGAGCTTTAGAAGCACACAAGGACCCTAGGACTACTAGTAGCTTCATAGATGGCTTTCACCGCCAACTCCGTTTTGTTATTTTTTTTGTTTTTTTTTTGTGGATCTTGCAGATACGCCTTCAGAAGGAATCCAATTAAATCCATCAAATGCGGATACAAGGACCTCACCACTGCCCCATGAGTTTATCCATGGACGGCAAAACCTACAGCGACTATGTCGGAACATACAATCCGCATACTAGATTGTCTGAACCCATAGGTTAGCCAGACAAATAAAAAACAACCGCCACAACTGGCGTCAGATTGGTGCCGGACACAGTCCGAAGCAAACCCAAACGTCGGACACAAAGTATCCACCGCGCAAGCGTAGAACACAAAACGCATTCCATGCATAGGCGCAAGACACAGTGCATACACCGCGCAAGCGTAAGATACAGAACGCAACCCACGCGCAGGCGTAGGACACAATGCATCCGTATTTCAGGTGAAAAATACAGTGTATACGTAGGGCAGCCGCAGTAAAGTACAGCGTATTCATATAACACAAGTGTCAAAAAACACAGCATATTAACTCAACATGAAAGGGATATAAATAGGGTCATGTGCGGATTCTATCCGCAGACGCCATACATGCGTTCCAGATCATTGAACATGCCCTCACACAGTATATATTACAATAAAATATGTAATAACATGTAAGAAAAAGAGGCGCTGAAGGGTTAAAAACTCCCACAGCAGGAGTTACCCCAGCCATCAGGGCTAACCGCTAAAGGGTTAATGCCGCAGCCTCCCTACCGCCCGTTAAGGCGAGGTACAAGATATATATATATATTCCTGCAGCACAGCTTGCAGGATCGCACCCTCAGCTAAAATCGTGCTGGAGGGTGCAGTATCGGCCGTTAATTTGCAGAATCGCACCCCCAGCTGTTAAAATCGTGCTGGAGGGAGCAGTATCGGCCGCTAAGGGGTTAATGTCTCAGAATCCCCACGCCTGTGAAAGGCTACAAGAAAATATTCCTGCAGCACAGCTGCATTTGAATCGCACCCCCAGCTGTTAAAAATCGTGCTGGAGGGTTTTTTTTTGCAGCGTCGGCGGCGAAGAGGTTAACGCCGAACTCACCCGGCTGGAGCGGTGCCTTTGAGGAGAGGAGAGAGACGAACAAAATAATCGGCTCTCTGCCAGCAATGGCCGCCGAAGCTCCCCTGTCTTATCCAGCCCGTGCAGAGACCGAAAGTGAAAGTGCCGGGCGGCTGCCTTAAAGCGCGCGCTCTGGGCGCGAAATTCAAATAAAAAAGGCGGGAGCAACTCTCCCCTCCATCTCCTAAGTCCCGCAGGGCATCTGCCTGCGGACAAAAAAGTACCAGTGGCTGCCCGCAGCAGCCACTGAAGGCACCAAGGTAATAGCGTTGCCTGCAGCAACGCTAAATCACACTGATATATAGTAAAAATGTACAGCGCTGCCGTAGCAGAACGCTAAAGCACTCACATATATATAATAAAGATATGGAGTACTCACCAGCCAAAACGCCACAGGGACCCTCCACGGATATGTGACGCTGTGCCCATTGCTTCCCATGAGGACAAGGAACGCAGTGACCCAGAACGTGGTGTGCGTCCTGTCAGGGATAGCCACCTCTTCCCCCGGGCCAGCAAGAAAATGCAATGACCACCATTTAGGGAATACATTTCTGCCAGGGGAGAGGATGGGGTCCAGCAGCGCCGGTACCCCTGATCCTCTAGACATAAAGTCCAGGACCCTGTCCGAGTAAAATAATAAACTCTTCTGAGGTGTTTTCTGAGGAGCTGCATCAGCAGCCGTCCTTCCTACTTGGACCTCAAGTCGAAACTGGTGTGTACGGCAGGAGGAGCCAGAGCCGGACAACACCCATTTTTAGAACCTGAGGTTAGTCCTACTATCTGGCTCCGCCCTACCCAGAAGTAATGAAGTGTCCCCCTTGCTTCCATCTGCAGCTGAAAGATCATTTTTGTGGCTAAAAAGTTAAATATTCATTTTTTCCTTCCACGTTGCTTTAGTTCCTGTGAAGCACCTGAAGGGTTAATAAACTTCTTGAATGTGGTTTTGAGTACCTTGAGGGGTGCAGTTTTTAGAATGGTGTCACTTTGGGTATTTTCTGTCATGTAGACCCTCAAAGTGACTTCAAATGTGAGGTGGTCCCTAAAAAAAATGGCTTTCTAAATTTTGTTGTAAAAATGAGAAATCGCTGGTCAACTTTTAACCCTTATAACTTCCTAACAAAAAAAAATTTTGATTCCAAAATTGTGCTGATGTAAAGTAGACATGTGGGAAATGTTATTTCTTAACTATTTTGTGTTACATATTTCTCTGTTTTAAGGGAATAAAAATTCAAAGTTTGAAAATTGCTAAATTTTCAAAATTTTCGCCATATTTGAGTTTTTTTCAAAAATAAACGCAAGTTATATGGAAGAAATTTTACCACTAACGTGAAGTACAATATGTCACGAGAAAACAATCTCAGAATCGCGAAGATCCGTTGAAGCGTTCCGGAGTTATAACCTCATAAAGAGACAGTGGTCAGAATTGTAAAAATTGTCCCGGTCATTAACGTGCAAACCACCCTTGGGGGTGAAGGGGTTAAGACTGAAGAAAGCTGAGTAGGAGGAGCCCGAGCTGGAGGGGCCGGTCAACACTCTTTTTAATCTGAGGTGTCAATCCTATCTGGGCTCCGCCTACCCATCAGTAATGAATACTGTGGCTCTCTTCCTTCCCTCTGCAGCTGAAAAACCTAAATTTGAGAGGTTTCTGGCATACAGCTTTAATAGATC
>JARQOD010000007.1:49323161-49533004 GCA_033576555.1 Oophaga sylvatica | reverse complement strand
AAATCTGGCATGGGAATCCTAGGTTCCACAACAGGCAACCTAGCAAGATAGATAGCAATACTCCGAACCTCAGTGGCAAGCTGATCCACACGGCCAGACAACTGTGCAAACTCCATTGAGAGAAAAAATCCTCCCCAGCACCCAGAGATACAGAGGGAAAAAAAAAAAAATGCAACAAACAGAAAAATATCTCTGACAACTCTGACAACCGTTTTTTCTTTCACAAATTTTTTCCCTTCTGTGAGTACCATACAATTTTAAATTTTGGGCCGGTGATACTGTTATGTTTCGGTAGCTGAGGAGTGCAGGCAAAAAAGGCAATACACCAGAGCAGTTGGAATCTATGAGATTGCAGTACCCTGACTAACCACAACAACTAGAGGCAGCCATGGAGCGTTCCTACGTTGGTCCTAGACGCCTCGTCACAGCCTGAGAAACTAACTACACCTAAAGATAGATATAGGAAAGCTATCTGCCCCGGAGCAGAACCCAAAGATAATAGAAAGCCCCCAAACATGTAATGGCGGTTAGACAAGAAGAAATACTGACACAGACAGAAAATAGTATGAGCAAACGTTGGGGCCCAAACTAACTAAATAGAAAAGGATAGGAAGGGTACTTACTGCAATCCCAGAAAACCCTGAAAAGCACCAACTCTACTAATTTCAAAAACACCTGAGATCACATGACCTCTACCACCTAAATTAGTTCTCTGGTGTAACAAAATCAAAACAGCAGCCACTGGAAAAAGCAAAAGTACAAACATCAGTGGCTGAACTAAACTGAGAGGGCAAAAGCCCCCGGAGGGGACCCTGAAGGCCCCCACAGAAGTGCAGGACAAAATGCAAAAATCAAGCACAAAAACAAAAAGAAGAAAATGTCTTATCTGTTAGCAGGAGATGCAGACATGACACAGCAGGCTACAAGGGAAACAGGAATCAAGGATAGAGACCAGAACAATTGATCACCGGCAACCCTGATGGGAAGGTGACTCCCTTATATAAGACCAGTCAGTAACACCTGATTCCCAATCCTCACAATCTTCACAATCTTCACTGGAACGACCAGCACCGCTTGTAACCACCAGAGGGAGCCTCTGCTCAGAACTCATCCCAAGCCCACTCACAACATTTCCCTCTCTAATCTTTCTCTGTTCTTTCTTTCCCTCTCTGTTCTTACTTTCCCTCTCTGTTCTTACTTTCCCTCTCTGTTCTTTCTTTCCCTCTCTGTTCTTTCTTTTTTCTCTCTGTTCTTTCTCTCACTGTCTCTGTTCTTTCTTTCCCCTTTATTTCTTTCTGTTCTCTTTCTCTCTCTGTTCTTTCTTTCTCTCTCCCTCTCTGTTCTTTCTTTCTCTCTCTCCCTCTCTGTTCTTTCTTTCTCTCTCTCCTTTCTTTTTCTCTCGCTGATCTTTCTTTCTTTTTCTTTCTCTCTGTTCTTTCTCTCTTTGTTCTTTCTTTCTCTGTTCTCTTTCTTTCTCTCTGTTCTTTCTCTCTGTTCTCTTTCTTTCTCTCTCTTCTTTCTTTCCCCTCTTTCTCTCTCCCTGTCTGTTCTTTCTTTCTTTCTTTCTTCTCTCTCTGTTCTTTGTTTCTTTCTTTCCCCTCTTTCTCTCTCTGTTCTTTCTTTCCTTCTATCTTTCCCCTCTTTCTTTCTCTCTCTGTTCTCTTTCTTTCTCTTTGTTCTTTCTTTCACTCTCTCTGTTCTTTCTTTCCCCTTTCTTTCTCTCTGTTCTTTCTTTCTCTCTGTTCTTCCTTTTTTCTCTTTCTCTGTTCTTCCTCTCTCTGTTCTTTCTCTCTCTCTCTCTCTCTGTTCTTTCTTTCTCTCCCTGTTTTTCTCTTTCTTTCTCTCTCTGTTCTTCCTTTCTCTCTTTGTTCTTTCTTTTTCTTTCTCTCTGTTCTCTTTCTTTCTTTCTTTCTTTCTTTCCCCTCTTTCTCCCTCTCTGTTCTTTCTTTCTCTCTGTTCTTTCTTTGTTTCGTTCTTTCTCTCTCTCTGTTCGTTCTTTCCCTCTCTGTTCTCTTTCTTTCTCTCTCTGATCTTTCTTTCTTTCCCCTCTTTCTTTCTCTCTCTGTTCTTTTCCCTCTTTCTTTCTCTCTGTTATCTTTCATTCTCTCTCTGTTCTTTTTTCTTCCCCTATTTCTTTCTCTCTATTCTTTCTTTCTCCATTCTTTCTTTCTCTCTCTCTGTTCTTTCTTTCTCTCTCTGTTCTTTTTCTCTTTCCCCTCTTTCTTTCTTTCTTTCTTTCTCTCTCTATTCTTTCTCTCTATTCTTTCTTTCCCTCTTTCTATTCTTTGTTACTCTCTCTGTTCTTTCTTTCCACTTTCTTTCTCTCTCTGTTCTTTCTTTCCCCTCTTTCTTTCTCTCCCTCTCTCTCTGTTGGTTCTTTCTCTCTCTCTCTTCTTTCTTTCTTTCTTTTTCTTTCTTTCTTTCTTTCTTTCTTTCTTTCTTTCTTTCTTTCTTCTTTCTTTCTTTCTTTCTTTCTTTCTTTTCCTCAGTACCAGCCACTGTGCCCATAATGCCAGCCACTCTGCCCTCAGTACCAGTCAGTGTGATCAGCAGTGCTAAATGGGTGCACTTGGGGCGTGGATATGGTGTGACTAGTTGTGAAATGGGTGTGTTCAGGGCGTGGCCTAAAATTTCCCACGGCAGGCACAGCACGCGGCAGCCTTTGTCCCTCTTTCCCTTCAAAGGTTGGGAGGTATGATGGTGGGCCCCAAGAATGATTTTTCTCTAGTACGCCCAAGATACCCCAGTCCGACGCTGGATATAACTGTGCTTTGTCTGTATATTAAGGGGTAGTGTTTGTAGGGGGGTAGTGTTCTGTTTTTTTTACAATAGAGATGAACGTAGTCAAGCTATGAGCTCCAAGGTTTGATCTGATGAGGAAAGGTGAGGCGTGTTACCTGGACAAAGAAGATCTGCTATCAGGAAACGAGTCGTCATATTGAATATCATTGCTCTCTATATATGTCAGTTAGTTGTAGTATGGCCTTGGTCCAGGGTTCTCAAACTGATCGCCTTTGCTCAGGGTCAAGAAGGATTTTTTTTTTCCCCGTAACACACATTGGCTGAACGTGTCCAGGTTTTTTGCCTTCTTCTGAATCATTGGTCTTAGGTAGAGGTAAAGATTGTATTTAATAAAATATGCTTAAAATCAATGATCGGTCTCCTTATGTCTTTATTTTATACTCAGGTAGTTAAATCATATAGATCATGTCACAACTGTGTAACATATAGTTAAAGAGTGTCACACATATATAAATAAAATTAAGAATTTATTTCAAAATGACAAACAAGACACATTAAAAAGGGTTGCCTCAAACCAGTAATCACAAAAGCAGGGAAGACGACTATAGTATACAGTAGGATATAGTAGAAGCAAAGAAGGAATCTCCTTGCCAGATAGTTCCACCATACAACACAGTTCCTGCTCCAGGCCAGCAGGGGGAGTTCTAAACCCGACTTCAGGGGAGCTTCTCTCTCTGGTCAGAAGCAGGAAGTTAGTAGGAGTTAGAGCCTGAACAAGGTTGAGAGAGGACGTGTGGAGAGGTCATGGGAGCATAGCTATAGCTGAGCTCACCCCAGGCATGAGCACTAGTGACCGGGCACAGGAGCCTGAGGCTGTGTGGGTACTAAAGCCCAGGCAGCAGAATCCGGAGGGCAGAAGACAGTAGATCCTCTGTCCCCAACTGATACTTGATGACACAGCAGCACGTGTGAGCCGGAGACGCCAGATAGGAGCAATCCCTGAAGTAGGCTACAGCTGCCTGTCATGCGAGTGGAGTTCTAACTAAGCATCAGACAGAGAGAGGGACTTGGATAAAGTTTACAGCAGCAAGTACCTCAGAGAATAGTGCTAGAGAGGAGGCCTCACAACCCACTTGACTAAGGAGATTCCCAACTTGCTTTCAGGCTGACCGGCTCCAGAACCATCTGTAACCTGAGCCCTGGACTGTACCTGCATTGCTCAGTAAAAGGTAAAGGAAACTGCACCCTGCTGTGTCTTCTGAATCTTTCCTGCGTCAACTGCCCTACACCACACTCGCTACCAACATCAAGTTTAATACCCTAACTGCCCTGGGATACAGCTCTACCCGTGGAGAGCTTAACCATCTTTGCTGCCCCATCACCATCCCAGAGGATCTGCATTGCAGCGTCAGTCCCCTGACGGAATACCACAGGTGGTGCCCCATACACTTTATTACAAACTTTATTATCCACTTCATCATCAACCCCCCTTCTATTGGAAGCCCAAGACCACTGACCGGGTCACTGCTGCTGTGACACTTTACCTTTAAGAAGCAGCCCAGTACCGAGTATCTCCACTGCCCTTGCAGGCGATCCAACTTGGCATCACAAACAGGATCCGTACCCCGGTATTGCGGGGTACTGTGTGCCATAGACTTTGTTGGAACTGGGTGAATTGCCACCATTACAGCGCCACATGGCGCGAGGAAAGCAAAAGAGGCGTGCCATCATGGGCGGAGCCTAAGAGAGAGCGCAAAAAGAGAAGTGCTGCGCGCGCTCAGACATCAGCTGGCAGAGAATAGGGAGCTGAGGCCTGGAATCCCGGCACGCACCATTCATCCAGCAAACAGAGCAACAGACTGGTAAGCCAGCGGAACCTCAGAGCCTGGCTAAGATTCACTAGAGGGGAAGAGAATGTCCAGCGCAGATGGAGATCTAGCGGCGGACGCAGCTGCAGCCCCCATAGAGCTGCAAAATTCTGTGGCAGGAGCAGCTGCAGCCCCCATAAGACAGCAGAATCTGGCGGCCGCCGCAGCCCCCAGAGCTCCGAAAGATCTGGCGACCACCGCTGAAGTCCCTATAATGCCACTATCAATGCCATATATACCGGGAGCGGCCTGGCTAGCGCAATACTCAGGGGAGTCACATACCTTGAGCTATTTCAAGGAAAGACTGTGCAGTTTATTTGAAGTGTACCCCCTGTCCGAAAGCCAAAAAGCAAGCATTCTCATTGGACAGTTAACTGGTGCGGCTCAAAGAGAAATAAGTCCTGGCAGGAAATTAATAAAGAGATTGTAAAGCAAATTCTGGCTAAGCTGAGGGGCACCTTTGACACCCGCACTGCAGCAGAAATAAAAATGAGGTTCTTTGGGTGCAAACAAAGGGTGCAGGACAGTATACGGAACTATGCTCTTTACCTTCAGGAGGCACTGCGCGCCGTAAAGCAGATTGACCCAGACAGCGTGCAGGATGGAGACAGATTGTTCAAGGAACAATTTATTGAGGGACTCCTGTCCAGCACAAACAGGACACAGCTGCGCATCGTGGCCCCACAAAACCATAATCTGAACTTTGCAGACTTTAAAAATAGGGCTATCCGGGTGTTGCACAAACCAAATGTCAGCTACCCAGCGCCCCCTAGGCACCCAGCAATTACATACCACCAGGAGGCGGCATCCTACCCTCAGGCCCCCGCTGAAGCCAACGCACAGACCCTGGATAATGATATATCTGCAGAACTACGTCTTCAGGTCCAGGAGCTGACCAAAAGTGTGGCTGCACTAGTCAAAACCGTGCAGTCCACGCAAGTGCCCCTGAAGGAGAAAATCCAGTTGGCTTCCGGTCCAGATGATGTCCTGTTGTGACTGCGGAAGAGGATCCCACCAACCAGAGGGAGAGATAAAGATTTCTACGACCAGGACGGACGACCCATTTGCCGCTGCTGCAGCAAATCAGGGCACATAGCAAGAATCTGCAATTTAAATGAGCAACCCTGGAGCAGAGGGCCAACACCCAGGAGTAGGACGACGCCCACAGAACTGGCGAGCCAAGTACGTCGGAGGAAGACCGGTCCTCCCAGTTGTGATTGACGGCATCCCAATGAGCACTTTACTGGACACCTGCTCTCAGGTGACGACTATGCCATATATTCTTTTCAAATCGTACTGGGCTGACTCTGAAATTTCTCGCGGCCCAGATGATGAGCTGACAGTAGTCACCAGCAATGGTCAGCCTTTGCCACAAGTGAGGTATAAGGCGGTAACTATTAAGGTGGGACGAGTAGAATTAAAAGCCCAAGGTCTGATAATTGTAGACATTGATTGACGAGAATGTAACCTAATAATGACCTTAGGTACTAATGTGATAAAAAATTGTCTTGCCGAGGTTATTGTTTTGTTGCAACAGGTAGCCGATACTGCTGATTCCAGTGAGCAGGGGTGCTGCAAAAGGAGATCAAGGCCCTGATGCAAAGACAACAGGTACAGCTATCTGGCTGAGAAGTCAGCAGAGCCAGAGTGAGTGATTCATTTCCCACTGCAATACCCCTAGGGAGTGAAATCTTAATTTGGGGTCGTGCAGCCTTAGGTCTCAGGTGAAGAGATTGCCAGGCCCTGGTAGATCCAGTGTATTCTGATAGTAGGCCCACTGTCCTGACAGCCAGAGGGGTAGGCGATGTCCACAAGGGGAGGGTACCTGTGCACATTTTAAATTGTGGGGAATAGGAGGCCAAACTACCTTGGAAGGCCACCGTTGCTAAGCTGTTCACTGTCAATCACAACGCAATTCAGACAGCAGTACCCTTGGTCTCGTCTGACCAGGTCGAGGACAATGGCTCTGCAGAACAACTAGAGGATTGGCGTCAGAAGATGCATGTAGGAACTGACTCCAAACCTTCAAACCAAACGAATGGGATTTACTGAGTAGTCCAAGAGTTTGAACGGGTATTCAGCAAACACACTTTAGACTTTGGGCAGGTAAAAGGGGTCCAACATCATATCCCCACTGGAAATCATCCTCCCAATAAATAGAGATATCGGCCTGTACCCCCAGATCACTATCAATGTGCCAAGAGTATGTTACGAGAGATGAAGAAGGCTGTGGTGATCAGAGACAGTTGTAGCCCCTGGGCAGCTTCGCTAGTCCTCGTTAGAAAGAAAGATGGTACAATGAGGATGTGTGTTGACTACAGGCGAATTAACAGCATTACCCACAAGGACGCTTATCATTACCTAGGATAGAGGTATCTGTTGTGAATGTGTTAGAAATGAATTCTGAGCAGAAGCTCCCTCTGGTGGTTACAAACAGTACTGAACTATTCAATGAAGATTGTGAAGATTGGCAATCAGGTGTTACAGACTGGTCTTATATAAGGGAGGTTCCCTCCCATCAGGGTTGCCGGTGATCAATTGTTCTTGTCTCAACTTTGGTTCCTGGTTCACTTGGAAGCTAGCTGTGTCTTGCCTTCATCTTCTGCTAACAGATAAGATATTTTTGCTTTTATTTTTGTGCTTGCTTTTTGCATTTTGTCCTGCACTTCTGTGGAGGTCAGCCAGGTCCCCTCCGGGGCTTGTGCTCCTCTCAGTTTATCTGAGACACTGTTATTTGTTCATTTGCCTTTTCCAGTTTTTTCAGTGGCTGCTGCTTAGTTTTGTTACACCAGAGAACTAATTTAGGTGGTAGAGGTCATGTGATCTCAGGTGTTTTTGCAATTAGTGAGTTGGTATTTTTTTAGGGTTTTTTGAATTGCAGTAAGTGCCCTTCCTATCCTTTTCTTTCTAGGAAGATTGGGCCCCAACGTTTGCTCATACTATTTTCTGTCTGTGTCTGTATTTCCTCTTGTCTTACCGCCATTACATGTTTGGGGGCTTCCTATGTTCTTTGGGGATCTGCTCCGGGGCAGATAGTTTTCCTCTTTCTATCTTTAGGTGTAGTTAGCTTCTCAGGCTGTGACGAGGCTTCTAGGACCAACTAGGTACGCTCCACGGCTGCCTTTAGTTGTGGTGGTTAGGGTACTGCAATCCAGTAGATTCCAACCTCTCTGGTGTATTGCCTTTTTTGCCTGCTCTCCTCAGCCTACCAAATCATAACAGGTATCACTAGCTGCACTGAGAACTGCTAGCTATTTCTCTATCTTAGATCTCACCAGTGGGTATTGGCATGTTCCTGTGGCAGAAGCAGACAAAGAGAAGACCGCCTTTGTAACACCAATGGGCCTCTCAGAATTTAACTACATGCCGTTCGGGCTTTGCAACGCGCCAGGAATGTTCCAGAGGTTGATGGAGTGCTGCCTCGGACACAAGAACTTCGAGACAGTTCTGTTGTACTTGGATTATTTTCTTCTCCAAGACCTATGAAGACCATTTGGAGCATCTGGCCGAGGTGTTCGAGGCCCTGTCCAACTTTGGCCTGAAAGTGAAACATTCCAAATGCCACATCCTGAAGCCCAAGGTGCAGTACCTAAGCCACCTAGTGAGCGCAGAAGGCCTGGCACCGGACCCCGACAAAGTCATCGTTACATGGGACTGGCAGAGGCCCAGCTACATTCATGAAATACGTCAGTTCCTCGGATTGGTAGGCTACTACCGAAGGTTCATCAAGGGCTTCACTGAAATAGCTACACCCCTGCAAGACCTTCTCGTGGGCCAGCCCAAGAAGGCCAGAAAAAAGAGTCCTACGTTTGACTGGAATGACGGACTAGAAAGATCCTTCACCCGGTTGAAGTTGGCTCTTATGGGAGATAAAGTCCTGGCCTACCCAGACTACGACCAACCATTCATACTGTATACCGATGACAGCAATGTGGGACTAGGAGCAGTACTGTTCCAAGTGCAGAAGGGCAGAGAAAGAGTAATTGCCTACGCCAGCAGGAAGTTTTGTCCCACTGAAAGGTACACTGACAACTACAGGTCCTTTAAGCTGGAGTTTCTTGCCATAGTCTGGGCTGTGACCGAGCGATTAAAAAACTACCTGACTGCGGCGAAGTTTACCATCTTCACGGACAACAATCCGCTGACTCACTTGGAAACCGCAAAGCTAGGTGCGCTGGAGTAGCGAAGGATGGCCCAGCTATGAGTTTACCATCAAGTATCGAGTGGTGCATAAGAACATCAATGCTGATGCGCTGTCCTGAATGCCCAACTTACCAGATGGGGAAGAAAATCAGGAAGAGCTGGAAGAAATCGAGTTACCCGCCTTTCACCGGACAGTTGCGGCCCAACACGCCCAAGTGGTGAAAAACAAGCACTACATCGTGAAAGAGGCCATGTTAAACCCATTGCCCAACTATGAGTGGGCAGAGACGCAGGATAGCGATCCAGCAGTCTGCCTCGTAAAGGAGCTACTAGCGCAAGCTGACTCGCACCCCGTTCCAGATGCTCCACAAGAGACCCAACAGTTGTGGAAGAAAAAGAGCAGGCTATTCATCTACGAGGGAAAGCTGTGTTTGAGGAGTGTCAATGCCCGAACTAACGAAATAGTCTGGCAGGTGGTAGTCCCGAAGCGAGATGCGTCAATGGTCCTGGAAGCGTACCACGATGGAGCAGGACACTTTGGATGGAAGAAGTTGGAGGTCCTACTTCGCGAGAGATTCTACTGGGTTGGTATGAGGAAGGCCATTGAAGATTGGTGCCGGGAGTGTGGACCAGGCAAATTGCGCAGGAAGGACCGTAACAGCCAGCGAGCCCCGTTACAACCAATAATCACCAAACACCCGCTTGAGTTGGCAGCCTTAGTGAAGCTGGTCTCAAGCCGTTCAGGCTACGTCTACGCCCTCACCATAGTTGACATTTACTCAAGGTTCCTGAAAGTCATGCCTGTCAAGGACTAAACAGCAAATACAGTGGCCAAGGCATTTCAACAACACTTTTGTCGACTGCACTTTTACCCTGAATGAGTGCTTACCGACCACGGCCCAGCCTTCGAAGCAAAAGTGTTCCAGGAGTTCTGTAACCTGTTTCGGCTGCAAGAAAATCAGGACAACTCTGTATCATCCACAGACAAATGGCATGTGTGAGAAAATGAACCAAGTGCTAATTGACCTATTGAAGACCTTGCCCCTGGAAGAGAGAAACCAGTGGCCAGAGAAATTGCCGGATCTGGTAGATCTCTACAATCATATCCCTGTAAACTCCACCAACTGTACTCCAGCCTAGTTGATGAGAGCAAGACATGGCAAGTTACCCATTGACTTGGACATGGGAGTCTTAATACCTGAAGTAACATCACCAGATGCAGATTGGGATACAGAGAGGCAGCAGCAGTACCGCACAGTGCAAGAATGCGTAGAGAAGAGTCGGGCCCAAGCAAGACAAAAGCAGGAAAGAAATTACAATCAGCAAATCCCCGCAGTTCACCTGTCACCTGGAGAATAGGTACTCAAAAGAAAAAGACGACTTCATAAACTTGATGACCAGAGGGAGGCTGAACCATGCACCGTCATGCCTTCAGACTTTAAAAAACACCAAGGTGTGCCTCATCAGCAAAGATGGAGGAGAAAACTCCGCGGCAGTATCGAGGGATCATCTGAAACCATGCCCTGACCAACTGAAGGAAAAGATTGGAGATAAGGACATTCATCAGCCAGTAAAAGAAGAAGAAAAGATCAGCCCTGTACTGGGCGAGTTCCCTTCAAATTGAACAAGAGTGAATCAGGTCATAGTAGTGCCCGTCTTGACCTTTCCCCAACTAGTAGTGCCAGGAAGAGATGGGACTCAAGACCAACCTGAAAACCACTGGGCTCAAGCAGAAGATGCCACACCAGCAGCGAAACAAGAGTCCACCCTAAAACAATTAAAAAAATACATATATTTGGTTTTGCCGTGTTCAGAATCACCTGATTTATCAAGATATAGAAAGAATCTACCCGATTGGTAAACGGCGTAGTGAAAAGAGAAGTCAAAACGCCAGAATTATGTTTTTTTGTTGCCGCAACATTGAATTAAAATGCATATTGACGAAAAATATAAAAGCTATGGCTCTGGGAAGAAGGGGAGCGAAAAATAGAAACGCAAAAACAAAAAAGGGCTGCGGCGTGAATGGGTTAAATGGGTTTTTCAAATTAGCAACATATAAAAGTCTAAATAAATCTAGTATCACCACGATCATACAGACCTGAAAAATAAAGTAGTCGTATCCCTTCTACCACACAGTGGATGGCATGAAAAAATAACTAACAATAAACAAAAACAATTCCTGTAATGCTGATGTTTGTTCATTTTGGGTCCTAAATATATGAATAAAAAATGTTCAAAAAATATTACGCACCCAAAAAAATTTTAAAAATCGATTTTAGTGTGCAAAAGTAGGAAAACATTAAAAAAATCCTATATTAATCGTGTATCGCTGTGATTGTACTGGCACAAAGAATAAAGCTGTCTTATCACTTTTACCGCATGGTGAATAGCATGAAAAAAATAAATGAAAAGCAATTCTTTAGTTCATATTCATCCTGCGCTCAACGCTGAGAATGCTGTGAGTTGTAGTACACAAAACCCGGAATGTCCATAGTTCCTGCACCTACAAAATATGTGAAAATGTGAATCAATTGGAATGGTTTCTCCAACAGACAATGATTCCTGCTCTTACATGTCATTTGTGCATTGCTAGATGTATCACCAGCAAAGAAACAATCAATGATCTTGTTGGGTATCCGGGCAGCCAGGGAGATTGAAGACGTTTCTTCCCTGAAAACCATCCCCAGACATTTTAAGCTACATCACAATTGTGATTCAACACTATTAAAAGTCTTGGGGATTGATAAATTATCTGGTAACATTAGGGGAGGAAACGTCAGCAAGCGCCTTGCCCAATTGGAGTCAAAATGGATTTGGACTAGAGTTGAGCGATACTTTCCGATATCCAAAAGTATCGGAATCGGAATGGTATCGCCGATATCATTAAAATATCGGCGATACCCGATACCGATACCGGAAGTCCCATGTAAGTCTATGGGAACAAAATATCGTAACTAAAAAAACCCCATTCTTTCCTTGTAAACACTAAATATACACACATAGAATACATATATATATATATATACATGTCATTGTGACATATATATATACATATATGTATAGTTTATACACTTCTACATAGTAAAATATCCTCTGATTCAATTGCCGGGTAAAGCCGGCTTCAGTGAAAAGACAGAAGCACCCGACATGAAATGACACTTGGTGTACATAGGGTTAACCATGTCTTTTCATGTCGTTTGCTATCTGATTTGCACAAGCAATTAAATCAGTCTATGTGTGCAAAATTTCACACCTGTAGGGGTTAATTAAAGGTGTAAATTCGTTGTAAAAAAAACGGACTTTTTTGCTACGAATTTACACCTTTAATTAACCCCTACAGGTGTGAAATTTTGCACACATAGACTGATTTAATTGTTTGTGCAAATTAGATAGCAAAGGACATGAAAAGACATGGTTAACCCTATGTACACCAAGTGTCATTTCATGTCGGGTTCTGCATTTTCACAAAAGCCGGCAATTGAATTAGCGGCTATTATACTATGTAGAAGTGTATGAACTATAAATATATATATATATATATATATATATGTGTGTCACAAACTCAATGACATGTATATATATATATGAGGTGTAAAATTGCTGAAAAAAAATGCGTGGGCTCCCGCCCTATTTTCGCAACCAGACAGACAAAGCCAGTGAGTGGGGGCAGATAATAATAGCCCAGAGAGGGACCATTATTTTTGGCCCCCCCCCTGGCTACTAACATCTGCCCCCAGACACCCCAGGAAAGACAAATCTATAATTAGATTCGCCCTTTCTGGCACTTTGCCCGTCTATTCCCATTGCCCTGTAGCGGTGGCGAATGGGTTAATTGGGGTTAAAGCCACCTTGCTATTGAAAGGTGACCTTAAGCCAGGTTAATAATTGAGAGCTGTCAATTAGACAACTATCAATTATTAATCCTATTGCATGAAATAAAAATAAAACACACACACTTTAATTAAAAATCATTTTAATGAAATAAAGACACATGTTTTTGACCATCTTTTATTTTACTGCAAAAACCATTTCCTGTAATAAAAATAAAATAAAAAAGCAAAATTATTCTTACCTATCCCATGCACAGTCAGGTCCCAGGTGTAATCCTTCAGAAAGGGTTAATGTTTACTGCAGGGACCGCAGCTAATGCTGCAGCCTCACAGTAAACCCCCAAATGAATGAGTTCCTCTCCTGGCTGACAGGAGAGTAAAGGCTGGGTGTCACATAACGATACACCAGCGATCCCGACAACGATATGCACTTGTCAGGATCGCTGGTGTATCGCTACATGATCGCTGCTGAGCTGCCAAACAGGCAGCTCAGGCAGCGATCTGGGACAGCGACACTGCGGGTAACATCGCTTAAGGGCCCGTCTCACATAGCGATATCGCTACCGAGATCGCTGCTGAGTCACTAGTTTTGTGACGCAGCAGCGAGCTCACCAGCGATATCGCTGTGTGTGACATTCAGCGACGATCAGCCCCCCTGCCGGGTATCGCTGATCGTCGCAGAAATGTCAGGACCTTTTTTTGATCGCTGGTTTCCCTCTGACAGGCACGCATCGCTGCGTGTGACAGGCGGGAGACCAGCGATCCGCTGGTAACCAAGGTACACAGCGGGTTTCCAGGCACCGCGCAGCGCTTGGAAACCCGCTGTGTACCTTGGATACCAGCTCCCTGCATCAGGGCGCTGGTATCCAAGGTACACAGCGGGTTTCTAGGCACAGCCCCGCGCCTGGAAACCCGCTGTGTACCTTGGTTACCAGCGGATCGCTGGTCTCCCGCCTGTCACACGCAGCGATGTGTGCCTGTCAGCGGGAAACCAGCGATCAAAAAAAGGTCCTGACATTTCAGCGACGATCAGCGATACCCGGCAGGGGGGCTGATCGTCGCTGAATGTCACACACAGCGATATCGCTGGTGAGCTCGCTGCTGCGTCACAAAACTAGTGACTCAGCAGCGATCTCGGTAGCGATATCGCTATGTGAGACGGGCCCTTAAAAGTGGAAAGCAATCAATTAAGCTTTCCACTTAAGGGTATGCCACACTGAACAATATCGCTAACGGGATCGCTAAAAAACGTCACTATTTAGCGATCCCGTTAGCGATGTTGTTCAGTGCGGCAGCTTCCAGCGACGAGCTTCCTGCTGTGATCTCACTCGTCGCTGGAATCGTTCCGGACCCTATTTTCTCGTCGGCGCTCCCGCTGGGTAAGTATATATCGCTAGTGTGGCACCTTTTCTTAGCGATTTAGCGGTAATTTTGTACCGCTAAAGTCGTTAAGAAGATCGCTAACGGCGATAGCGTCGTTAACTATATCGCTAAATGTGGCCGCACTTAGCGATATAGAAACAATCCCGCTAGCGATCGCATTAGTATGCGTCGTTATCGTGATCGCTAGCGGGATTGTTTAGTGTGGCAGTACCTTCACTTCAGGTCAGCCAGGGACACAATCAGTGACGTCAGAGGGAACTGATTAACAAAAATAGGGGTTCCCTTCGAAAAAAAAATGGCGTGGGGTCCCCCCTATTTTTGTTAACCAGCCAGATGAAGCAGACCGCTGAGGCCTGGATTTTCAGGCTGTTAAGGAGCCAAGATCCATGGACCTTGCCAGCCTGATAATACCAGGCCACAGCAGTCTGCATATCTTGGCTGATTAACAAAAATAGGGGATCCCCTCGAAAAAAATTGGCGTGGGGTCCCCCCTATTTTTGTTAACCAGCCAGATGAAGCAGACCGCTGAGGCCTGGATTTTCAGGCTGTTAAGGAGCCAAGATCCATGGACCTTGCCAGCCTGATAATACCAGGCCACAGCAGTCTGCATATCTTGGCTGATTAACAAAAATAGGGGATCCCCTCGAAAAAAATTGGCGTGGGGTCCCCCCTATTTTTGTTAACCAGCCAGATGAAGCAGACCGCTGAGGCCTGGTTTTTCAGGCTGGTAAGGATCCAATATCCATGGACCTTGCCAGCCTGATAATACCAGGCCACAGCAGTCTGCTTAGCTTGGCTGGTTAACAAAAATAGGGGATCCCCTCGAAAAAAAAACGGCGTGGGGATCCCCCCTATTTTTGTTAACCAGCCAAGTAAAATGCAGACTGCTGCGGCCTGGTATTAAAAGACTGTCAAGGCCCATGGATTTTGGCCCTCAACAGCCTGATAATACCAGGCTACAGCAGCCCCACATTTGGCGCATCAAAAGATGTGCCAATTGTGGCACTTTACCCGGCTCTTCCCACTTGCCCTGTAGCGGTGGCAAGCGGGGTAATAAGGGGTTAATGTCACCGTTGATTGCACGGTGACAATAAGCCCGGTTAATAATGGAGAGGTGTCAATAAGACACCGATCCATTATTAATCCCAAAGTTTTTAAATGTTTAAAAAAAAGACAAAGCAAGAAAAAAGTCTTTTAATGAAATAAAAGAGACAACACAGTTTTCATTAATTTTATTACTCTCTCATTCCTGCGACGCCATCGATCTCCTGTAAAAAAAAAAAAAAAAAAACCAACAGTATACCACCTGTCCGACGCAGTCCATAGTAACGACAGTCCCACGACGATCCAGCTCTGCTACATCGCAATGACAGGCAGAGCCTGTCATCCCGGCGCAGCACAGCTGATTACCTGCTTCCCCGGCGGTGACGTCATCGGACTGACTGCTTTACGGCCGGGATTACCCAGCAGTCACTGCAGTTATCGCGAGATACTGCATGTGACCGCCGGGGAGAAGAGGATGGCGGCCATGAAGCAGTCCGGGATGTGACCGCCGGAGATCTTCTGCCGGGTAAGTGCCGCTGACTCCTGACAGACCCGACCGACGGACACTGACAGTGACAGTGACAATCCCGATTCCGGTATCCGATATGACGAAAATATCGGAACTCGGAATCGGAATTCCGATACAGCCAATATCGGCCGATACCCGATATTTGCAGTATCGGAATGCTCAACCCTAATTTGGACCCTTAATACGGTGTCCCCGAATGGTCTTAATGAGAGTCTTTCTTTTATATCTTTTTTATAAACATGTATTTTAATGTTCTTCTTTTTTAATTTTAGTTACCATGGATTTATGAAATTATGTATATTTTGATTGCATGAAGTATCCTCTGAAGACGTCTTCACCATTATTGATTATTGATTTGTATTAATAATTATTATTGTTTTTTATTTATTTATTATTTATTTATTTTATTTTATTATTTTTTCCTTTTTTTTATTATTATTTTTTTATTTTATTTTATATTTGTTTTTTCATTATTATCTTCTTATTTATATGGATTGTTGTATAACATACTTGGTTATATTATTTTATATTATATAAATGTGTATAATTTTTCACTACTGATTATTCTTATTATGTATATTCGTATTATGTATATTTTTTTCACATGCACTATATAACATTCATTATATATATATATTATGTATTCTATGTATATGTATTCACTTATTTCTGTTTTAATTATCATGCACTATATAATTATTATATATGAGCATATACTGATTTATTCAATTATGTTATTTATATAATGATCCATAATTATTATTTAATATTTATTATCAGAGTATCTTGGTTTTCCTTATTTTATATTCAAGGCGCAAATTTTCGTTTTGTTTAATGCTATCAGACTAACAGTTCTCTGTTTACTTCGTGCATCTAATCGGGACTGGGTGGTGCGCATGCGCGTCCTGGTGAGCTGGCCGTCCGTGGCGACGGCGTCTTCACGTCATCAGCATGCCGGGCTTTGACCCGGCATTGGTTGGTCACGTGACGCCTGATGCAACGAAGCTTCCGGTTCACGCTGGGTGCGCATGCGCCGTTTTCACCCGGTGCCCGATTGTAGCTACTATATATAGTCCATAATCCATGTGTAGCCCATCCCCCTGACAAAGGTCTTATACCGAAACGCGCGTCGGGGCGCGTGGTTGAGATTCCCCTGTGCCGGTTTATGCTCCCAGGTAATTTCCAAATTTAATGCCTATTGCGACAACTTCTATTTGGGTTGGCTACTCTATTATTTTCTGCTTTTCCAGCACTTGTTTTTTGGATCACATTTAATTGGCACTGTGTGTTTCTCTTATATAGTTGATTTCAGTTTGCACTATGTTGCACATTATTTGGGCACCTGTTTTTTAGCGTTGCACACATGCATATAATTTGGCTATAGCTCCCATTGAGGTTATTGGACAGGCTGATCATACTTTACCTGGTTATGTTTTGAGCATTTTATTATTATTAATTTTTTCCAGCATATTATATTGGGGTCTCTCATTATTATTTTTTAACATTAAAATCATTTTAATATCTTTTATTGTATTTTGATGTGCTATTTGTATAAATTAATAAATCTTATTGGTGCATAATTCTCTTGTTGTCAGTATTCTTTGCTATCCTGTTCTCACTGTGGGTGCGCTTCACCACACCATATCCTTTGGTTTCTGTTTATTCTTACATGTCATTTGTGCATTGCTAGATGTATCACCACCAGCAAAGAAACAATCAATGATCTTGTTTTAAATGCTTTTTACTTTGTTGTGTGTAGTCTCGAAAGCTTGCAATTTGTAGTATCTCAAGTTTCAATTTTACATTTGTTAGGCTGGGGTCACACTGGCGACTAAATCGTACCACTGCAAAGCGATGAAATCTCGCATTGCAGTGGGACCAATATTAATCTATGGAGCAGCTCCCAGTATCCGATTTTTTGTGGTCCGTTTTAAACGTCCGTGTGCAATCGCAGCATGCTGTAATTGTCACCGATTGTGGGTCGACAATCGCCAATGCAAGTCTATGGGTGCGATGAAAAGTGGGATTACAAATGGACCGCACGTGTGACTTGCGATTAAATCGCACAACTTTTCCAGGTGACAGGAAACTGCCTCAGTAATTCTCAGGACGCCTTTACATGCTAATTAGCTTAGCACATGTTGAAAAAAAACAGGAAGAATGCCTACACGGAGTCCACAAACATGTCTTCTACGCACATCAACGTGGAAATGTTGATTGTGTTGGTCCAGGAGAGGCCAGAATTGTGGGACCAGCGAGATCCCAATTACTCCAATCGTACGCGCAAGGAGGCGGCATGGCGCCAAATTTGTGGCCAAATGTTCCCCGACTATGGCCAGAGATCAAGAGAGGAACAAGAGCGCATTAGTAAGTACCATACCTAATGAGTAACATAAGTAATATGTAACTGTATTTGCACACACCAATATTATATTGTACCCATATCTGTAACTATTATGTAGAAAATACATGATTAGGTAGCGCTTTATAATTAGCATTACACATTCTTCTGTGTGTCCACTAACAACATCCATATCTTGTCATCCATCCCTGATGGTTGGCTACTTATTATTTGAAAAGGTTATATCCACCTTCAGCACACATTAAATGTGTAGGTCATGAAATTAATATTTATTCCTTTTGTGAAGGGTCAAGCTTTGGCCTAAATGTATGGTACTTGTCATACCACTGACACTTATTTTTGTATGCATGTAGCAAATGTATTTACTTTGTCACCCTGAATACCATACAAATGTTGATGTGTTTTACTGTACACATACCAACACACGTCAAAAATGTGATTTTTCATAGCGACAGATGTGTGAAGTGTAGTCAAACGCCATAACAATGATAGTTACCGTTCTGCTTTTATTAACTTTGCAGTGACAGATGTGACAAAGCGGTGGCGCAGCAGTCGGGACTGCTGCCGCAGGGACAGACAGCTAAGGGCGTGGAGTGGGGCAGCAGCAAGTAGAAAAAGGAAGTACCTATATTTTGATAGGCTCGAGTTCCTTGCGCCTGTGATGGATCTGCGACCGTAAGTGCATGTCTGTTGACCCACTATGATTGTTTATTTTTGTATGTCCAATTTTTACTTTTTTCTTTGTTTCCTTTATAAGACGTAGTCTAACCTTACAGAGAAGGAGACAGGGTAGAACTCCGAGGTTCTGATCGACCCTGTTGGTGATGGGGCTGAGGAGGCTGGCCCTTCCTCTGCAGCCTCATGTTCCACCCAAGCACAACCACCAGCACCACCACCAGCAGCTGCTGAAGCTGAGGAGTCACAAAGTCAGCCTCAAGAGCAAGAGGAGCAACCAGTCAGCAGCAGCCCTACTAGGCGTCCTGAGGTGTGCCTCCTCGTTCCCTTATTACGAGGTGAGGCAGGCGGCGAAGAGAAGGAGTTGCTTCTGGGACAAGGAGGCAGGTGGACAGAGGAGTACTGGACTATTTGTCCAATGTAGCTAATGATGATGGGGAGGAAGCCTTTGACCGCAGTCTGGCACGCTACCTCAGGGCTATTCCACGAGAGCACAGACTGCGGATCAGAGGTGGACTTCAAATTGTTCTGGACGCAGGAACCCCACCAAATCAGCCAAACACCGTATTAGATTTTCTAGAAAGGTGGCAGCTTTGTTCAGAAAATCTTCTACGGTTGTTTGGCACCCAGCAAAGGGAGTCTGCTTCTGCCTCTGATCTTCCTCCTCATCATCAGCCTCCTCCTCCACCTCCTCCTTGTGTCCAACAGAAACCAACTCCTCCTCCTCCTCAAGCTCCTTCATACTCCTATGTACCTCAGCACCAGCAACACATGGGACAGAGTGGCCATTCCCAATATGCCCACTCGAACATACCCAATGTTGTAGGCTGGGCAGCCATATACGTAAGACTATCAGCACCAGTTCCCCATGTACCCCTACCCAAATCCACATCAGGATTCAGCCACTAACCCAGCTGTAACATTGCATTCTGTCACAGGTTAGGCTGACCCAGTTGTTGCAGATCCTGCAAGGCAACACACCCAACCTGGGCCTCCTTCATCACCACCACCCACCTACCATCACTTGTAGGTGATATATTATTGTCCTCAATATTTGAGTATTTCTCTAAGTGTGTTATCCAGTTCTGTTAATGTTTTGTATTTTCTAAAAAAGCTCAATGCTACCTTGGGACGTTTTTGTCCAGAAAGCCTAAGTTAAGAGCCACTAAAAGGGCTAAAAAAAGCACAAATGAGTAAAATTTGTGAAGTGGCATTGGTTGTCTGTCATTATTATTATATGTTATGTCCTGTGTAAAGTATAGGGAACTGGACAGTAGGAACAACACTACAACATAAATGAGTTCTACAAAAGTATGTTTATGGTAGCATAAAACAAACACACTACATAGCTATGGCCTCCTCTTGCCATGGAATAGCACCAGCAGGGGAAAAAAAAAAATAGTAAATATATCACGGACTTTAAGTCCGGAAGGGGGATGACGAGGATGGATGAATGGTCTCATAGGCCTCGCCATATTAACAGACACAAGGTCAGGCACATCAGATGAGGAGCATTCATGCATTCTAGTAAAATTATGTAGTACCACACATGCTTTGACTACAACATTCACATTTGCTTCACTCAGCTGAATGGCTGATTGGAGTACACGCCATTTTGCAGTAAGAATACCAAAGGTACACTCCACCAGGCGTCGTGCACGACAAAGGCGATAATTAAATATGCGACGGCGATGGTTCAGATTGCAACGTGGATATGGCCTCATAACATGGCGGGTTAATTGGAAGGCTTCATCTGCTACCACAACATAAGGCACTGGATCCATATTGGAGTGTGGAATTTGACATGGTGGTGGTAAGTCCAATTGGTTATTGCGTAGCCGCCGACCCATAATGGAAGAATTGAAGACTCTGGAGTCTCCAGTCCTTCCATAGGCCCCAATGTCTACAATTATGAACCGGTAGTTACTGTCGACCAAGGCCAACAAAACAATGGAAAAATATTGCTTATAATTGTAGTATTGGGACCCTGAGTTCGGCGGCTTACGAACACGTATGTGCTTCCCGTCCAGGGCTCCAATACAGTGTGGAAAATGGCAGCTTTCTTGAAATCCACGTGCAATCCTCAACCAATCTGCCATTTTCGGCTCTGCTATCACCTCTTTATTGAGTCTTGACCACATTTGTGCACAAGTAGAGCTGACAATTCCGCAAATGGTGGATTTGCCAATTAAAAACTCTAAGTGCAGAGCAGCGTATGAGAGCCCAGTGGAAAGGAACCTGCAATACACAAACAACAACAAAGATGTACACATCATCAAAATAAAGAACAAGCACTGCATTAGCCACATGTAAACTGAGTACATTTCACTAATCAGCCATTCAGTTAATTATATGACTTAAAATGCATTATGAGGGCTACACACAAGCAAATAGGGAACATGGGATAAGAACATTCATTACAGTATGTTAACATGAACTAAGTAAGAACAATGCAAAAGTTGCTATGTTGTGGGAAACATCATCAACATATCATTGACACACATACTGTAAAGTTAGGAGAAGCCGTTCCTCAGCAGAAATTGCTGGACACATCCTGGTGTTCTGAAAGGTTAGTCCAGGGCGCAAAATCTCCAGCAAAATATCAAAAGTTTGCACACTCATGCAACAATACCCAAAAAACTTGTCTGGATTCCTACGTAGGGTCGAATACAGGCGCTGAAAATGGCCTTTACTGATCCTTCGTGTCAAAAGTGGATGCACCCATAGTCTTCGGCGGATTCTGGGAGCACCAACTACAGGGTATGGCTCCCAAAACACCTGGATAGCACCCAATTGTAGAGCAGACGCTCAGTGCTATTAAAGATTAGTCTGTCGCTCAAGATTGACAGAAAGCAGCAAGAAAGCAGGAACCACTAACAACCCAAACACTCCACTGCAAAGTTGGGAGGGTCAGAGCAGTTTGAGGAAGCTTAAATATGGGTCTGGCTGATTATTTAAATTAGTTGCAGGCCTCAAAACCGTTAAATGTCCATTTTGGTATGATGCCACAAAAAAAACGGTAGTCAGATGTCAATAGGATGTGAAACGTACGCTGACATGCAACTAAATCGCATCAGCGACGAAAAATCGGATGCCAGACGCATCAATGTTCATGACATTTTGGTGTGATTATCGACCAACTAAAACGGTCCGATTTTTTAGACGTTGTGTGTGACTCCAGCCTTAGCCATTAAAAGGTATCAACCACTGTGGACTCTCAATTCTAAATATTTTTCTATGTACTGGCTAACACGGTACAACGATATACATCTTTTACTTTTGAGAACTTTTCCTTAATTGCCCGGCTCCTCCAGCCTTGATGCTGACTAAAGGGCCCGTCTCACATAGCGAGATCGCTACCGAGATCGCTGCTAGACCGCGATCTCGCTATTTCTGACACGTACCAGCGATCAGGCCCCTGCTGTGAATCGCTGGTCGTCTCAGAAATGTCAGGACATTTTTTTGATCGCTGGTCTCCCGCTGGCAGGCACGCATCACTGCGTATGACAGGCGGGAGACCAGCGATACGCTGGTAACCAAGGTACACAGCGGTTTGCCAGGCGCGGGGCTGTGCCTGGAAACCCGCTGTGTACCTTGGATACCAGCGCCCTGATGCAGGGAGCTGGTAACCAAGGTACACGTCGGGTTTCCAGGCACCGCGCAGCAACTGGAAAACCGACGTGTACCTTGGTTACCAGCTCCCTGCATCAGCGCGCTGGTATCCAACGTACACTGCGGGTAACTAAGCGATGTTACCTGCAGTGTCCCTGTGCTGATCGCTGCCCTGAGCTGCCTGTGTGGCAGCTCAGCAGCGATCATGTAGCGATACACCAGCGATCCTGATCGTTGTCAGGATCGCTGGTGTATCGCTATGTGAGACCCAGGCTTAACGTGCTCTGCCATATTATTACTACTCGTTATCAATATTAATTAACACCTGTGCAGATATCATTCATGGTCATATGTGACATCATCAAATACAGGAGGCCATTGTTACCTCACAGCATGACGTCACAATGACTGTGGGTCTAAACAAACAGGTGTTCAGGGGGCAAAGGCTCATTACAGACGATGTAGATGAGGAGAGCAGAGGATCCAGGATCGAGAACACAGGTTCTCATGTCAGGAGATGAAGACGAGGAGAATGGAAGTTCCTGGATTGAGGATTCAGGTAAATAAGAAACCTTACGGGGATTCAATTTAGTGAACGTAGCGCCAATGTGGACCCTCCAAGTCTACAGATTGTGGCTTTAAGATATTAGGTTTTTTCAGTCCTTGCTGGTAGAATCTCCAGACTTGGGTGATGAAGGTTCTTTGTGAGGAATGTTGGACACTGAGAGCTCTATGCAGCAAACATGGGGACATCCTTGGGGCTATCAGAGAGGTCAGCACAAAGATGGCACCTCGGATGGAGAGGGTACAGTAGCTACTACGGTCAGTGACACTTTAGGTGGTATCTGTGGCTGACACAGATTGTTGGTGGTGGTTCTGTTGCTTTAATTTAAGATTATTGGGCAAAAAAATGTACCATTATTCCCTCACATGGAGAGAGTTTCGTGTACATACATTGGGGGAAAATATATTTATTTATTTACTTTACTTTATTTTTTTTTAAATGAAATTTATTACACCATTTTTAAATGTCTATGTCAAAATTTAAAAATGCAGAGAAAAGAGAGCTTGCTTATCTGGCATAAAGTACAATATAGTTATGATGCTTTTCTACAGGTTTTATACTGATACTTCTCATATTATTTTTTTCTTACCAGGGAGAGAATCTGGACCCTGGAAGGAAGACTGAAGAATCTAAAGAGAGCCACACGATTATTTAGTGTTAATCATTTAATATGTCTGTACATTATATTTTGTGTCTTATGATGTCATATACTGATAATATGGATCTAATTCTGGAATCAGTGCATCATGACATAATATTGTTTAGGTATCTGCTGTATCAAACTGTATAAGGGTCCTGATATTATATAACTGTGCTATGTCTGTATATTAACCCCTTAACCCCCAAGGGTGGTTTGTACGTTAATGACCGGGCCAATTTTTACAATTCTGACCACTGTCTCTTTATGAGGTTATAACTCTGGAACGCTTCAACGGATCTTCGCGATTCTGAGACTGTTTTCTCATGACATATTGTACTTCACGGTAGTCATAAAATTTCTTCGATATAACTTGCGGTTATTTTTGAAAAAAATGCAAATATGGCAAAAATTTTGAAAATTTTGCAATTTTCAAATTTTGAATTTTTATTCCCTTAAAACAGAGAAATATGTAACACAAAATAGTTAATAAATAACATTTCCCACATGTCTACTTTACATCAGCACAATTTTGGAACCAAAATTTTTTTTTGTTAGGAAATTATAAGGGTTAAAAGTTGACCAGTGATTTCTCATTTTTACAACAAAATTTACAAAGCCATTTTTTTTAGGGACCACCTCACATTTGAAGTCACTTTGAGGGGTCTATATGGCAGAAAATACCCAAAAGTGACACCATTCTAAAAACTGCACCCCTCAAGGTACTCAAAACCACATTCAAGAAGTTTATTAACCCTTCAGGTGCTTCACAGGAGCTCAAGCAACGTGGAAGGAAAAAATGAATATTTGACTTCTTAGTCACAAAAATTATCTTTTACAAACTTTTTTTATTTTCACAAGGGTAAAAGTAGAAAATGGACAGATAAAGTTGTTGCGCAATTTCTCCTGAGTACGCCAATACCCCATATGTGGGGGAAAACCACTGTTTGGGCACACGGCAGAGCTCGTAAGGGAAGGAGCGACGTTTGACTTTTTCAAACCAAAATTGGCTGGAATTGAGATTGGACGCCATGTCGCGTTTGGAGAGCCTCTGATGCACCTAAACAGTGGAAACCCCCCACAAGTGATGCCATTTTGGAAACTAGACCCCCTATGGAACTTATCTAGATCTGTTGTGAGCACTTTGAACCCCCAAGTGTTTCACAAAAGTTTATAATGCCTGGGTGTGATAAAAAAAAAAAATTTCCACAAAAATGATTTTTTAGTCCAAAAATTTTAATTTTTCCCAAGGAAATTGGACCCCAAAAGTTGTTGTCCAATTTGTCCTGAGTATGCTGATACCCCATATGTGGGTGGGGAACTGTTTGGGCGCACTGCAGGGCTTGGAAAGGAAGTAATAACGTTTTGGAATGCAGACGTTGATGGGGGTCATGTTCCGTTTGCAGTGCCCCTGATGTGCCTAAACAGTGGAAACCCCCCAAAAGTGACCCCATTTTAGAAACTAGACCCCCTCAGGAACTTATCTAGATCTGTGGTGAGCAATTTGAACCTCCAAGTGCTTCACACAAGTTTATAACGTAGAGCCGTAAAATTAAAAAATCATATTTTTTTCCACAAAATTGATCTTTTCACCCCAATTTTTATTTTCCCAAGGGTAACAAGACTCCAAAAGTTATTGTGCAATTTGTACGCTGATACCCCATATGTGGGGGTAAACCACTGTTTGGGTGCATGGCAGAGCTTGGAAGGGAAGGAGCGCCGTTTGACTTTTTCAACGCAGAATTGGCTGGATGCCATGTTGTGTTTGGAGAGCTCCTGATCTGCCTAAACAGTGGAAACCCCCCACAAATGACACCATTTTGGAAACTAGACCACTCACGGAACATTTCTAGATGTGTGGTGAGAACTTTGAACCCCCAGGTGTTTCACTAAAGTTTATAACGCTCGAGCATGAAAATAAAAAAATCATATTTTTTCCACAAACATGATCTTTTAGTCCCCAACTTTTTATTTTCCCAAGGGTAACAGGAGAAATTCGACCCAAAAGTTGTTGTCCAAATTGTCCTGAGTACGCTGATACCCAATATGTGGTAGAAAACTACTGTATGGGCACACGTCGGGGCTCGGAAGAGAAGTAGTGATGTTTTGGATTGCAGACTTTGATGGAATGGTCTGCGGGCGTCATATCGCATTTGGAGAGCCCCTGATGTGCCTAAACAGTGGAAACCCCCCACAAGTGACCCTATTTTGGAAAATAGACCCCACAAGGAACTTATCTAGATGTGTGGTGAGCACTTTGAACCCCGAAGTGCTTCACAGAAGTTTATAACGTACAGCCGTAAAAATAAAAAATCCTTTTTTTTACAAAAATGTTTTTTTTTGCCCTCAATATTTTATTTTCACAAGGGTAACAGGAGAAATTGGACCCCAAAAGTTGTTGTTCAATTTGTCCTGAGTACGCTGATGCTCAATATGTGGGAGAAAACTACTGTATGGGCACACGTCGGGGTTCGGAAGTGAAGTAGTGACGTTTTGAATTGCAGACTTTGATGAAATGATCTGCGGGCGTCATGTCGCATTTGGAGAGCCCCTGATGTGCCTAAACAGTGGAAACCCCCCATAAGTGACCCCATTTTGGAAAAAAGACCCCACAAGGAACTTATCTAGAAGTGCGGTGAGCGCTATGAAGCCCCAAGTGCTTCACAGAAGTTTATAACGTACAGCCGTAAAAACAAAAAAATCATATTTTTTTTTTACAAAAATGATATTTTCGCCCCCAATTTTTTATTTTCCCAAGGGTATCAGAAGAAATTGGACCCCAAGAGTTATTGTACAATTTGCCCTGAGTACGCTGATGCCCAATATGTGGGAGAAAACTACTGTATGGGCACACGTCGGGGCTCGGAAGGGAAGTAGTGACGTTTTGGATTGCAGACTTTGATGGAATGGTCTGCGGGTGTCATCCCTGAAACACGCTTTTGAAAATTTCTCTATGATATTTAAAAAAAAAAAAAAAAAATTATGCCAACATTATTTTTTCCTTGATATAGTTATGGGGAGGGAAGGAAAATTAAGTTTAAAATTGACAGAATGTGTAAGGTTTTTTTCTAAATAAATTCCAAACAAATCATTTTAAAATTTACCACAAATCCAATGCCCTCCCCCCCAAAAAAAAATACCATGGCAGTAATGCTAAAACTAGACGTGGCTGGAAGGTGTTAAACATCTACCTGAAACTTGTAAATGTGGTGTTCAGGAGTTGCAAAGACCCTTTATTTATGTCTGATTTATAGGAAAAAAACAACACAAAATACCACACTACTCTGAATGTTTGGATCTAACAGATCTCCACTTTAATACTTGCAAGCAAGGACACAGAAATGTTTTATGTTCATGTTCATTCGGGCAGAATCAGCCTCTTCTCCAAGGATTTCTCGGAATCTGTAACAATAAGGTACATTCAGCAACATCATACTGGGAGCCAGGTTCTATAATACCTGATGAAGACCCCGAAAGTGTAACCTGACACCCCACTGTATTCCTTTGAAAGTTCATGAATCTACTAGAACCTACCACAGCAAATTAACTGCTGTGATTAAAGGGCTGTTGAACACTGATATAGTGATGAATGGGAGATTAAACTTTAGTTCTCGGCAGCAGCCAGTAAACAATGTCCAAAACTGTAGAGTCCCGCTCAATACATTTTTCAAGGTTCTTTTACAAAGACTGACCTGTGGCACAATACACCAATCGGGATTGGTGAACTGTTACCAATCGGAGGTCTTTTGAATGCCTGTTTTCAGAAGCAGACCACACTAGACCATGCGCACTGAGCGATCTATATTAGGTTGATCATTGCGCTTAGTTTGCCATGTCTCTTGGCAGCTTAAGTTCTGCTTACACAGGACGATGCACCGCCAAGGAGATGATCTTTTGTGGTGTGCAAACGTTTGTTTCACCCGGTGAATGAGCTTGTTCATCATGTGATCGGCAGCCTGTTTACTTGGCAGTATAATTGTGAATCAAGCATTTTTAACAATACTCGTTCACAATTATCCTGCACTGTAAATGCCCCTTTAGACCACTTCCAGAGCAGATATCAGCTGATTAATAGGGTGACGCCTGTCAGCCCACCCCCAATAATCTCATATTGATGCCTGATCCTATGTCAGGCCCAGACAACCCCTTTAAATATAATTTTCTGTTATCAATACAGGTCTAAAATGTAGTCAGTGTCTAAACTCAGGATGTTTTTTTTTATTTAGGATTTTTGGAGTTCACATTATATATTTAATATTTCTATTCCCTGAAAACTGTGTTATAAGGAACGTCTGTGCTATTTCATGTGTTTCTTCTTTAGTATAGTTAATAATTTATTTATATTGCACCTTTTTTCAGTATGTGTTAGAAATTGCTCTGCTCTTTTCACGTCTTTTTCTTTGAATTGCTGAAACATTACAGTTGACTGAATGAATGCAATCATTTCTGGCATAGAATACTGAAATGTGACCGGTATATCTGTGATACTGGAAGAGAAGAACAAGTGCTTGTAATATATTTTATTTCTCAAAAGACACAAAGTTAATTATTTTAATCATCACTGTAAAACAACAATAGTTATAAGAAAGTGTGTTTTAGCATTAGGCCGGGGTCACACACAACGTCTAAAAAATCGGACCGGTTTAGTCGGTCGATTATCGCACAAAAGTTTCATGAACATTGATCTGTCTGTCATCCGATTCTACTGCAATGATGCGATTTAGTCACATCTGAGCGTACGTTTCACATCCGTTTGACATCCGTCTGGCGAGATTTTGTCGGTAGCTAGCAAAACCGACATGTAATGGATCCAAATGAATAGCTTTTAAATCACAAAAGAAAGAATAGATATATACACATAGAATACATATATATATATATATGTCATTGAGACATATATATATATATATATACATATATTTATACAGTAGTTCATACACTTCTACATAGTATAATAGCCGCTAATTCAATTGCCGGCTTTTGTGAAATTAGAGAACCCGACTTGAAATGACACATGATTTACAGTACATACAGTTAACCATGTCATTTCCTGTAGTTTGATATATGGTTTTCACTAACAATTACATGAGTGTATGTGTGCAAAATTTCATACAAGTAGGGGTTAATTAAATGTGTAAATTCGGTGAAAAAAAATATGTGAGCTCCCGCTGTATTTTCTCCACCAGACAGGCAAAGCCAGCGAGTAGGGGCAGATAATAATAGCCTAGGGAGGGTGAATTTATTTTGTGCCCCCCCTGGCTACTAACATCTGCCCCCAGTCACCCCAGAAAAGGCAAATCTATAATTAGATGCGCCCTTTCTGGCACTTAGCCCATCTATTCCCATTGCCCTGTAGCGGTGGCTAATGGGTTAATAATGGGTTAAAGCCAACTTGCTATTGGAAGGTAACTTTAAGCCAGGTTAATAATTGAGAGTTGTCAATTAGACAACTCTCAATTATTAATCCTATTGTATGAAATAAAAAAAAAAACCACGCACACATTAATTAAAAATCATTTTAATGAAATAAACACACAGTTTTTGACCATCTTTTATTGCACTGGTATTCCTTCGATTCCCTTGTTCTCCTGTAATAAAAAAATAATAATAAAACAACATTATTATTACCTATCCAGCGCTCAATCAGGTCTAATGCTGTAATCCTTCACAAAGGGTTAACATGTTTACTGCGTGGACTGGCGCTACTGCTGCCAGCCTCGCAGTAAACCCCAGAATGAATGAGTTCCTCTCCCGGCTGACAGGAGAGGAAGTGATTAGCTGGGAAGCTTAATTGATTGTTTCTCAGGCTAATCAGTTCAGTTCAGGTCAGCTGGGGACACCGCACAGCATCAGTGATGTCAGAGGGAATCCCCGGCTAACCTGAAGTGAACTGATTAGCCTGGGAAACAATCAATTAAGCTTCCCACACTAATCACTTCCTCTTCTGTCAGCCAGGAGAAGAGATGATTCATTCGGGGGTTTACTGCGAGGCTGTCAGCATTAACTCCGGTCCCCACAGTAAACATGTTAACCATTTGTGTGAAGGATTACAGCGTTGGACCTGACTGTGCGCTGGATAGGTAAGAATAATGTTGTTTTATTATTTTATTTTTATTACAGGAGAACAAGGGAATCGAAGGAATACCAGTACAATAAAAGATGGTCAAAAACTGTGAGTTTATTTCATTAAAATGATTTTTAATTAATGTGTGCATGTTTTTTATTTTATTTTCATACAATAGGATTAATAATTGATAGTTGTCTAATTGACAGCTCTCAATTATTAACCTGGCTTAAAGTCACCTTCCAATAGCAAGGTGGCTTTAACCCATTATTTACCCATTAGCCACCGCTACAGGGAAATGGGATAGACAGGCTAAGTGCCAGAAAGGGCGCATCTAATTATAGATTTGCCTTTTCTGGGGTGGCTGGGGGCAGATGTTAGTAGCCAGGGGGGGCACAAAATAAATGCACCCTCCCTAGGCTATTATTATCTGCCCCCACTTGCTGGCTTTGCCTGTCTGGTGGAGAAAATACTGCGGGAGCCCACACATTTTTTTTCAACGAATTTACACATTTAATTAACCTCACATGTATGAAATTTTGCACACGTACACTCATGTAATTGTTAGTGAAAACCATATATCAAACTGCATGAAATGACATGGTTAATTGTATGTAAACCATGTGCCATTTCATGTCGGGTTCTCTAATTTCACAAAAGCCGGCAATTGAATTAGCGGCTATTATATTATGTAGAAGTGTATGAACTATAAATATATGTATATATACAGTACAGACCAAAAGTTTGGGCACACCTTCTCATTCAAAGATTTTTCTGTATTTTCATGGCTATGAAAATTGTAGAATCACACTGAAGGCATCAAAACTATGAATTAACACATGTGGAATTATACATTACACTTTACAAAAAAGGGTGAAACAACTGAAAATATGTCTTATATTCTAGGTTCTTCAAAGTAGCCACCTTTTGCTTTGATTACTGCTTTGCATGCAGAAAAGGTGAACGGCTGGACTCTACATGCCTGGTTCCCACCGTGAAGCATGGAGGAGGTGGTGTGATGGTGTGGGGGTGCTTTGCTGGTGACACTGTTGGGGATTTATTCAAAATTGAAGGCATACTGAACCAGCATGGCTACCACAGCATCTTGCAGCAGCATGCTATTCCATCCGGTTTGCATTTAGTTGGACCATCATTTATTTTTCAACTGGACAATGACCCCAAACACACCTTCAAGCTGCAAAAGGGCTATTTGACCAAGAAGGAGAGTGATGGGGTGCTACGCCAGATGACCTGGCCTCCACAGTCACCAGACCTGAACCCAATCGAGATAGTTTGGGGTGAGCTGGACCGCTCAACGCTTCAATTTTGAATAAATCCCCAACAGTGTCACAAGCAAAGCACCCCCACACCATCACACCTCCTCCTCCATGCTTCACGGTGGGAACCAGGCATGTAGAGTCCATCCATTCACCTTTTCTGGTGCAAAGCAGATTTCACTGGCACGTATAAAACGGACGACAAAAAATCGGATGTGGGAGCTGCTCCATAGATTAGCATTGGTCCGACTGCAATGCGATATTTCATTGCTTTGCAATCGTCCGATTTTGTCGCCAGTGTGACCCCGGCCTTAGGCGACAAGTCTTTGTTCTCAGCTCCTTGCTTCATTTAGTAGATGCTCAGTGTGCACTTTGAGCAGATGCTGACTTATATGTGCACATGATTAATATTTACAGCAGAAATTTCTGCACTAAAAACATGTCTCAAGGCACAAAACACGCTGAGTACAGTATGCTTTTTTGTTTGTTTTTTTACATGTGATTTCCTCTATGCATCTACATGCTGTCGATTTGAAACTGGTTAAGATCTATAAGGCTATGTGCATACGTTGCAGATTTGTTGCATTTTTGCAGCTTTTTTTACTCGTGGAAATGCTCCAAAAATGCAAGTGATTACTTAAGCAATGTTAATCAATGGCATTCCTGAATTGTTATGCAATTTTCCGCAGCATGTCATTTCTTTTTGCAGATCTGTAGCGTTTCTGCACCCATTGACTTCCATTGACTCAGTCAAATCAGTAGTAAAACCGCAGTTGTAAAAGGTTTCCGGATTTGCTGCTGATTTGCTGCCAAAAATCCTGCAGAAAAAGGAAATGATAAAAGAAGTAGGAAGAGTGTGTAGGTGGGGAATATGTGTGTGGACGGGGAATATGTGTGAGCGGAGATTGTGTGTGCGGGTTTGTGCTGCTGTGTGCGGGTGTCTGCGAGTGTCTGTGGGTGTATGTGGGTGTGTGCGGCTGTGAGCAGTTGTCTGTGGGTGTCTGTGTGTGTCTGCATCTGTCTGTGGGTGTCTGTGTGTGTCTGTCTGCAGGTGTCTGTGTGTGTGTGTACCCATGCGACGAACAACCCAAAGAGATAGTACTTAGGCGTCATCTGATGGGACTACTACTCCCATCCGGCTATGTACGCTGTCACATATAACAGAGACAGCATGAGCCGATGATGGGAGAGCAGTGTCATCATCCTGCGCCTGAGTTCAGTGGTAAAAAAAAATCAAAACATTGACATAATCACATACAATATACATACTCACCGAACGCCTAATCCCTGATGCCCACGTCTCCTGCAAGCAATCAAAAATAATAAACCAACATATACTCCCTGTCTGCCGTAGTCCATTTATACCGAATGTCCCACGTTGATATCACCCGGCTGACGGCGATGTACTGCGGGAGCGATTACCTCCTGTCAGTGTATCACTGAGCCACCGTGAGAGTTCACTGGAGTTCATCAGCTCAGGTGCTCTCACGGCACCGCTTTGTGGGAAAGTTCTCACACAGCAGTAGTGCCGTAAGTGAGAGCACCGGAGCTGATGAACTCTGGTGAACTCTCATGGCAGCGCAGTGATACACTGCGGGAGCGACTAACTCCTGTCAATGTATCACCGGAGGCCCGGTAGAGCGGTCTCATCTCCTGATGTGACTGTTTTACACGTGATATCATCGTGGGATACTCGGTATTAAATGGACTACGGCGGACAGGGAGTATTATATGTTGGTTTATTATTTTATTTTTGTTGCAGCAGACAAGGTAGTCAGAGATTAGGTGTTCAGTAAGTATGGTTAATTAAGATTCAATAAAGAAGTCTGTGTGATTATTTCAAATAAAGGACTTTATTCTGATTGTGTCTTTATTTACTATGTAACTATAGGATTAGTAATGGAGGGGTGTCTTTTAGACAACTCTCCATTACTGAGCTGTGGGCTTGATGTCACCTGACAATACAAAAGTGACATCAACTCCACAAAAATGAACCCCACTTGCAAGTGGGAAGAGCGAGGCTAAGTGCCAGAATTGGTGCATCTATAAGATGTGCCATTTCTGGGGAGGCTGAGAGCTGATGTTTTTAGCCTTGTGGTACCAATATCCTTGGCCCCTTCCCAAGCTATTAATATCAGCCCGTAGCTGTCTGCGTAGCGTTTGCTGGTTTGATTTTATAGGGTGACCCCGTGCCAATTTTTTCCAGGTGTTCCCCTGTAAACTAGCCAGTAAAGGCTAAGCAAACATCTGTGAGCTGATATTAATAGCCTGGGAACCTTTAGGGCTATTGGCTCCTTCCCAGAATATTAACATCAGCCGTCGGCTTTCCCTCTGCTGGTTACGAAAATTATGGGGTGCACATGCAATTTTTAAATTTTTTTTGAAAAAATAAACAGATATTTTGCGTGTGCATGCGTGTGTGTCTTTATTTAACTCTCTATGTTTTGTTTTATTAATGAGGGGATCATACACTGCTCAAAAAATAAAGGGAACACTTAAACAAAGGAATCCTGTAACTTATTCTGTAAAAAACAAGTCTTATAAAAACTGTGTGCGTGAATGAAGGGAGTAAACATTAAATAAAAACTTACCGTTCCTTGTCTTTTAGTGGAATGGCCTCAAATATTTTTTGGTACTGAGAAAGCAATTCATCGCCATATTTATCAACATGCTGCATCAATGTATCCCAAACCTGCAAAATTAAAAAATAAAAATTACTAATGTTTTTGGCCACAATCAAAATTTTAGTAGGCTAAAGCTTTGACTCAATATTGAGCCACCAATATAACAGGTTGTTAAAGCTAAAAGACAACCTTTTTTTGTAGCAGATTTTGGATATTCCCATCTTCATAAATGGATATGGTCGGACACTGCTGGAAATACAAGTACTTTTGCAATTTTCCGCTTATTAAAATTTTCAGCTATTCTTAAGATATTTATTTCTTTTGCTCACTTCTATAGCGCCATTAATTCCACAGCGTTTTACATATATTATCGACACTGTCCCCATTGGGGCTCACAATCTAGATTCCCTATCAGTATGTCTTTGGAATGTGGGAGGAAGCCGGTGTACTCGAAGGAAACCCACGCAACACGGGGAGAAAATACAAACTCCTTGCAGATGTTTTCCTTGGTGGGATTTGAACCCAGGACACCAGTGCTGCCAGACTGCAGTTCTACCAATGAGCTTAACTCTTTTCTTTACAGCTCAGTACCTTGGAAGCTGATAACTGCCACTAGACAGACAAGATGCGCAGTGCTTACAATTGATTTTCTAATAAGCTTGTAGCACTGTTTTGAAGCTGGTCAGGATCACTGGACAAAGCACTGCCTCCTCCTAATCCTGGCCAACTTGAGCACCATGTGAAAAAGCTAGACAACAATGGTGGTTGATTTCTTAGGCAATGGGCTACAAGCCAAAAAATGATAATATCCAAAGAACAGCTGCAAATTTTAATAAGCAGCAAACTGCGAAAAATGCTTGTTTTTATAAGCCGCACCCCCATTTTCCTCCACATTTTTGGAGGAAAAAAGTGCGTCTTATAGTCCGAAACATACGGTACCTCTGGATGAAGCTGTAGTGTCAAGGTTTCTATTAGTGATAATATTAAAGTCTCTTAAAAATATAAGAGTTCCTTTTTGGAATTTGTTAACTTTTTGTCATTAATTTGTTTAAAAAGATAATTTGTCCCTGATTAGGGGCATATATGTTAACCATTGTGTAATCGATTTCAGTTCACAGATCAATATATGGAATCTTCCGTTGGGATCTGTAACTTAATTTATGAATTGGAAAGAAATGGAATCTCTAACAGCTGTAAATACATCAACTTTTTTGATGAAGGAGGAAGATCTAAAAGTATGTGGGAAAGATTTATGATTGAATATTGGCAGCTTTTTTCTACAAACTTTGTTTCTTGGAAAAGCTATAATATCTTCCTGTGACCCTGCAGCTCTCTTCCGTGCGGAGACTATTAAGTCCCTTGATATTTAGGGATCCAATTTTTAAAGACATAATAAACAATAAAATGTGTTACTTTGGTAACCAGCAAAACATTAACAAAACAAATTGTTGAAGTATTTTTTAGAATAGCAGTGTTATACCAATACGAGTTATATACACACTATCTTGTACAAACAAAGGAAAAAAAAGAAAAAACATAAGAAAATAAAACTCAGTCATTGATACTTTTTAGATTGACTGAGAGGTGAGATTGGGGTAAAATTCTCAAAACCTACCCTAAAAATGGGGGGCAAAGAAAGTTTGGCAATCAACTGCAATAGAAGACTGGAAATTAGTAAGGATGATATTAGTAATAATACCTATTCTAAAGAGAGAGAAATGTGTTATTTTAAACTAAATAGGGAATATACAAAAAATTTAGAGGTAACCTTCCTGTAATAAGCCTAGATCAGAGTCAGACGGCCGTATAACTCGTGCGAGAATCGCATCGAACTGAATGGACTGGCCCTGCACCTTTCTTGACCTGAGCAAGACAGCATGATGCATTACTATGCAGCTGTCAAGCTCAGGTCAGGAAAGCCAACAGCCAGTAAGAGGTTTACCATGCGATTCTCGCACAAGAAATACGACAGTCTGACTCTGCCCTTGATAAATATCCAAAAGTCAAATCGGATCTTCTTCTCTGGAAATGTTGTTATTCTTCTGAAAGTTCCAACCAGCCTTGGGATCCCTTATTGAATAGGTTTTTCCGTTGAAAAATATCAAGCTTTTAACTGGGAAACCCTATCTGAATGGAATATTTTATTCTCCTAAGGATTGTGACAGTAACGGATTTTTTAAGACTTAAAATAGAATCATAGAGGGCGGGAAGTTGTTTGTGATCTTGCAGATATCCTAATAATTTTTCTTTCGTTTCATAAAAATGAAACCTAGTAATGGTATCACTTGGAATTTCTTTAGAGAGGGATTTTGACTTTTGAAGCTTTTGGGTTCTATCTAACATTAGCTCAAGATTAGTAATAGAAGGAAGGATTTTTTGGAGGATATTCTTAATAAGGAGGAGAGATCTGCATTTGGGACATACTCAGAGATCCCCCTAAACTTTATATTGTTCCTCCTATTTCTGTCCTGGTCAGTAATCTTGATCTTGAGCATTTTTATGTCAGATTTTAAAAGTGAATTTGTTTCCTCCAGATTTGCTTATTTGGAGGAGATATCATCCACTCTTTTTTCTGTAATATCCACTTTTTTTTACGGATTTCTGAGATAGAGTTTTGTAGGGTATCAAATATTTTGTTTAAATTTAAATCCATTTGGGAAATTGTTGTCAGAGCTAAATCAGCATTTCTTCAGAAGACCTTGGTTTGTCAGAAAGGCTGATGCATACTAGAAGTTGAGATAAAATGTTCCTTTTTTGTACAATACACAACCTTCCCCCCCAGTTATTAAAAGACACTCTATGCTGGGAGCTAAGGGAAGGATGAAGTTTTCAAGGTAAAACTAGTATTCTATCTATTTAGTAATAAGTTGTATTAACTGCCATATATGGTAATTCCGCTTCCTGCTTCAGGGGTGTATATAAGCCCCTTCGTTAGCAATAAAGAGTAGAGTCTATTGACGCACACTTTGGTCTGTGTCTTATTCTCTCTGGTACCACATTCCGAGGAGGAAAGGGTTAACAAGATAACAGCGATGACAACTGGCGCCCGACCAGGGGACTGAGTTATTCTATTCTGAGGAAGCCCGACCGGTCCGGAGACGTGGGATGAGCGGAGCCTTCTGTTGGTGATATACACAGCGCTGGGGTAAGAATACTTATTATATTCTACCTAAAATCTATATCACTGTATAGTGGACTCCCTCTTCCCCGAGCGGTCGGCTTTCCAGGTAAATCACAGGTATTCCTGGCTCAGGTCCCTTTGAACCAGTAGACCTTCAGATTAATTGTCAGTCCTGCCTTTCCTCCTTTGAATAATGACAGTATGGATCCAATGATTGTGTTGTGGTTTTGTAATGGTGTCTGTGTGATTGGATTGTTTATTTGGTTGGCGTACAAATCTTGGAAAGCGAGCAGTGGAATGGTTCAGAAACCTTTGTGGCCCATTGTCTAAGTGACGCAATTGTCTTGGTGACAGAGTCTTGGTGACAAACTTGTCTTGGTGACAAGAGAATCTCTTCTAGGTGAGGAGATACAAAAATGGGGAACCAAAATGCCAAGGAAGGCATTTCTGCTAAAGATTTAGTTGTGCGCAGAGAAGGGAAGCAAGCTTTGACAGGCATTGACAAAGTATTGTGTAAAGCAGGCATGAGTGAAAACGGAGAATTGAACAGTGATAAATGGAAAAGGTTCTTTAACTCACATCATGGATGGTTGAGAGACAAAGCACTGTTGAAAACAGTGAACCTGTGGATGAGTGTGTGTGATTACTTAGAGGGAAAGACTGAAGAATTGGGAGACGGACGTTACAGACTGACAAAAACAGGGATGACTGATTTGCCCTCCTGTTTGCCCCCTACGTTACCTCCACCCCAGTATCAGACCTTCCTACAGACTTCCCACGAACCGAACTGTTGGGTCTGCCCCAGGTGTGGACAGCAAAATCCCCTGACGGTAGATGTCTGTGTAAGTTGCGGTGGACCCAGACCTCCCCCGGCCAATCTATTTCCAATGAGGACAGTAGTGGTACCTGGCACCCCGGGTGCTGCAGGAGGAGTGGAGGGCGGAGTAGCTCAAGGCGCCCCCCGGACAGCAGTGTTATACAGACCATGGAGCCCTTCAGAGCAGTTGGCTCTAATAACGCAACTCCCGGACCTTCACAGTCACCAATGGGGTTCGCTAGAATGTTAGCTACAATGCAGGATACGTATAAAGCAACTAGACAGGATCTGGAAGCACTTATAAAAGGGAAATTAGCAGATGAAGCCAGATACGATAGACTGATAGATGAGACATACAAGTGTTATGTTGGTAGGAACGAACCTGATGATGCAGAGGTCAATGACGCAGCAGCAGGGGTTATGTTTACAGAAGCGTTGAAAAAAGCATGTAAAGATAGACAAGCAGAAAAGGAAGTTACACTAGAAGACAGAGTACAGGGAAAAGAGGAAGAGCCAAAAGATTATTTCTGGGCTCTAAGAAAAACTTGGGTGGAAATGGGTTTTGTCCCAGAAAACAAGACTAGTGAGAGAGTACTGGCAAGTGCTTATATGAATGGGTTAAAAAAGGAAGTGGCAGAAAAGGGTGAAAGTAAGTAGACTGATTGGAGATCAGTAAAAGCAGAGGATCTAGCCAGAATAGCACAAGGGGCACAACATGATTTAGCGCAGGCAAAAAGAGGAGCAAGGATACATGCTGTAGGTACTCGTCCTGCAAACAGCAGGGAGGGAGACGTGTGCCAGGAGGTGGACAGAAATTGTGCTACGGATGCAAAAAACCAGGACATTTCAGGAGAGATTGTAGAACTAATCCATATCCAGCCTGTCCAACTAATCCATATGCAAATGCCCCAAATGACCCGCCTGCAAGAGGCCCCCAAGATCAATTAGGGCAGCTCCCATAGGATAATGGTAGCTTGCACATGAACCCCCTTGTCTCCTTACCCCCCACTCCTAATTGCACAGTGCAGGTGAACCTACCAGGGGACATGAGGTTGAGTTCCAAGTGGACACGGGGGCAGATAATTCAGTAATTACAGAAGAGGACTGGCCATTTGGGAAAAGTGATTTCTCCCACCATGTTATAGCGACTCATTATAACTCTCCATCTATCCTGCTCCCCGTCACTAAAAAGATTCCCCTGCAAATTCAAGGAACCACTGTACACACACAGTTAATGGTATCACCACGGGGTCAATGTAATCTTTTAGGAAGTGATGTGTTGTCACAATTGCAAGCACATATTGAGTATCATCCTGATGGAACTGTCACTATGACACCAGGACTGAAGCCGAGCACTCTTTGTAAAATCATGTCGCTAGACGTTGCTAGTATAGAGGACACAAATGAATTTCCTTCTGTAAGGTTCTATGTATATATTCCTGAAACTCAGTTTGTTTGTCAGCCATTTTACTTTCTGTCTTGCTGCAGCTATCTTGCCCTCAGTCAAAATGGAGTTTCCAGCTTGCATGTTCCCGCCCTGATTCTCTCCTTTGCTTCTTAAGCAGCCACAGCTGAGCAATCAGTGCTTCAGAATCTAGCCTGCAGTGAACCTGTGACTTGACTCCTGTAAGCCTTGGACCTTGTACTCCAGCTATTCCTACTGAGGAACTCTGAAGCACTTGTGGACTCTGAACCCTGCTCTTTGAAAGACCCACGTTTGCATGGACTTACGGTAACAGAGAAGAAGATCCTGAATCTGTATTGGAGAGTGATTGCTGAGCTTGGATTGCTCTGGCCTGCTGTGTCTCCTGTTTCTGTGTCTGCAAACTGTGTGACTATTTCTGCCAACTTGTATGAAGTAATACAGGACTTTTCTATATCAAACCTGTGTCTCATGTATGTTCATCGCACCCAAGCACAAGACGCTATATGAACTGTACTACATACATTACAAGATTCTGAAGCCAAAACGTTAGTGTCTGCTGGGTCTGGAAGGCTGTGTCTGCTGTACTGTGGATATCAGACGTCCGGTTGTACTTTCTGTGATGACAGTGGTTGTGACTTCTCACAACCATTCCAGGTGAGCAATTCCTTAAGTTTTTTCTTTTTGCAGTGTTACCACAGGTAAACACTATTGTTTTTTTTTTTTTTCCTTTCTTTTCTCTTTTTTGTCTGCTGTAACTCTGGATATCAGATGTCTGGTTGAAACTTTCTGTGATGATAGTGGTTGTGACTTCTCACAACCATTCCAGGTGAGCAGTTCCCTTAATTTTTTTTTCTCTCTGCAGTGTTGCCACAGGTGAACACTATTGTTTTTTTTTTCTCTCCTCTTCTTCCAGTAATCCTGTCTTAAAAGATCTGGAAAATGGAGGCCTGCATAAAGGAACTTTGCGGAGTGACTGATAATATCCTTGCAGATTTGCAGAATATAAAGACCCGTTTTACAAATCTACAGGACCTCAATAATCACAATTTGCAAGTGGTTGGACAGACTACCCAGGATTTGCGAGCCAGGATTGAGGTTCTAGAGGGGCGAGTCCAGGCTCCTGCCGTAGCCCCGAGTGCTGGGATTCCCAAGTTGCCCCCTTTTCGTTTTGGCGGTGAACGTGAGAAATTCAGGGGATTTATTAATCAATGCAATCTTTTTTTTTCTGCACATGCTTCACAATTTCCCACTGAACGATCTAAGGTGCTTACTATAATTATGTTGCTTACCAACAAGGCTTTAATGTGGGCAAACCCTCTGATTGAGACTGAGGATGATTGTTTGAATCACCTTGATGATTTTATTTCAGCCATGGGGCAGGTGTTTGATGACCCCAATCGAGGTGCAACAGCTGAAGCAGCCATGTTAGCTTTGCGCCAAGGTAAGCACTCGGTAGCTGAATATGCCTTGGATTTCAGGAGATGGGCCCTTGATACCACCTGGGACAGTTCCGCCAAAAAATCTATTTTTCGAAAGGGGTTATCTCCACTGATTAAGGATGAACTTGCTCGTGCCGACCCTCCCACTGCGTTAGGTGACTTTATTAACTACTGCATCCGTATTGATACTCGTCTGACTGAACGCAGGCAAGAGAGATGGTTCGAAAGCAATCGTACTAACCTTTTCCTACCTTCCTCTCCAGCTAAGGAACCTTTGAGTAGGATTACACGGGAACCTGAACCTGAACCCATGCAGGTAGACTCTTTACAACGACGGGTTAGTGATGCACGCAAGGAACATCGTTTTAAGGAGAATCTATGTTTCTATTGTGGTAAGTCAGGGCACTTCATTATAAACTGCCCCAGCCGTTCTCGTAAGACTACTGCAGCACTCATTCATTGTGAGTGTTGCGAGAGGGGATCTGTCAGGTCCGAGCCTCAGGCTCCAGAGAGATCTGCAGCAACAGATCTTGATTTCTCGGACTTAAACTCCGTTACCTCTGAGGACGTTGACTGTGTAAACGCTGCCATTTTTCAAGTTTCCTCAGCGGTGTCCCAGCTGAGTTGTAAGAAAAACAATTCTCATTGCTTTCTTTCCATCAAACTCTGGGTTGACTCAGCTTGGGTGTCTAGCTCTGCTATGATCGACTCAGGGGCAAGTGGAAATTTTATGGATGTCTCCTTTGCTCTGAAACAGGGAATACGTTCAGTGAAGAAGGCTACTCCAGTACAGATGGAAACTGTGGATGGCTCCCTGCTGACCTCTGGACCAGTGGATCAGGAAACAGAGCCTTTGAGGGTTCTTATGGGTAAAGATCATCAAGAGAAACTGTCCTTTATGCTTATCTCTTCTCCCCACTTTCCCATTATTCTAGGGCTACCATGGCTGCAGGCTCAGAATCCTACCATTAACTGGGAGACCAAGGAATTACACTTTCCAGAGAAACAGATGAGTCCAAAAGTTTCAGCTTGCTCTGTTCCTAAAGGAATCATGTCAGTCCCTGAACTACCAGCTGTATACCAGGACTATGTGGATTTATGTGACAAGAAGAACGCTGACCAGCTTCCTCCTCACCGTCCATATGATTGTCCAATTGAATTATTGCCTGGAGCAGAGATACCTTTTGGTAAGATCTACCCCCTGGCGGGGCCCGAGCTAAAGGCTTTAAAGGATTACATAGATGAAAATCTAGCCAAGGGCTTCATACGCCCCTCTTCATCTCCTGCAGGTGCACCCATCTTCTTTGTAAAGAAGAAAGATGGATCTCTGAGACCATGCGTAGACTATAGGGAACTCAATAAGGTTACTATTAGAAACCGTTATCCATTGCCTTTAATCCCTGAGTTATTGGAGAGAGTGCGACATGCCAAAATTTTTTCTAAACTAGATCTTCGTGGGGCCTATAACTTAGTCCGTATTAGACCTGGGGATGAATGGAAGACTGCATTCAGGTCACGCTATGGACACTTTGAATATCTAGTTATGCCTTTTGGTCTGAGTACCGCCCCAGCCACTTTCCAACACTTGGTGAATGACATCTTCAGGGATCTCCTAGATACATTCGTGGTAATTTATTTGGATGATATTCTAATTTTTTCTAACTCCACAGAGGAACATCATGGACATGTGAGAATGGTCTTGGAACGTCTAAGACAAAATCATCTTTACATCAAACTTGAAAAGTGTGAATTCCATAGGACCGAGATTCAATTTCTGGGGTATGTACTGTCTACACAAGGAATTAGTATGGATGGAAGCAAAACCCAAGCCATCAAGGATTGGCCAAGTCCTAGAAATGTGAAGGAGGTACAGCGCTTCATCGGGTTTGCCAACTTCTATAGACGTTTCATTAGAAATTTCTCTGAGGTAGTGTCACCTATCACTCAACTTACCCGGAAAGAGTCTAGGTTTTCCTGGACTCCCCAAGCCCAGGAAGCATTTTCCCGTCTAAAAGATAAATTTACCACTGCACCTATCCTAGTACATCCCAACCCCGAGCTTGCCTTCATAATAGAGGTGGATGCTTCAGACTGTGCCGTTGGAGCTATACTCTCTCAGAGAACAGGTGAGAAGAATGTCTTGCATCCCTGTGCCTTCTTTTCCCAGCAGTTGTCTTCGGCTGAGAGGAACTACGATGTGGGCAATAGAGAGTTGTTGGCCATTATTGCCGCCTTCAAAGAATGGAGACACCTTCTTCAGGGAGCTGCACAGCAAATAGTCGTCCTGACAGACCATCGTAACCTTGAGTTTATCAGGTCGGCTAAGTGCCTGACTCCTCGCCAGGCTCGCTGGAATCTTTTCTTAAACCAATTTAATTTTATCATCTCTTATAGACCAGGATCGCGCAATGGAAAGGCTGATGCACTCTCTAGGATTTACTCAGCAGAGACACGTCCAATTACTCCTCCTAAGACTATTCTTCCTGACTCTAGATTCCTAGGAGTAATTCATAATCAAGACCTACTTAAGGACATCAAGGAAGCATACCATGCGGATTCCTTTTTGGCACAACCCCCAAGGGACGTAAGTCTTGTCTTTAAGAATGGTGTGTGGATTCAGGGACAACGCCTGTATATTCCTGAAACAGTCAGATTGAGAGTATTGCAACTCATTCACGATTCCAAGATAGCTGGGCATAGAGGAATTCTAAAGACACAGGAATTTCTTTCTCGTTTCTTTTGGTGGCCCACTTGCAGGAAGGATGTTTTGAATTATGTCACTTCATGTGAGGTCTGTGCAAGATGCAAAACACCTCGCTCCTCACCAACTGGTCTGTTACAGCCTCTTCCCACCCCGTCCCGCCCGTGGGGATCCATTTCTATGGACTTCATTGTGGAGTTACCAACCTCTCAGGGGAAGAACACCATTCTAGTGGTGGTTGACCGTCTAACAAAGGCAGCTCATTTTATCCCTTGTGTCGGCTTACCCACTGCAAAACAGACATCAGATTTGATGATTAAAGATGTGTTTCGCTTACATGGAGTACCGGATGAGGTTATTTCGGATCGAGGGGTGCAATTCACTTCTAGGTTTTGGCAAAATTTCTGTGCAGCATTGGACATTAAAGTAAACCTTTCTTCTGCTTTTCATCCCCAGACTAATGGACAGACCGAACGAACCAATCAAACCCTGGAGCAGTATCTCCACTGCTTTATCTGCCACCTACAGGATGATTGGGTGGATCTACTTCCATTAGCTGAGTTCTCGTATAACAACTCTCAGAGTGCCTCCACTAAACAGTCTCCTTTTTACTCTAATCTAGGTTATCATCCTAACATTCTACCACGATTTCCCATAGAAACGCCTTTACCAGCAGTAGCTGAAAGAATCACGTCTTTACAGAAGAATATGGATCTTCTAAAGGAAAATCTGGAATCGGCTCAAGAAAGGTACAAGAAAGCAGCAGATAAATTTCGTAAACCTGCACCAGCTTTCAAGGTAGGAGACTTGGTCTGGCTGTCAACCAGAAATCTTAAGTTAAGGATTCCATCGTCTAAGTTGGGACATAAGTACATTGGACCCTATAAAATCAGTAAAATTATAAGTGCCGTTGCTTGTCGTCTTCAACTGCCCAGAACTATGAGAATCCACCCTGTCTTTCATGTATCCCTACTAAAGGCTGCGACACCCAATACGTTTCCTGGACGTTCCTCTCCTTGCCCTGACCCAGTGCTAGTCGATGGTCAGGAAGAATTTGTGGTGGAAAGGATTTTAGATTCCAGGTTGTATAGAAATCAGTTACAATATCTGATTAAATGGCAGGGCTACCCAGTGGAGGACAACTCATGGGAACCGGTCAATAACGTTAATGCTCCTCGCTTGCTCCGTCAGTTTCATCAGAGGTACCCACACAAGCCTGGTCTGAGGTCATCCGGAGGTTGTCCTTAAGGGGGGAGTAATGTAAGGTTCTATGTATATATTCCTGAAACTCAGTTTGTTCGTCAGCCATTTTACTTTCTGTCTTGCTGCAGCTATCTTGCCCTCAGTCAAAATGGAGTTTCCAGCTTGCATGTTACCGCCCTGATTCTCTCCTTTGCTTCTTAAGCAGCCACAGCTGAGCAATCAGTGCTTCAGAATCTAGCCTGCAGTGAACCTGTGACTTGACTCCTGTAAGCCTTGGACCTTGTACTCCAGCTATTCCTACTGAGGAACTCTGAAGCATTTGTGGACTCTGAACCCTGCTCTTTGAAAGACCCACGTTTGCATGGACTTACGGTAACAGAGAAGAAGATCCTGAATCTGTATTGGAGAGTGATTGCTGAGCTTGGATTGCTCTGGCCTGCTGTGTCTCCTGTTTCTGTGTCTGCAAACTGTGTGACTATTTCTGCCAACTTGTATGAAGTAATACAGGACTTTTCTATATCAAACCTGTGTCTCATGTATGTTCATCGCACCCAAGCACAAGACGCTATATGAACTGTACTACATACATTACACCTTCAATGTTAGAAGGTGTGATACCGCATGATTTCTGGGCTTCAGATAAAACAGATGTGGGCAGATTAAGGGTGCAGCCAGTCATGGTCAAATTAAAGCCAGGTGCAATCCTGCCCCAACAGAGACAGTATCCTCTTAGTTCAGCTCAAGAGACGGCTATAGCTCAGCAGGTACAGAAACTGGTAGCAAGTGGTGTTTTAGTTAAGACCCAGTCCCCTTGTAACACCCCTCTGTTCCCAGTTAAAAAGAAAACAGCACCGGGGCAGCCAGCAGCGTACAGAATGGTCCATGATCTCCGGCTAGTGAACAAAGCTACAGAGCTCCTCACACCAGTTGTTCCAAATCCTCACACACTTCTGTCTCAGATCCCGGCTGGTGCTCTTTGTTTTTCAGTGATTGACTTGGCAAACGCATTTTTTAGTGTCCCATTGCATCCTGACTGTCAGTATTTGTTTGCCTTTACATTTCAAGGGAACCAGTATACGTGGACTGTTTTGCCCCAGGGTGCCCAAAATTCACCCACTATGTATACTGCCAGTCTGCAAGAGATACTGGAAAGATGGAAAATGCCAAAAGTAGTTGTTCTGCAATATGTTGATGACTTACTGATTTGTGCCCCCTCCAGGAAACAGTGTCGCAGTGCAACAATATCACTCATGTTGTTTCTGTACCAAGCTGGATGTAAAGCGTCAAAGGATAAACTGCAATTTTGTAAATCTTCAGTTATCTTTTTGGGACATTGCATTACACCAGGGGCGCGACATCTGACCAGCGCTCGCAAAGAAGCTGTACAGAACTTTCCTATGCCTGTTAATGTTGCCGCTCTTAGGACATTTCTTGGACTGGTTTCCTACTGCAGGCAGTGGATTCATGCTGTATCAATCCTCATGCAGCCTCTCTATGACTGTATCACCATTGTGCCTTTTAAACTAACTCCTGAAGGTATAGACTGTTTTTATTCTCTCAAAAACAGGATTGTGGCAGCTCCAGCGCTAGGAACCCCCAACTATGAACTACCATTCACCCTGTATCTCCACGAACAGCAGGGACACGCGGCAGGGGTATTGACTCAGTTACATGGTGACAATCAAAGGCCTGTAGCCTATTTCAGTGGAAGACTAGATGCAGTGGCTAGAGGTGCCCCGTCCTGTGTACGGGCAGTACATGCTGTAGGACTATTGCTCCACAAATCGTCAGACATCGTTCTTGATCATCCATTGACAGTACTTACACCTCATGATGTATATACCATACTGAACCAGGTGCAACCGGCACACCTTTCAGCTGCACGTCACCTTCGATTGCAATGTGCACTTTTAATGCCTCCAAATGTTTCTTTGCAGAGATGTACCACACTTAATCCTGCCACGTTGTTACCTCTCTTGGAGCTAAAGGAGGGGTCAGGTACGGTATTGTACAAAGAAGATCCAAGAGAGGAGATTCCTCATGATTGTGTTCAGCTTATCGCACAGGAAACAGCAGGCCTACCCACAGTGTTTGAAACTGAAAGACTTAATTCTGATTTTGAATTTTTTGTAGATGGATCTCGCCACCAAGATGACTCAGGTACCTTCCACACTGGGTATGCCATCGTCTCCCTGAATGCAGTAATCAAAGCAGAACCAATGCTCCCACATCAGTCGGCCCAGGAGGCTGAACTTAAGGCTCTGACCGAGGCCTGTAAAATAGCTGAAGGTAGAATTGTTAACATCTACACAGATTCTAGATACGCATTCGGTATAGCTCATGATTTTGGTCCAATTTGGAAATCTAGAGGATTCCTGACGGCAGCAGGACATCCCATTAAAAATGCTGATGCAGTCCAGCAGTTAATTGATGCATTACAATTACCAAAAGAGGTAGCTGTCATAAAAGTTAAAGCACATACCAGACGCACTGATCAGGTGAGTAAAGGAAACGCAATGGCCGATGCAGCAGCAAAAACAGCAGCCAATAGACCACTCCAAGGGGTAACGATGCACCAGGTAAGCGCTCCCAAAAATCCCTTTGTGTCGGAGGATGCCTTATCCCAGATGCAGGCTCAGGTGCGCCAGGAGGAAGTAGGAAAGTGGGAAAAAGAAGGTGCATGTCTGAATGAAGCAAATGGGGTATGAGGAAGAGGGATGCGTCGATGCCTTCCAAGGGCGTTGTACCCTGCGGTCGCCCAGATGTTACATGGGCCAACCCACCAGTCCAAAACTGCTGTAATGAGCGTGATGCAGAAGCATTGGGTGGCACCAGGCTTTTCCACCTGTATAGAAGGTTTGATCCAGGGATGCATGGTATGTGCTACACATAATCAGGGAAGGGTAGTCAAGACACCACCCAAACACACCCCTCGGCCCCTCTATCCTTTCCAGAGACTGCAGATTGATTATATTCAGCTGCCAAAATCAGGATCATGGGAGTACGTGTTGGTCTGTATTGATTTATTCTCAGGTTGGCCGGAGGCTTTCCCGATTGCCAAGGCTACGGCTGCGGCAACCGCAAAGAAGCTGCTTGCGGAGGTGGTGTGCAGGTATGGAGTACCAGAGGTGATCGAAAGTGACAGAGGTACACATTTCACAGGTGAAATAATGAATGAAGTCTTGACAGCTCTGGGAATTCAACAAGCTTTTCATACCCCATATCATCCACAAAGCAGTGGAAAAGTAGAAAGACTAAATGGGACATTGAAGTTAAAAATCCAAAAGGCCATGGCTGAAACAGGGAAATCTTGGCCTGAATGTTTACCATTAGCCCTATACTCAGTAAGGTACACTCCAAATAGAAAAACTGGACTTTCTCCGTATGAAGTACTATTTGGCAAAGTGCCTAGCTTAGGATGTTTCTTTCCCCAAGCACTGGAAATGAGTAACCATGTATTAAGCTCATATGTAAGGGATTTGCATAAAAGACTTAAGAAAGTACATGATAATGTCTTCAGTTCTCTTCCAGATCCGAACCAGGATCCTGGGAGTCACAGCCTGCAGCCTGGAGACTGGGTAGTCATTAAAAGACACGTGAGAAAGAGTCTGGATCAGAGATTTGATGGACCTTTTCAAGTTCTACTGACGACAAGTACTGCAGTCAAGCTACAAGGCAAGGAAGCTTGGATTCACGCATCGCATTGTAAGAAGATCCTTGGAGAGCCTCCAGAAGAGGAATGATGCTACTAATGACATTTGCTTGCATCCTTGCAGTAACGGATGCTTGGAACAGACTTAGCCGTGTAGATGGTGATGATAACAGGTTCATTAGACACCACTTAGCTTTAGTGGATGGACTGAAAGAACAAAACCAAAATATTGCAAACTGTTGGATTTGTACACACGCGCCGGTGACATCCACCAGTCTACCATTTCTTGCAGTCCCAGTCTCGTGGGAAGAAATTAACTCTTGGGGATACTGTGCAGACACATTAAGCAGCAATGCCACTCAAAAACTTTGGAACACTACGGTAGGAATACCGGTAGTGGGTTGGACTGATTTTCCATGGTGGCAGGGAAATCTAACAGGGCAGATAATTCCAAGACGGTATCTATCTTTTAAAGGTGGGGCATGGGTACCCAGAAATAGAACTAGCATAACCTCTTTGGGAGAAATACCGACACAGGGGTTAAAGATAAGTTTTGGGGTCACTACAGGAAGCTTAGATGCTTTCAAACCCTCCCTATTAGAACGATATCTACACACTGATAGATGGAAAAATAATGTTTTCTTTGAGAATGGAAATGATGAAACTTGTGCTAACAAACCAGGTAACCTGAGGTGTAATAAAGATGAAGGGTATCAGAAGAACACTCCCACCTGCGGAGAACCTACCGCAGGATACTGCTCCCCACTAGGACAAAAGCCGGATGGTGCATGATGAGTAATATTTCAAAGTTTATAGATTTGGCACACCGATTAGTATTACAGCATTCAGCTATATGGAACCTTCCACCATCAATGTATTGGGTATGTGGGGACAAGGCATTTAAGTGGCTTCCAGTAGGAGTCACCGGGAAATGCACCCTAGCTAGATTGACACCAGCCACCTATCTCATCACTCCAGATAGATTAAATCCATTGTCTATTCCAAAATACACATTACATAAACGATCTGCAGACAATAGACCTCGCCCAAATGGGAGACCACACATAGTGGAGATGGGGATAGCAAATAAATTTTTCAGTGCATTATTCATCTACCCTATGATAACTCAGACGTGGGATAAGTTGGTAGAATCCACAGACTACCTAGATGATCAAATATGGGATATTTTAGATATCCTCAATGGGTCCCTTGCAGTACAGAACCAGCTAATTATTGTTACTAACCAACATACCCTTGTGTTAGATTACTTACTGCAGCTCAAGGAGGGATGTGCCAGATTATTGGACCTGCATGTTGTCATTATATTGATAATTCTAGTGTTTTAACCCTTAAACATAAGCTAGAGGATGTCATAAAGTTAAGGAAACTATATGATGAGGCAAATCTGAAGAATCAAGATTCATGGTGGGCAAATACTTTCTCCTTTCTTAACCCCGCAAATTGGTTCAAAGGTATAGGGGGATGGCTGACTGGGATAATACAAGCTGGCCTACAGGTTTTATTAATATGTCTTGCTATCTATGTAGTTTTTAAAATCTGTTTGATGTGTATTAAACGATGTACTAGGACACAGAGGAGGTATGAAGATGTGTATTGATCAAATGAAGGAACAAAAGGAGGGAATGTCAGAGCTAAATCAGCATTTCTTCAGAAGACCTTGGTTTGTCAGAAAGGCTGATGCATACTAGAAGTTGAGATAAAATGTTCCTTTTTTGTACAATACACAACCTTCCCCCCCCAGTTATTAAAAGACACTCTGTGCTGGGAGCTAAGGGAAGGATGAAGTTTTCAAGGTAAAACTAGTGTTCTATCTATTTAGTAATAAGTTGTATTAACTGCCATATATGGTAATTCCGCTTCCTGCTTCAGGGGTGTATATAAGCCCCTTCGTTAGCAATAAAGAGTAGAGTCTATTGACGCACACTTTGGTCTGTGTCTTATTCTCTCTGGTACCACATTCCGAGGAGGAAAGGGTTAACAAGATAACAGCGACGACAACGTAGATTTAAAACAATTACCGATGCATTTTTCAGATTGTGAAAGAGTTATTGGAGACTATGGATATCCTGAAAGTCCATATTTACACCTTTAGCAGATGAGTCTGTGCTGGTAACGTCATGAGGTCTTTGTAAGTCCATTCTAGGTTTCTGTTTAAATAGAGTGATATTTGGAGAAAAGTCTTTTGACTTTTCCTCAATGTCAGTGGTATGTAAAGCACCCGTCTCACATAGCGATACACTAGCGATCCCGACAACGATCAGGATCGCTGGTGTATTGCTACATGATCGCTGCTGGGCTGCTAAACAGGCAGCTCAGGCAGTGATCAGCACAGCGACACTGCGGGTAACATCGCTTAGTTACCCGCAGTGTACGTTGGATACCAGCGCCCTGATGCAGGGAGCTGGTAACCAAGGTACACATCGGGTTTCCAGGCGCTGCGCGGTGCCTGGAAACCCGCTGTGTACCTTGGTTACCAGCTCCCTGCATCAGGGCGCTGGTATCCAAGGTACACATCGGGTTTCCAGGCACAGCCCCGCACCTGGAAACCCGCTGTGTACCTTGGTTACCAGTGGATCGCTGGTCTCCCGCCTGTCACACGCAGCGATGCGTGCTGGCCAGCGAGAGACCAGCGATCAAAAAAATGTCCAGGACATTCAGCGACGATCAGCGATACCCGGCAGGGGGGCTGATCGTCGCTGAATATCACACACAGCGATATCGCTGGAGACATCGCTGCTGCGTCACAAAACTAGTGACTTAGCAGCGATCTCGCTAGCGAGATCGCTGTGTGAGACGGGGGCTTTAGTGGAGATGTTTGTTATTTGTGTTATTATCTGCCCATTCATTATCTGCCCATTACTTTCTCTTACTACCAGATCTTCTGTCCTGATATAAAAGACTTATTAAGGTCTGAGGGAGTTTTTCCCTTGCTATTCCCTACATCTATAGTATCATCATGAATGACAGCTCTTTTTGAGCTTTTAGGGAGAATGACATTCCTTTATTTTGAGGGAAGGATTAATTGGACTGGTTGTATGACTTCTCTTTAGGGGGTTTACCTGTATTTGTATGGATTTTAAAGGCAGGAGATGTATCCTATGTATGAAAGGAAACCAAGCTGGCTGTTTGGGCTTTGTGCAGCTGCTTAGACTGAGATGTCGGCGTAGCCGTGCTCAGTGTGTTGCGCGCATGGGGATAGTACTTAGAACTTCCCAGATGAGTATAGCATGTCAGATAGGATCTTTAGGACCTGGAGAAGAGTCCTCTATTTGTATAGGGGCAGTTAGAATTGATTTAGTAGTGGCACAACTTTCCACAAGGGTTCGTGGATGTGGGTGCGGCCGTGGGAGCTTACTAAGGCTAGGTTCACATTTGCGTATATATGCACAGCGTATCATCTGCATATGCAAACACGAGCAAAAACGCATGCAAATGCATGTTTACGCTGTGGTTTTTATCTCCATCATCTTACGCATGACGTAAAAAAACAGCTGCGTGTGCATGCGTTTGTATGCTTTTTTGCATGCATTTGCGTATTTATGCGCATGCGTTCGATATGACAGACACCAAGAGGGCATGTCTCATGAAGAACACATGTGTATCGAACGCATCCATACTCATGTCTTTGCGTATCAATGAGTTCCCATAGACTGTAATGCGTTGTTTTGAGCATTCATCCGCATGCGCATGACTGCGCATATTTGACGGGTTTTGACTCTTCAAAAAATGCAACATGTTGCTTTTGCCGCACACTGTGAAATGACGCATGCGAATGCGTTTGATGCGAACGCATGCAAACACATGTCACTGCATACACCATGTTAAAGATATGTAAGCATGACACATGCGGATCTATGCAGATTAAACACTGCTTACACAGACGCAAATGTGAAACCAGCCTTAATGCGGTCCCTTCTGCATCAATAACCAGTGCCGCTGCTTTGTTCTTGATGAGGGGTTCTTTTCTAACAGCTGATGTGGTTCCATTTGAAGGATGAGGAATCTTCCGTTTGGGATCCCGAAGATTCGATGGTCTTGTGGAGGACATCCTTGAGGCTGAAGGGAAGATGATATGCAGACAGCTGTGGGTTTCCGACAATTGAATAGGCTGCCTCTGCTGCAGGAGATCTTCTTTGATGACAGCTAATTGATGTCCATTGGGAGGTTAAAAGGTCTTTTCCCCATGTCATGAGGGTCCATAGGAGATATTGTGGTGTTTCCTGGGACTGTAGAAGGTTTAATTGGAGCTGAGAAAACTAGCATGCTGTTACCTTGGTAACTGTAAACAGCTGATGCCGCTTTCCCACTGCTGAGATATTGTGGATCCTTCTTTTGGTCCAAAAGGGGTCAGAGTTTGGTCCCAGGGTTTTCCAAGTTGGTCGAATTAGGTTCAGGAAAGTCGTTAGATGGTTTTTAGTCCATAGGAATCCTTTGAATAGGCATATAATATAATGTCTAGTAAAAAAGGGGAGAAGCCAGCGCTGCCTATGGTCAGCTTGCAATACATAAAGTGCAAATGCACATATTAGTTTCTAACTGTACTTTTAAAAGTACACACATACAGCAGCCCTGCCCTGCCCTAGGGTCTATTTGATTGTGCACCTGTGTCTGGGCCTGTTTCACCCTTCATCTGTGGTTGCTGGTTTGGCAGTGTGGAAGTCAGATCTGAAATGTCCATCTCCGGACCTGGTCGGCTTTTACCTGCGCTTGCCTTACTGGCACCATGGGAGTGATTCAGCAATGCTTCAGGTACTTTTGCATTTTGCAAAAAAATTTTTTTTGCAGTCTTGCTTTTAATACATTTTGGAGGCCGTAATGGCACAGTGAATATAAAAAACGTAGAGTAGGACTGCCCCATATGAGAATGCCTTGTCGTGGCGGGGTGGCTCAAAGAATTGATCAATTATTTGCCAAATGTCTTATTTTTAAATACAGTTAGAAACCAATATGTGCATATGCACTTTATGTATTGCATGCTGACCATAGGCAGTGCTGGCTTCTCTCCCTTTTTTACTTAATATAATGCCTAGGTGTCTATGTTGCAGAGCTCAGGGAAGCACATCTGACTTTTGAGGTAGTCTGTTGTGGATTTTGATTTGTATTTAGGATCAATATCCATTTGTAGAAGCCATCCTCTTTTCAACTTCATTTTTACAGATGGTGTTATGTTTGCATCAAGAATTTGTTGAAATTTAATTGAGTCCATTCTTCCCTCTACCCATGAAATGTTCCCCGTGCCATTGGCTGCAACACAACCCCAAAGCATGATTGATCCACCTCCATGCTTAATGGTTGGTGAGATGTTCTTTTCATGAAATTCTGTGCCTTTTTTCTCGACACATACGTTTTGATCTTTGTGGTCAAAGAGTTCTATTTTAACCTCATTGGTCCACAAGGTTTGTTTCCAAAATGCATCAGGCTTTTTTAGATGTTCTTTTGAATACTTCTGATGCTGAATTTTATGGTGAGTATGCAGGAGAGGTTTTCTTAAGATAACTTTTCCATGGAGGCCACATTTGTGCAGGTGACACTGAACAGTAGAACAATGTACCACAACTTCACAGTTTGCTAAATCTTTCTGAAGCTCTTTTGCAGTCAAATGAGGGTTCTGATTTGCCACTGAAATTTTGCTTGGTCTTCAAGACCTTAAATTAATCTCCACTGTTCTTGTTAACTGCTGTTTCTTAATTACTAGTGTTGATCGAATACCATATATACTTGTGTTTAAGCAGAGTTTTTCAGCATATTTTTTTGTGCTGAAAACTCCCCCCATGGCTTATACACGAGTCATTGTCCAGAAAGCCAGCGGGGGAGGGGGAGCAGTGGAGCAGCGGCTGGGGTTAAAGTCTGTGCCACTGGTAAATAGTGTGCACAGTGACAGCTGCAGTTGCCGGCTTCCAGAAGACATCATACTCACCCTCCTCCGCGCCATCACAGCATCTCCGTTTGTCCCGGCGCCGGCAGCTCTTCCTATACTGAGCAATAACGTGGCACTGCTCATTAAAGTAATGAATATGCACGCATCTCCATTCCCATAGGAGTGGCGCACATATTCATTACCTTAATGAGCGGTGCAATGTGTTGTGAACGTGTTGGAGACTACTTCGGAGCTTAGGCTCCCTCTGGTAGTTGCTGAGGGTATTGAACCTATGTTGAACAGCAAAAATCCACCACCTGAAACTGACGATTGGTTATCAGGTGGGATGGACTGGCCTGATATAAGTGAGCTGACCTCCCATGGTCCTTGCCGGTGATCAATTGTTCTTCCTGGTCTAGGTTGGAATTCAGCTTGCTTTTCTGCTGTCTCCTGCTGGCATTCAGATAAGTCTCTTTCAGTTTTTTTTACTGTTGTTTGAATTTCCTTGTTTTTTGCTGCATTGCTTTTTGAGTTCAGCCGGGTCCCCTTTGGAGGGCTTGGGCTGGTCTCCGCTCTCTTTTTGCATTTGTTCATTTGCTCAGTTCTTGTGATATTTTACTGCTGGGTAGCTACGTGTCCACACCAGAGATCTGATATAGGTGGTCGAGACTGTGTGGTCTCAGTATTTTTGAATTCAGAAGTGTTGGAGTTTTTCCTAGGGTTTTTCAGGGTTGCAGACAGTATTCTCTCCTGTGCTGTCCTACCTAGACAGTTTTGGGCCCCAGCGTTTGCTCAGTCTATTTTCTGTCTGTGTTCGTGTTTTCATCTTGTCTAACCGCCAATATATGTTTGGGGGCTTCCTATTCTTTTGGGGCTCTACTCCAGGGCAGTTAGCTTTCCTCTTTCCATCTTCAGGGATAGCTATCTCTCTGGCTATGACGAGGCGTCTATGGCACCGTAGGAACGTCCCACGGCTGCTTCTAGTTGTGCGGTTAGTTTAGGGGTCTGCAACCTATTAGTTTCCAACCTCTCTGGTGTTTGGCTGCCTATGCGATTTTTTTGCTCCTGCCTCCTCAGCTACCAAAACATAACAGAATCACCGGCGCTACTGAAATTATATGGTCAGGAGGACAATTCTTGGGTGTTTGCTTCTGACATTCATGCTGAGAGACTGGTCCGTGCCTATCACCGAGCTCATCCTGATCGGCCTGATGGCAGACGTGAAGGTTCGGTGACCCCTCCTCAAGGGGGGGGTACAGTTGTGAACGTGTTGGAGACGACTTCGGAGCTTAGGCTCCCTCTGGTGGTTGCTGAGGGTATTGAACCTATGTTGAACAACAAAAATCCACCACCTGAAACTGACGATTGGTTATCAGGTGGGACGGACTGGCCTGATATAAGTGAGCTGACCTCCCATGGTCCTTGCCAGTGATCAATTGTTCTTCCTGGTCTAGGTTGGAATTCAGCTTGCTTTTCTGCTGTCTCCTGCTGGCATTCAGCTAAGTCTCTTTCAGTTTTTTTTACTGTTGTTTGAATTTCCTTGCTTTTTGCTGCATTGCTTTTTTGAGTTCGGCCGGGTCCCCTTTGTGGGGCTTGGGCTGGTCTCCGCTCTCTTTTTGTATTTGTTCATTTGCTCAGTTCTTATGATATTTTACTGCTGGGTAGCTACGTGTCCACACAGAGATCTGATATAGGTGGTCGAGACTGTGTGGTCTCAGTATTTTTGGATTCAGAAGTGTTGGAGTTTTTCCTAGGGTTTTTCTGGGTTGCAGACAGTATTCTCTCCTGTGCTGCCCTATCTAGACAGTTTTGGGCCCCAGCATTTGCTCAATCTTTTTTCTGTTTGTGTTCGTGTTTTCATCTTGCCTAACCGCCATTATATGTTTGGGGGCTTCCTATTCTTTTGGGGCTCTACTCCAGGGCAGTTAGCTTTCCTCTTTCCATCTTCAGGGATAGCTATCTCTCTGGCTGTGACGAGGTGTCTAGGGCACCGTAGGAACGTCCCACGGCTGCTTCTAGTTGTGCTGTTAGTTTAGGGGTCTGCAACCTATTAGTTTCCAACCTCTGTGGTGTTTTTCTGCCTATGCGTTTTTTTGCTCCTGCCTCTTAGGCTGCCAAAACATAACACAATGTGATCGCTCAGCAGGAAGAGCTGCTGGAAGCTGGCACCAGCGAGGGCACGCTGGAGGAGGGTGAGTAGGATTTTTTTTTGTAATAGCAAGCATGCATACCAAGATGGGAGGGGGTGAGTCATGCATACAACAACGGGATGGGGGAAGCTCATGCATACAATGATGGGATGGGGGGAGCCACGCATACCAGGACAGCGACTGGAGGAGTCACACATACCAGTACAGCGACGGGGGAGCCACGCATAGCAGGACAGAGACTGGGGAAGCCATGTATACCAGGACAGGGATTGGTGGAACCACGCATAGCAGAGGACAATGCATACCCGACTTATACTGGAGTCAATAAGCTTACCCAGTTTTCCGTGGCAAAAATAGGTGCCTCGGCTTATACTCGGGTCAGCTTATACTCGAGTATATACGGTAGCTTCGGATAAGCACTTATCTGAATAGCTATAGTGATTACCGAATAGCTGCCTCGGGAACCTGGATACCTGGAGCACTCACGATAATCAGCTGTTTGACGCCGCAACTGCATGTGTCGCAGCTGTGTGACAGTCACAACACATGCATGGAGAGCCTGTTTGTTGGAGAGCCTCCCCACTGCGGCACCGAACAGCTGATTATCGGAAGCACTCCAGGTATCCAGGTTCCCGAGGTAGATATTCAGTAAGAGCTACAGCTATTTGGATAAGTGCTTATCCGAAGCTATTCGATCAACACTATAAATTACATTTCGAACTGAGGAAAGGACAACTTGACAATGCTTTGCTGTCTTCTTATAGCCTTCCCCTGCTTTGTGGGCCTCCACCATTTTCATTTTCAGAATGGTAGGCAGCTGCTTAGAAGAACCCATGCCAACTGTTTTTTGGAACGAGGTTAGAGGAGACTCGGTTTTTATAAAGCTGGGAAATTTGTATCCCCTATCATCTGGCCTTTCCTAACGATGGTTGTGAACAAGCCATAACCCTGATAGGCTAGTTAAGGTCTGAAACTTTGGTAAAAGTTATTTGAGCGCACAAATATCCAAGGGTGCCCAATCTTTTACACCAGCCCATTGTTTTTTTATGTAGGTAGTTTTTAAAATGAAATCTTTCTTTCCTCCATTCAGGGTAATATTAGTAGTATATCCCATCTGGCTTTTGGGAACGGGGACAACATGGGCATGTGTCATTTCAAATGCCAGGGCTGAATTTCAGCCCCAGTCTGTACCTGCCTCTGTTCTTCATAGTCACTCCTATGGTCTTCAACACATCTTCTTATCTTTGCTGTTCATATTTAATCCCCGGACCTCTTCACGCTAGGCTGAGGACAATTCAGCGCTCCCCTGACCTTTCTTGCTAGGCTGAGGACAGTTCAGCACTCCACGGACCTCTTCACATTAGGCTGAGGACAGTTCAGCGCAAGTGATCATAAAATCAGGATGACATGACGTGCACTGTGACCTTGTGCGTAAATGCGCAGAACTGCTCAGAGACTCTTGAAATCTGGGCTATCGTATATCAAGACCCTTATTATTAAAATGCAATTATTTTATTAACACACCTTAAAATAGTCAAAAATTGACAAAACACACAACAAAAAAACAATAGATGTTCACACTGGATAGTAAATAACTCTCCCTGATATCATACCTGTTCCTAGCCACTAAATAGCGGAGGTTGGCACCTTAGGGAAGTGATATGGTGTCCCCACTCCTTGGCGGCTGTCCCTGAAATGCCCTAGTGTACCCTACTTGTCTCAATTCAATGTGAGAAAATGAATCTGAGGTATATATATGATCCAACAAAATCTCTCTGCCTATATACAACTGAAATATTGCTGTACATGGGGTGAGGTATACACACATGGTCAAAATTGTTGGTATCCCTTGTTTAATGAAAAACCTACAATCTGACAAAACCTTGAATCTGACAAAAGTAATAATCAAAAATCTATGAAAATGAACAAATGAAAGTCAGACATGAGTTTTATTTTTTAAAAAAATTCTGTGGAAACATGGTTGAAAAGCAATGTCTGACTTTCATTTGTTCATTTTCATAGATTTTTTATTTATTATTACTTTTGTCAGAATCAAGTTATTTCTGTCACCATTGTGGGTGTTTCTTTCATTAAAAGAGGGGTACCAACAATTTTGACCATGTGTGTATATCAGTACAAATTGCGAAAATATGATATAACAGATGCTGATAATGGGGAGTCCTAAACTGCCCTATCAACTCAAGACTCCCTGCCAGCGGAGGTTGGCACCCTAGATATTCGACATTGGCGCACCTGCTCCTCGGCGGCTGTATCTTGCATGCCCTATAGTGTCCTAAATCTACAACACCTTAATAACATCTTATGGGCAATTTATAAACCAACAGTGCTAAATATGTCCTTAAATGTTAACATATTGATAACATATCAAGAGTAGGGCAAAAAAATAGTACTCATCTATATACAGTTCATGGTGACCCCATAAGATGCTCCATACAAAATACTCCCCATATAACGCTGCATAAAGGTTAATAATGGCCCCATAATGTCACGGGTGTGTCGCGGCGGAGATCGTCGCGATTGCACACCCTGACTTCGCACAGCTGAGTTTCTGGTGCTGGGTGTTTTTCAGCACTGAGGGAGTTAATTCTTTCTCTCTCGATGCTGGACAGACCAGCCTCGCCCAGCTGCGATTGATGTTTTGTTAATTAGCTTCCTTCATATACCTGCTGGTCTGCTGGGGAAGTTGCCGGTGAAAGCATTCATTCAGACCAGCAGAGCGGATCGTTTCTGAGAAGACTTAAGCTAAGAGTGCCTGTTGTGGTTTTTCCTCTCCTCGCTTATTGTTTATCTTCTTAACCTTTTGTGTTCCTCTGTAGTGGAAGTTTTGTATGCAAGGCAGTGTTTTCTTTACCCCCTGTCTGTCTCATTTGTATTTGACTGTGTGTAAGCTGTTGCCTGCCCATTCCCTGTGGTGGTAATCAGGGTCCTTCTCAGGACTAGATTACAGTGGTCAGGGATCTACAGGAGACAGGGTTACGCTGGCGGCCTGGACCTCTGTACCATTAACAGTACCTCCAGGTAGAGGGACTAGTCAGGACCCCAGTTCAGGGTCAGCATAGACCCCGGTCCACCTCTATCCTGAGACAGCGTTTCACGTGCACAGTATAGACCCACAATACATTGGATATTATGTCAGGTAAGACATTGCTGGCAGATTCTACGTATACATGTTGATATTTTCTATAATATGAAATATAGAGTGTTGTCTCATTAGATATATGTTACTATCATAGAATATATCTGTTATACGTCGTGACATTTTCACCGGCCTATTCTAAAAGATTCTCCCCAGCTACCATGGATCCAGTAGCCCAGTTAGCTCAGCAGTTGCAGAGTTTGTCCATGGAGCTGACGGACGTTAAGTCCAAGGTTTTGTACCCCCGGGAGCAAACCAGATCTGAACCTAAAGTGGCTCTCCCGGACAGGTTCACTGGTGGGCGGGACAAATTTTTTACCTTCCGGGAGGCTTGTAAATTATATTTTCGGCTACGGCCTTGGTCTTCGGGGAGTGAAGACCAGAGGGTGGGAATTGTCATCTCGCTCTTACAAGGGGACCCTCAATCCTGGGCGTTCTCTCTTCCTCCAGACTCCCCGGCTCTCCAGTCAGTAGATCGATTTTTTACAGCCCTGGGTCTGGTATATGATGACCCGGATCGGGTCTCCCTTGCTGAAATGAAGTTACGTAAGATACAGCAGGGAGATCGTCCGGCGGAGGAATTTTCTTCTGAGTTCCGTAGATGGGCCACAGATACTCAGTGGAATGACCCAGCTCTTAGGAGCCAGTTTTGTCAAGGATTATCTGACAAATTAAAAGATGTGTTGGCTCAGTATGATTCTCCCCCGTCACTGGAGGCCGCTATGGCCCTTGCGATTCGCATTGATAGACGGCTTCGAGAGAGGTGCGAGGTAACTCCGCCCCCTGTGATGACTCCACCTTCTACTATAGTCCCTCATATTGAGGTTCCCCTGGTTTGTTCTGAGGAGCCTATGCAGTTAAGAGGGACATCGTTTCGAGGGAGGGGATCGGCGGTGCGCCGCAAGACAGGAAAGTGTTACTTCTGCGGGAGAAAGGGACATTTTGTTGGGGGGTGTCCATCCCGTACTTTGCTGAGCAAGGAGTCGCCGGAAAACTGTTGATCCCAGGTTGTGTGGTGGACGACAATCTGGGAGTATGTATTTCGTCCCCAAGTCCGTCTCAGTTTCTCGTACCAGCGGAGGTGGTGGTAGGTACAGGAACTGAGAGGATTTCTGTTCTTCTGGATAGTGGGGCCGCGGCTAATCTGGTGGACGCTCGGTTTGCCCAGGTTCAAGGTATGCAACTAAGTGTATTGGCCAAACCTATCCCTATATTCTCTATTGACGCCAGGCCTCTCGGTCAAGGTAGCTTTGTGCAAGCCGTGCATAACATAGACCTTCGAGTGGGGGCAATACATAAAGAACTATTGTCTTGTTATGTGTTGGATGGCCTTCCCACTCCTATTGTGTTGGGACTTCCTTGGTTAACTAAACATAACCCAGTTATTAATTGGCAATCCAGAGAGATAAGCCAGTGGGGTGAATTTTGCCATAGTAACTGCATGAACACGGTCATCGGTGCCGTCGTGCTTAGAACCTTACCTCCTTTTCTGGAGGACTTTGAGGATGTGTTTTCAGAAGAGGGGTGTCAAGAATTACCTCCTCATCGCGCGTATGACTGTGCTATAAAATTGCTTCCTGATGCTAAGTTACCTAAATCTAGGTTATATAACCTTTCTGGTCCTGAGAGGCAAGCTATGAAGGATTATATTTCGGAAAGTCTAGCCAAGGGGCATATTAGACCTTCATCTTCCCCAGTGGCCGCGGGGTTCTTCCTTGTGAAGAAAAAAGATGGAGGCCTACACCCTTGCTTGGATTTCCGTGAGCTTAATCGGATTACGGTCCGAGATCCGTATCCGCTCCCACTTATTCCTGATCTCTTCAATCAGATTGTGGGCGCCAAATGGTTCTCTAAGTTGGATCTCAGGGGGGCGTATAATCTGATTAGGATAAAGGAGGGGGATGAGTGGAAGACTGCGTTTAACACTCCGGAGGGACATTATGAGAACCTTGTCATGCCTTTCGGTCTGACTACTGCCCCGGCGGTGTTTCAACATTTTGTTAATGACATCTTTCGCCACCTAGTGGGACAGTTTGTTGTCATTTATCTAGATGACATCTTAATTTACTCGCCGGATCTTGTGTCTCATCAGGAGCATGTGAGACAGGTGTTGCAGATCTTGCGAGACAATAAACTGTACGCCAAATGGGAGAAGTGTGTATTTGCCGTACAGGAACTTCAGTTTTTAGGATTCCTGGTGTCAGCTTCTGGTTTCCGTATGGACCCTGGGAAAGTGAAGGCAGTGCTTGAATGGGATCGGCCAGAGGATCTTAAGGCACTGCAGCGTTTCCTGGGGTTTGCTAACTACTACCGGAAATTTATTCGTAATTTCTCATCCGTTGTCAAACCTCTCACTGACATGACAAAAAAAGGGACGGATTTTTCTAGGTGGTCTGACAAAGCTTGTCAAGCATTTTCCTCCTTGAAAAAATGTTTTGCTTCAGCACCCATACTCATCCAACCTGATGCATCACAACCGTTCATTGTGGAGGTAGACGCATCTGACGTAGGAGTGGGTGCGGTATTATCTCAAGGTCCGTCCCCTGGTAAATGGCATCCGTGCGCTTTCTTCTCTAAAAAATTGTCGTCCGCCGAGAGGAATTATGATGTCGGCAATAGGGAACTCTTGGCCATTAAGTTGGCTTTTGAAGAGTGGCGTCACTTTTTGGAGGGGGCAGTCCACCCGGTCACCGTCATTACTGATCACAAGAACCTGCTGTATTTAGAGTCTGCAAAACGTCTGAATTCCAGACAAGCTAGATGGTCGTTGTTCTTTACCAGGTTTAATTTTGTCGTCACATATCGTCCTGGGTCAAAAAATGTAAAGGCTGATGCCTTGTCTCGTAGTTTCCCGGGGGCCGGGAAGACGGATGACCCGGTTCCTATTCTTCAGGAGGGAGTTGTGGTGTCGGCTGTATGCTCTGAGCTTGAGGAGGAGATATTGGAGGCTCAGGGGGACGCCCCTGTAGGACCTCCAGGGAGACTGTTTGTTCCAGATCAGTTAAGACAAAAGGTTATCGAGGCACATCATAATTCTGCTTTGGCAGGACACCCAGGGAGTAAAGCAACTGTGGATCTCGTTTCTCGCCGGTTTTGGTGGCCTAACTTAAATAAAGAGGTAGTAACTTTTGTCGCGTCCTGTGGGGTATGTGCGCGCTCTAAGACCCCACATACCCGTCCGTCTGGGGCCCTTTTACCGTTGAAAATCCCGGAGCGTCCATGGACCCATCTGTCTATGGACTTCATTACGGACCTCCCTCCGTCTTCAGGTAAAACTGTCATACTAGTTGTAGTTGACAGGTTCAGCAAAATGGCACATTTTATTGCTCTTCCTGCTCTTCCTAATGCTAAAACTCTGGCGCAGGTGTTCATTGGGGAGATTGTGAGACTTCACGGGTTGCCTTCCGATGTGGTGTCGGATCGGGGGTCTCAGTTTGTGTCCAAATTCTGGAGGGCATTTTGTTCTCGTCGGGGGATGCAGTTGTCATTTTCATCGGCTTTTCATCCGCAGACTAATGGTCAGACAGAGCGTCTGAATCAGAGCTTAGAGACATATCTCCGGTGTTTTGTCTCAGAGAACCAAGAGGACTGGTCTTCTTTCTTGCCTCTGGCAGAGCTCGCTCTTAACAATAGGCGGAGCGAGTCCACTGGTAAGTCCCCGTTTTTTGGGGCATATGGTTTTCACCCCAGTTTTGTACTTTCAATGGGGGGGGCTCTTCTGGGGTTCCTGAGGAGGAACGATTTTCATCGTCACTTGCTTCAGTGTGGAGAGGAGTGCTTAATAATCTGAGCACTATGGGGAACCGATACAAACGTATGGCTGATAGGAGGAGAGTGTCTGGTCCGGACCTAAGTGTGAACGATCTGGTATGGTTGTCTACCAAGAATATAAAACTTAAGGTTCCCTCCTGGAAACTGGGTCCCAGGTTCATCGGGCCATACAGGATCAGTTCAATAATTAATCCGGTGGCTTTCCGTCTTGACCTCCCTCCTACGTTTAAAATCCACAATGTGTTCCACAAATCGTTGCTTAAGAGGTACGTGGCACCAGTTATACCGTCACCTCTACCTCCTCCTCCTGTGGTGGTCAATGGTAATTTGGAGTTTCAGGTATCGAAGATCATTGACTCACGTCTGAATCGCCGGTCCCTTCAGTACCTTGTTCATTGGAGGGGGTATGGTCCTGAGGAGAGGATGTGGGTTTCTGCGTCGGATATTAACGCAGACCGATTGGTTCGGGCCTTCCACACTACTCACCCAGATAGACCAGGCCCTGAGGGTCCAGAGGCCCCTCGTAGAAGGGGGGGTACTGTCACGGGTGTGTCGCGGCGGAGATCGTCGCGATTGCACACCCTGACTTCGCACAGCTGAGTTTCTGGTGCTGGGTGTTTTTCAGCACTGAGGGAGTTAATTCTTTCTCTCTCGATGCTGGACAGACCAGCCTCGCCCAGCTGCGATTGATGTTTTGTTAATTAGCTTCCTTCATATACCTGCTGGTCTGCTGGGGAAGTTGCCGGTGAAAGCATTCATTCAGACCAGCAGAGCGGATCGTTTCTGAGAAGACTTAAGCTAAGAGTGCCTGTTGTGGTTTTTCCTCTCCTCGCTTATTGTTTATCTTCTTAACCTTTTGTGTTCCTCTGTAGTGGAAGTTTTGTATGCAAGGCAGTGTTTTCTTTACCCCCTGTCTGTCTCATTTGTATTTGACTGTGTGTAAGCTGTTGCCTGCCCATTCCCTGTGGTGGTAATCAGGGTCCTTCTCAGGACTAGATTACAGTGGTCAGGGATCTACAGGAGACAGGGTTACGCCGGCGGCCTGGACCTCTGTACCATTAACAGTACCTCCAGGTAGAGGGACTAGTCAGGACCCCAGTTCAGGGTCAGCATAGACCCCAGTCCACCTCTATCCTGAGACAGCGTTTCACGTGCACAGTATAGACCCACAATACATTGGATATTATGTCAGGTAAGACATTGCTGGCAGATTCTACGTATACATGTTGATATTTTCTATAATATGAAATATAGAGTGTTGTCTCATTAGATATATGTTACTATCATAGAATATATCTGTTATACGTCGTGACAATAAGATGCTCCATAAAATAATATGCCCCATATGCTGCTCCATAAAGGTTATGGCCCCATAAGATGCTCCATAGATTATACCCCATAAGATGCTCCATAGATTATGCCCCAGAAAATGCTCCATAGATTATGTCCCATAAGATGCTCCATATATTTTATGCCCCATATGATGCTCCATAGATTATGCCCCCATAAGATGCTCCATAGATTATACCCCCATATGATGCTCCATAGACTATGCCCCCCATAAAGTGCTCCATAGATTATGCCGCCATGAGATGTTCCATATATTTTATGCCTCATATGAATGCTCCATAGATTATACCCCCATAAGATGCTCCATAGTATAGGCCCCATATGATGCTCCATAGATTATGCCCCCATAAGATGCTCCATAGAATAGGCCCCATATGCTGCCGCTGCTACTGCAACTGAAAAAAAAAAATGACATACTCACCTCTTGTTGCTGGGGACCAGGTGCCAGTGTCCTGAGCAGGTGGGGACACTGACGTGCTATGGGGGACAGGTGCCAGTGTCACCGCTGGCTCAGGGCCCCGACACCTAAGATATTCACCTGTCCCCGGTCCACTGCTGCGCGCCGCTGTCTTCCAGGTCCTCTGTCAGTGAATGATCAGGCAGGGGGCGCGGTGCGCACTAACTACGTCATCGCCCCCTGACCTGAACGTCACAGCCAGAGGACGCAGAGGATAAAGCGGAGCGCAGTGGTGGACTGGGGACAGGTGAATATCACATATACTTACCCCCTCCTGGAGCGTCTCTGCAGCCCCCTGCTTCTTCCGCGGTCTCCGGCAGCTATTCCTTCCTTCAGCGGTTATGTGGTACTGCTCATTAAAGTCATGAATATGTGCATATTCATGACTTTAATGAGCAGTACAATGTGAACGCTGAAGGAAGGAGCCTTAAGGGTATGCCACACTAAACAATATCGCTAAGGGGATCGCTAAAAAACGTCACTATTTAGCGATCCCGTTAGCGATATTGTTCAGTGCGGCAGCTTCCAGCGACGAGCTTCCTGCTGTGATCTCGCTCGTCGCTGGAATCGTTCCGGACCCTATTTTCATCGCTGGCGCTCCCGCTGGGTAAGTATCTTATCGCTGTGTGGCACCTTTTCTTAGCGATTTAGCGGTACTTTTGTACCGCTAAAGTCGTTAAGAAGATCGCTAACGGCGATAGCGTCGTTAACTATATCGCTAAATGCGGCAGCATTTAGCGATATAGAAACAATCCCGCTAGCGATCTCATTAGTATGCAACGCTAACGAGATCGCTAGCGGGATAGCTCAGTGTGGCAGTACCTTTAGATCGTGGGAAAAGCAGGGGGGCTGCAGAGACGCGCTGGGGGGTGAGCATGATCTGACACCCCCGTTCCCCCTCCCCCGCCGACCCCCTGGTGTATATGACTCGCGTATAAGCCGAGAGGGGGACTTTGAGCCTTAAAAAATGGGCTGAAAATCTCGGCTTATACGCGAGTATATATTCCAGGGGGTCTTCCAGTATGTATTCCAGCCTGAGGAGCAATCCATCCTCTCAGCAACAAAAATGTATGTGGGTGATATTTAACTCCAAAAGAATTGCTTCACATTCCATAAAAATATGTCATCCTTGGCAGGGATATTTTATCGCTCCACATTCTTTAAAAATATATATAATCCTTAACAGAGATGATTTAAAGGAGTAGTCATATAAAGAATAAGAGTGGAATAAGGAACTACCTTCTTCATTTTTATCTTACCAAGTGCACCAAACATGGTGTCAGGTGAACAAACAGAAATATATGGATATATTTAGATAAGTCACAGACAACATGTGAGCCCTAGTATAAGGGTAGGAAAGTTGCATACGGTCAGAGATTTATCCAAATAAAGGTCCATTAGGCCGCTGTATTCACAAAAAAACAAGCATATGATATCAATCTCCCTGCTCTGCCGCCCGGCCGCTATGGGGCCCCTGAGCACGCGGTGGGGGGCCCGGTGCCAGCAGTGGGCCCCCCGCCCGTCATCGCAGGGTCAGCTGTATCAGCATCTAGCCAATACAGCTGACCGCATTGTGAGAGGGAGCGAGTGCTCCTTCTCTCCCATAATCTCCCTCTCAGCGTCTGACAGCGGGCGCGATGACGTCACTGCCCGGCGCAAGCAGTCAGACGCTGAGAGGGAGAGCAGTGAGCAGCGCAGGAGCCGGGAGCAAGAGAGGTGAGTACAGGATTTATTATTTTTGTAAAGGGGGTGCATTATAAATAAGACTGCATATGGGGGTACATTATAAGTAAGGCTGCATATGGGGTACATTATAAGTAAGGCTGCATATGCAGTACATTATAAGTACGGCTGCATATGGGGGTGCATTATAAGTACGGCTGCATATGGGGTACATTATAAGTAAGGCTGCATATGGGGTACATTATAAGTAAGGCTGCATATGGAGTACATTATAAGTACGGCTGCATATGGGGTGCATTATAAGTACGGCTGCATATGGAGTACATTATAAGTGCGGCTGCATATGGGGGTGCATATAAGTACAGCTGCATATGGGGTGCATTATAAGTACGGCTGCATAATGGAGTCATAATAAGTACGGCTGCATATGGGTGCATTATAAGTACGCTAGCATATGGGGTGCATTAAAGTATCGGCTGCATGGGTGCATTATAGTATCGTCTGCATATGGGGGTGCATTATAAGTACGGCTGCATATGGGTGCATTATAAGTACGGCTGCATATGGGGTGCATTATAAGTACGGCTGCATATGGGGGTGCATTATAAGTAACGGCTGCATATTGGGGTGCATTATAAGTACGGCTGCATATGGGGGCATTATAAGTACGGCTGCATATGGGTGCATTATAAAGTCGTCTGCATTGGGGTGCATTATAAGTACGCGCTGCATATGGGTGGTCATATAAGTACGGCTGCATAGGGGTGCATTATAAGTAGGCTGCATATGGGTGCATTATAAGTACGGCTGCATATGGAGTCATATATAAGTACGGCTGCATATGGGGTGCATTATAAGTACGGCTGCATATGGGGTGCATTATAAGTACGGCTGCATATGGGGCATTATAAGTACGGCTGCATATGGGGGTGCATTATAAGTACGGCTGCATATGGGGTGCATTATAAGTACGCTGCATATGGGGTGACATTATAAGTACGGCTGCATATGGGGGTGCATTATAAGTACGGCTGCATATGGGGTGCATTATAAGTACGGCTGCATATGGGTGGTGCATTATAAGTACGGCTGCATATGGGGTGCATTATAAGTACGGCTGCATATGGGTGCATTATAAGTAACGGCTGCATATGGGGTGCATTATAAGTACGGCTGCATATGGGGTGCATTATAAGTACGGCTGCATATGGGGTGCATTATAAGTACGGCTGCATATGGGGTGCATTATAAGTACGGCTGCATATGGGGTGCATTATAAGTAACGGCTGCATATGGGGTGCATTATAAGTACGGCTGCATATGGGGTGCATTATAAGTACGGCTGCATATGGGTGCATTATAAGTACGGTGCTGCATATGGGGGTGCATTAAAGTACGGCTGCATATGGGGTGCATTATAAGTACGGCTGCATATGGGGTGCATTATAAGTACGGCTGCATATGGGGTGCATTATAAGTACGGCTGCATATGGGGTCATTATAAGTACGGCTGCATATGGGTGCATTATAAGTACGGCTGCATATGGGGTGCATTATAAGTAACGCTGCATATGGGGGTGCATTATAAGTACGGCTGCATATGGGTGCATTATAAGTACGGCTGCATATGGAGGTGCATTATAAGTATCGGCTGCATATAGGGGGGTGCATTATAAGTACGGCTGCATATGGGGTGCATTATAAGTACGGCTGCATATGGAGGTGCATTATAAGTACGGCTGCATATGGGGGTGCATTATAAGTACGGCTGCATATGGGGTGCATTATAAGTACGGCTGCATATGGGGTGCATTATAAGTACGGCTGCATATGGGGTGCATTATAAGTACGGCTGCATATGGGGTGCATTATAAGTACGGCTGCATATGGGGTGCATTATAAGTACGGCTGCATATGGGGTGCATTATAAGTACGGCTGCATATGGGGTGCATTATAAGTACGGCTGCATATGGGGTGCATTATAAGTACGGCTGCATATGGGGTGCATTATAAGTACGGCTGCATATGGGGTGCATTATAAGTACGGCTGCATATGGGGTGCATTATAAGTACGGCTGCATAATGGAGGGTGCATTATAAGTACGGCTGCATATGGGGTGCATTATAAGTACGGCTGCATATGGGGTGCATTATAAGTACGGCTGCATATGGGGTGCATTATAAGTACGGCTGCATATGGGGTGCATTATAAGTACGGCTGCATATGGGGGTGCATTATAAGTACGGCTGCATATGGGGGTGCATTATAAGTACGGCTGCATATGGGGTGCATTATAAGTACGGCTGCATATGGGGTCATTATAAGTACGGCTGCATATGGGGTGCATTATAATACGGCTGCATATGGGGTGCATTATAAGTACGGCTGCATATGGGGTGCATTATAAGTACGGCTGCATATGGAGGTGCATTATAAGTACGGCTGCATATGGGGGTGCATTATAAGTACGGCTGCATATGGGTGCATTATAAGTACGGCTGCATATGGGGTGCATTATAAGTACGGCTGCATATGGGGTGCATTATAAGTACGGCTGCATATGGGGTGCATTATAAGTACGGCTGCTATATGGGGGTGCATTATAAGTACGGCTGCATATGGGGTGCATTATAAGTACGGCTGCATATGGGAGTGCATTATAAGTACGGCTGCATATGGGGTGCATTATAAGTACGGCTGCATATGGGGGTGCATTATAAGTACGGCTGCATATGGGGTGCATTATAAGTACGGCTGCATATGGGGTCATTATAAGTATGGCTTGGCCAATGGGGTGCATTATAATACGGCTGCATATGGGGTCATTATAAGTACGGCTGCATATGGGGTTTCATTATAAGTACGGCTGCATATGGGGTGCATTATAAGTAGGCTGCATATGGGTCATTATAAGTACGGCTGCATATGGGTGCATTATAAGTACGGCTGCATATGGGGGTGCATTATAAGTACGGCTGCATAGGGGAGCATTATAAGTACGCTGCATGCATATGGAGGTGCATTATAAGTACGGCTGCATATGGGGTGCATTATAAGTACGGCTGCATATGGGGGTGCATTATAAGTACGGCTGCATATGGGGTGCATTATAAGTACGGCTGCATATGGGGTGCATTATAAGTACGGCTGCATATGGGGGTGCATTATAAGTACGGCTGCATATGGGGTGCATTATAAGTGCGGCTGCATATGGAGGTGTATTATAAGTACGGCTGCATATGGGGGTGCATTATAAGTACGGCTGCATATGGAGGTGCATTATAAGTACGGCTGCATATGGGGGTGCATTATAAGTACGGCTGCATATGGGGGTGCATTATAAGTACGGCTGCATATGGGGGTGCATTATAAGTAAGGCTGCATATGGAGTACATTATAAGTACGGCTGCATATGGGGGTGCATTATAAGTACGACTGCATATGGGGGTGCATTATAAATACGGCTGCATATGGGGGTGCATTATAAGTAAGGCTGCATATGGAGTACATTATAAGTACAGCTGCATATGGGGGTGCATTATAAGTACGGCTGCATATGGATGTGCATTATAAGTACGGCTGCATATGGAGGTGCATTATAAGTACGGCTGCATATGGGGGTGCATTATAAGTACGGCTGCATATGGAGGTGCATTATAAGTACGGCTGCATATGGGCGTGCATTATAAGTACGGCTGCATATGGGGGTGCATTATAAGTACGGCTGCATATGGGGGTGCATTATAAGTAAGGCTGCATATGGAGTACATTATAAGTACGGCTGCATATGGGGGTGCATTATAAGTACGGCTGCATATGGGGGTGCATTATAAATACGGCTGCATATGGGGTGCATTATAAGTAAGGCTGCATATGGAGTACATTATAAGTACAGCTGCATATGGAGGTGCATTATAAGTACGGCTGCATATGGGGTGCATTATAAGTACGGCTGCATATGGAGGTGCATTATAAGTACGGCTGCATATGGAGGTGCATTATAAGTACGGCTGCATATGGGGTGCATTATAAGTACGGCTGCATATGGAGTACATTATAAGTACGGCTGCATATGGGGGTGCATTATAAGTACGGCTGCATATGGGGGTGCATTATAAATACGGCTGCATATGGGGGTGCATTATAAGTACGGCTGCATATGGAGGTGCATTATAAATACGGCTGCATATGAGGGTGCATTATAAGTACGGCTGCATATGGGGGTGCATTATAAGTACGGCTGCATATGGAGGTGCATTATAAGTACGGCTGCATATGGAGGTGCATTATAAGTACGGCTGCATATGGGGGTGCATTATAAGTACGGCTGCATATGGAGGTGCATTATAAGTACGGCTGCATATGGAGGTGCATTATAAGTACGGCTGCATATGGGGTGCATTATAAGTACGGCTGCATATGGAGGTGCATTATAAATACGGCTGCATATGAGGGTGCATTATAAGTACGGCTGCATATGGGGGTGCATTATAAGTACGGCTGCATATGGAGGTGCATTATAAGTACGGCTGCATATGGAGGTGCATTATAAGTACGGCTGCATATGGGGGTGCATTATAAGTACGGCTGCATATGGAGGTGCATTATAAGTACGGCTGCATATGGAGGTGCATTATAAGTACGGCTGCATATGGGGTGCATTATAAGTACGGCTGCATATGGGGTGCATTATAAGTACGGCTGCATATGGAGGTGCATTATAAGTATGGCTGCATATGGGGGTGCATTATAAGTACGGCTGCATATGGAGTACATTATAAGTACGGCTGCATATGGGGTGCATTATAAGTACGGCTGCATATGGAGGTGCATTATAAGTACGGCTGCATATGGGGGTGTGTTGTGAATGGGCTTGAGATGAGTTCTGAGCAGAGGCTCCCTCTGGTGGTTACAAACGGTACTGGACTGTCCAGGGAAGATTGTGAGGATTGGGAATCAGGTGTTACTGACTGGTCTTATATAAGGGAGTCGCCTTCCCATCAGGGTTGCCGGTGATCGATTGTTCTGGTCTCAATCCTTGATTCCTGTTTCCTTTGTAGCCTGCTGTGTCGTGTCTGCATCTCCTGCTAACAGATAAGACATTTTCTTCTTTTTGTTTTTGTGCTTGATTTTTGCATTTTGTCCTGCACTTCTGTGGGGGCCTTCAGGGTCCCCTACGGGGGCTTTTGCCCTCTCAGTTTAGTTCAGCCACTGATGTTTGTACCTTTGCTTTTTCCAGTTTTTTCAGTGGCTGCTGTTTTGATTTTGTTACACCAGAGAGCTAATTTAGGTGGTAGAGGTCGTGTGATCTCAGGTGTTTTTGAAATTAGTAGAGTTGGTGCTTTTCAGGGTTTTTTGAGATTGCAGTAAGTACCCTTCCTATCCTTTTCTATTTAGGCAGTTTGGGCCCCAACGTTTGCTCATACTATTTTCTGTCTGTGTCAGTATTTCTTCTTGTCTAACCGCCATTACATGTTTGGGGGCTTTCTATTATCTTTGGGGATCTGCTCCGGGGCAGACAGCTTTCCTCTTTCTATCTTTAGGTGTAGTTAGTTTCTCAGGCTGGGACGAGGCGTCTAGGACCAACGTAGGAACGCTCCACGGCTGCCTCTAGTTGTGGTGGTTAGTCAGGGTACTGAAATCTCATAGATTCCAACTGCTCTGGTGTATTCCCTTTTTTACCTGCACTCCTCAGCTACCGAAACATAACAGTATCACCGGCCCAAAATTTAAAATTGTATGGTACTCACAGAAGGGAAAAATATTTTGAAAGAAAAAAAAAAAAAAAAAAAAAGGTTGTCAGAGTTGTCAGAGATATTTTTTCCTGTTTGTTACTTTTTTTTTCCCCTCTGTATCTCTGGGTGCTGGGGAGGATTTTTCTCTCAATGGAGTTTGCACAGTTGTCTGGCCGTGTGGATCAGCTTGCCACTGAGGTTCAGAGTATTGCTGCCTATCTTGCTAGGTTGTATGTTGTGGAACCTAGGATTCCCATGCCAGATTTGTTTTTTGGGGATCGAGCTAAGTTTCAGAATTTCAAAAATAATTGTAAATTTTTTTTTGCCTTAAAATCTAAGTCCTCAGGGAACGCAGCACAGCAGGTTCAAATTGTCATCTATCTCCTGCGCGGCGATCCTCAGGATTGGGCTTTTTCCCTGACACCTGGGGATCCTGTCTTGAGTGATGTTGATGCATTTTTTCAGGCTCTGGGGTTATTGTACGATGAGCCTAATGTCACTGATCAAGCTGAAAAAGCCTTGTTGGCATTAAATCAGGGGCTTGATGACGCTGAGTTATACTGTCAGAGATTTCGTAGGTGGGCAGTCCTGACCAGATGGAATGACGACGCTTTGGCAGCCCTTTTTCGGAAGGGTCTGTCAGATAATGTAAAGGATGTTATGGTGGGATTCCCTGTCCCCTCTGGTCTCAATGATTCTATGTCATTGGCAATTCAAATTGACAGACGTTTGCGTGAGCGGAGAAGTATGCGTGGAAAAGTGTTGCCTTGTGAATCTGCTTCTGAATCCATGCAGTGTGATAGAGTGGTTTCTGGGGCACAGCGTCATGAGTTTCGGAAGCGCAATGGGTTGTGTTTCTACTGTGGTGATGTCTCTCATGCTATTTCAGTCTGCCCTAAGCGGGGAAGACGTTTTGCACGCTCAGTTGTCTTGGGCAGTGTTCAGACTAAGTTTTTATTAACTGTCACCCTGATATGCTCTCTGTCCTCATTTTCTGCTCAGGCTTTCGTTGATTCGGGGCAGCTATTAACCTGATGGATTTTGATTTTGCTAAACGTTGTGGGTTTCCCTTGATACCCCTACAGTAGTCTATTCCCCTTCTGGGGATCGATTCTACCCCTTTGGCTGAGAATAAACCCCAGTTCTCTACTCAGGTGATTATGAGGGTTGAACCTGATCATCAGGAGAGCTGCAAATTTTTGGTTCTGTATAATCTGCATGACATTATCGTACTGGGTTTCCCTTGGTTACAAACTCATAATCCTGTTTTGGATTGGAAATCTGTGTCTGTAACCAGTTGGGGCTGCCAATGTGTTAATACCAACACTCTGTCACGCTGTATAGCAGATATATATATGTGATGACAATAATCTATATCAAAAGGGCAACATACTATATAACATGCGCATAGCTATATGATAACATAGATTTACCTGACAGAAAGTCCAGTGGGTCAAAACGGAATCCGTTATACGCTGTCTCCGGCTAGAGGGTGACCGGGGTCTAAGCTGACCCTAAACTGGGGTCCTAACTAATCCCTCAACCTGGAGGTACTGTTAAAGGTACAGAGGTCCAGGCCACCAGCGTAAACCCTGTCTCCTATCAATCCCTGCCAACTGTATTCTAGTCCTAAGAAGGACCCTGAATACCACCAAAGGGAATGAACAGGTAACGGTTAATGAACAGAAAGACATACAAGAAAGACAAGAAATAAAGTAAATAAAGTCTTACATACAACACTCACACACAGTAGGAACACCTAAGGTCTCAGAGATAAACTATAAGCTGTAAGAGTAAAAACAACTAAGGAGCTCTTAGCTTAAGTATTCCCAGAACCGATCCAGTCTGCTAAACTATATGAATGCTTTCACCGGCATCCAACACCCAGACTGGCAGGAATATAAAGGAAACTAATTAGAACATAATCCAAAGCAGCCGGGCGAGGCTGGACCTAGTCTTAGCAAAGAGCTAGGTAAAATTAACTCTCTCATTACCAAACACAAAGAAACAGCAGCTCAGCTGTGAGAAGTCAGAATGTGCAATCGCGACGATCTTCGTGGCGATGCACCCATGACAGTACCCCCCCTTCTACGAGGGGCCTCCGGACCCTCATGACCAGGTCTGTCCGGGTAAATTGTGTGAAAGGTCCGAACCAATCGATCTGCGTTATCATCAGACGCAGGACCCACGTCCTCTCCTCAGGACCATACCCCCTCCAATGAACTTCCACGTTATCATTGACTACCACTGAAGGAGGAGGTAGAGGTGACGGTATGACTGGTGCCACATACTTTTTAAGTAATGACTTGTGAAACACATTATGAATTTTAAACGTAGGAGGGAGGTCCAGACGAAATGCCACAGGATTAATTATGGAACTGATCCTGTACGGCCCGATGAATCTGGGACCCAACCTCCAGGAGGAAACTTTAAGTTTTATATTCCTGGTAGACAACCAAACCAGATCGTTCACCTTCAGATCTAGACCAGAAACTCTCCTCCTATCAGCCATCCGTTTGTAACGGTTCCCCGTAACCTTCAGTCTTAAGCGATCTGGAACTATCAGTCTCCCTGGAAGTCCCACAGGGGCGTCCCCCTGAGCCCCCAATACCTCCCCCTCAAGCTCAGAGCATACAGCTGACACTACAACTCCCTCCTGAGGAATAGGAACCGGATCATCCGTCTTCCCGGCCCCTGGGAAAGTACGAGATAAGGCATCAGGAAGCAACTTTATTGAGCAGTCATATGCGCGATGAGGAGGTAACTCTTTACACCCCTCCTCTGAGAACATCTCCCCAAAGTCCTCCAGAAAAGGAGGCAAAGTCCTAGGCACAACCGCACCGATGACCGTGCTCATGCAGTTATTCCTGCAAAATTCACCCCACTGGCTTATCTTTCTGGATTGCCAATCAATCACTGGGTTATGTTTAGCCAACCAAGGAAGTCCCAACACAATAGGAGTAGGTAGACCCTCCAACACATAACAAGACAATTGCTCTTTATGAATTGCCCCTACTCGAAGATCTATGTTATGAACAGCTTGTACCAAGCTACCTTGACCAAGAGGTCTAGAATCAATAGAGAGTATAGGGACCGGTTTGGCCAATACACTCAGTTGCATACCATGCACCTGGGCAAACCGAGCGTCCACCAGATTAGCCCCGGACCCACTATCAAGAAAAACAGAAATCCTCTCAGTTCTAGTACCAATCACCACCTCCGCAGGCACGAGAAACTGAGAGGGATTTGGGGACGAAATACACACTCCCAGGTTAACTCCTTGGTTCAAAGAGGTCCGGGATGGACACCCCCCAACAAAATGTCCCTCTCTCCCGCAAAAGAAACACCTTCTAGTCTTGCGGCGCACCGCTGATTCCCTCCTACAAAATGATGTCCCTCCCAACTGCATGGGTTCCTCAGAACAGACCAGGGGAACCTCAGTATAAGGGACTTTAGTAGTAGGTGGAGTCATCACGGGGGGCGGAGTTACCTCGCGTCTTCCCCGAAGACGTCTATCAATGCGAATAGCGAGGGCCATAGCAGCCTCCAGTGATGGAGGAGAATCATACTGAGCCAACACATCTTTTAATTTGTCAGACAACCCTTGACAAAACTGGCTCCTAAGAGCTGGGTCATTCCACTGAGTATCTGTTGCCCATCTACGGAACTCAGAAGAATATTCCTCCGCTGGACGATTTCCTTGCCGTATTTTACGCAACCTTGTTTCAGCAAGGGAGACTCGATCCGGATCATCATATACCAGACCCAGGGCAGTAAAAAATCGATCCACTGACTGGAGATCTGGGGAGCCTGGAGGAATAGAGAACGCCCAAGATTGAGGATCCCCTTGTAAGAGCGAGATTACAATTCCCACCCTCTGCTCTTCACTCCCAGATGACCGAGGCCGCAGCCGAAAGTACAATTTACATGCCTCCCGGAAAGTAAAAAATTTGTCCCGCCCACCAGTGAACCTGTCCGGGAGAGCAACCTTAGGTTCAGATCTGGTTTGCTCCGGGGGAGACAAAACCTTGGACTTAATGTCTGCCAACTCCATGGACAATCCCTGCAACTGCCGGGCCAGCTGGGCTACTGGATCCATGATAGCTGGGGAGAATCTTTAGTATGGCCGGTGAAAATGTCACGCTGTATAGCAGATATATATATGTGATGACAATAATCTATATCAAAAGGGCAACATACTATATAACATGCGCATAGCTATATGATAACATAGATTTACCTGACAGAAAGTCCAGTGGGTCAAAACGGAATCCGTTATACGCTGTCTCCGGCTAGAGGGTGACCGGGGTCTAAGCTGACCCTAAACTGGGGTCCTAACTAATCCTCAACCTGGAGGTACTGTTAAAGGTACAGAGGTCCAGGCCACCAGCGTAAACCCTGTCTCCTATCAATCCCTGCCAACTGTATTCTAGTCCTAAGAAGGACCCTGAATACCACCAAAGGGAATGAACAGGTAACGGTTAATGAACAGAAAGACATACAAGAAAGACAAGAAATAAAGTAAATAAAGTCTTACATACAACACTCACACACAGTAGGAACACACTAAGGTCTCAGAGATAAACTATAAGCTGTAAGAGTAAAAACAACTAAGGAGCTCTTAGCTTAAGTATTCCCAGAACCGATCCAGTCTGCTAAACTATATGAATGCTTTCACCGGCATCCAACACCCAGACTGGCAGGAATATAAAGGAAACTAATTAGAACATAATCCAAAGCAGCCGGGCGAGGCTGGACCTAGTCTTAGCAAAGAGCTAGGTAAAATTAACTCTCTCATTACCAAACACAAAGAAACAGCAGCTCAGCTGTGAGAAGTCAGAATGTGCAATCGCGACGATCTTCGTGGCGATGCACCCATGACACACTCCTGTTTTTTCTGCCTCCCCCCAGGCTCAGGATGTTCCTGATTTTTTGATTGATTTTTCTGATGTGTTTAGCGAAAGTAAATCTGCATCCTTGCCTCCCCATAGGAGCTATGACTGCACTATTGAATTAGTGCCTGGTAGTAAATTCCCTAAAGGTCGCCTTTTTAGCTTGTCTGTACCTGAACATGACGCTATGCGTTCTTATATCAAGGAGTCATTGGAGAAGGGTCATATCAGACCATCTTCTTCACCCTTAGGTGCCGGTTTTTTCTTTGTGGCCAAAAAGGATGGTTCATTGAGGCCGTGTATTGATTATCGTCTTTTGAACAATATTACTGTGAAATATCAATATCCGTTACCCTTGATTTCTGACCTGTTTTCCAGGGTGAAAAATGCTACTTGGTTTACCAAGCTTGACCTCAGGGGGGCATATAACCTTATTCGCATTAAGCACGGGGATGAATGGAAGACGGCATTCAATACCCCTGAAGGGCATTTTGAGTACTTTGTGATGCCCTTTGGGCTCACTAATGCTCCTTCTGTCTTCCAGTCCTTCATGAATGACATTTTCAGGGATTTTGTGGATAAATTTCTGATTGTTTATTTGGATGATATCTTGATTTTTTCCAATGACTGGGACTCTCATGTGAAACATGTTCGAACTGTATTCCAGATTTTGAGAGAGAATGCTCTGTATGTGAAGGGATCAAAGTGTCTTTTTGGCGTACAGAGGATCTCATTTCTGGGATTCATTTTGTCCCCATCTGTTATTGAAATGGACCCGGTCAAGGTTCAGGCCATCTGTGATTGGGTCCAACCTACTTCATTAAAGGCTCTTCAAAGATTCTTGGGTTTTGCCAATTTTTATCGTAAATTTATTGGTAATTTCTCGGTTATTGTTAAACCATTAACTGATTTGACCAAAAAGGGTTCTGATGTGGTGAATTGGCCTCCTGAGGCAGTCTCTGCATTTCAGGAACTTAAGCAGAGATTCACTTCTGCTCCTGTTCTACGGCAGCCTGATATTTCTCTGCCATTTCAGGTGGAGGTTGATGCCTCTGAAATTGGGGCAGGTGCCGTTTTGTCCCAAAGAGATCCTGAGACCTCTAAAAGTAACCCTTGTGCCTTTTTCTCTCGAAAATTTTCTCCTACTGAACGTAATTATGACGTGGGTAATCGGGAGTTATTGGCCATGAAGTGGGCTTTTGAAGAGTGGAGACATTGGCTGGAGGGAGCCAAACATCAGGTGGTGGTCTTTACTGACCATAAGAATCTGGTTTATCTGGAATCTGCCAAGCGACTTAATCCTAGACAGGCCAGGTGGGCCTTGTTTTTCACACGTTTTAATTTTGTGGTTTCCTTTCTTCTTGGCACTAAGAATGTTAAGGCGGATGCCCTCTCGAGGAGTTTCCTTGCGGACTCTCCTGAGTTATCTGATCCTTCTGTTATTTTGAAAGAGGGTGTAGTTCTTTCCGCCATCTCACCCAATTTGAGACTTGCTCTGGAGGGGTGTCAGGAGGATAGGCCCGAGCGCTGCCCTGTTGGAAAATTGTTTGTCCCGGACCAGTAGAAAAAGAGTGTGATGTCTGAGATTCATTGTTCTGCGTTGGCTGGTCATCCCGGAATTTTTGGTACCAGAGACTTGGTTAGTCGGTCCTTTTGGTGGCCTACCTTGTCTCGTGATGTCAGGGAATTTGTGCTCTCGCTCCAAGCCTTGCTCTCGCTCTAGTGGTTTGTTGATGCCATTGCCTGTGCCTAAGAGACCATGGACCCATATCTCTATGGATTTCATTTCCGACCTCCCTGTTTCTCAGAGAATGACCGCCATCTGGGTGATTTGTGATAGGTTTTCCAAGATGATACATCTTGTGCCATTACCTAAGTTGCCTTCCTCCTCTGAATTGGTGCCGTTGTTCCTTCAGCACGTGGTTCGTTTACACGGCATTCCTGAGAACATTGTTTTCTGACAGAGGAGTCCAGTTTGTTTCCAGATTTTGGAGGACCTTTTGTTCTAAACTTGGTGTTCAATTGTCTTTCTCCTCGGCGTTTCATCCTCAGACCAATGGTCAAACTGAGAGAACAAACCAGACATTGGAGACTTATCTAAGATGCTTTGTGTCTGCTGATCAGGATGACTGGGTCTCTTTTTTGCCTTTGGCTGAGTTTGCTCTTAATAATAGGGCTAGCTCTGCCACTTTGATGTCTCCATTTTTTTGTAATTCTGGGTTTCACCCTCGATTTTCTTCAGGACAGACGGAGGCTTCTGTCTGTCCAGGTGTTGACTCTGTTGTGGAGCGTATGCAACAGATTTGGGACCAGGTAGTGGAGAGGTTGTCCCTCTCTCAGGAGAGGGCCCAGCGGTTTGCTAACCGGCATAGGACTGATGGTCCTCGGTTTAAAGTGGGGGACTTGGTCTGGTTGTCCTCAAAAAATATTCCTATGAGAGTGGCATCTCCTAAATTTAAGCCTAGGTTCATTGGACCTTATAAGATCATGGAGATTCTTAATCCTGTTTCTTTTCGTTTGCTTCTTCCAGGGACATTTAAGATCCATAACGTGTTCCACAAGTCCTTGTTGAAGAGGTTTGTTGAGCCAGTGGTTCCTACTGCTGTGCCTCCTGACCCTGTTTTGGTTGAGGGCAATCTGGAGTATGTGGTTGAGAAAATATTGGATTCTCGTTTTTGTAGACGGAAACTCCAGTATTTGGTTAAGTGGAGAGGTTATGGTCGGGAAGACAATTCTTGGGTGTTTGCTTCGGACATCCATGCTAGGAGACTCATCTGTGCGTATCACAGAGCTCATCCTGACCGACCTGGTTGCTCAAATGAGGGTTCGGTGACCCCTCCTCAAGGGGGGGGGGTACTGTTGTGAATGGGCTTGAGATGAGTTCTGAGCAGAGGCTCCCTCTGGTGGTTACAAACGGTACTGGACTGTCCAGGGAAGATTGTGAGGATTGGGAATCAGGTGTTACTGACTGGTCTTATATAAGGGAGTCGCCTTCCCATCAGGGTTGCCGGTGATCAATTGTTCTGGTCTCAATCCTTGATTCCTGTTTCCTTTGTAGCCTGCTGTGTCGTGTCTGCATCTCCTGCTAACAGATAAGACATTTTCTTCTTTTTGTTTTTGTGCTTGATTTTTGCATTTTGTCCTGCACTTCTGTGGGGGCCTTCAGGGTCCCCTACGGGGGCTTTTGCCCTCTCAGTTTAGTTCAGCCACTGATGTTTGTACTTTTGCTTTTTCCAGTTTTTTCAGTGGCTGCTGTTTTGATTTTGTTACACCAGAGAGCTAATTTAGGTGGTAGAGGTCGTGTGATCTCAGGTGTTTTTGAAATTAGTAGAGTTGGTGCTTTTCAGGGTTTATTGAGATTGCAGTAAGTACCCTTCCTATCCTTTTCTATTTAGGTAGTTTGGGCCCCAACGTTTGCTCATACTATTTTCTGTCTGTGTAAGTATTTCTTCTTGTCTAACCGCCATTACATGTTTGGGGGCTTTCTACTATCTTTGGGGATCTGCTCCGGGGCAGACAGCTTTCCTCTTTCTATCTTTAGGTGTAGTTAGTTTCTCAGGCTGTGACGAGGCGTCTAGGACCAACGTAGGAACGCTCCACGGCTGCCTCTAGTTGTGGTGGTTAGTCAGGGTACTGCAATCTCATAGATTCCAACTGCTCTGGTGTATTCCCTTTTTTACCTGCACTCCTCAGCTACCGAAACATAACAGGGGTGTATTATAAGTACGGCTGCATATGGGGGTGCATTATAAGTACGGCTGCATATGGGGGTGCATTATAAGTACAGCTGCATATGGGGTGCATTATAAGTACGGCTGCATATGGAGGTGTATTATAAATACGGCTGCATATGGGGTGCATTATAAGTACGGCTGCATATGGGGGTGCATTATAAGTACGGCTGCATATGGAGTGCATTATAAGTACGGCTGCATATGGGGGTGCATTATAAGTACGGCTGCATTTGGGGGTGCATTATAAGTACGGCTGCATATGGGGGTGCATTATAAGTACGGCTGCATATGGAGGTGCATTATAAATACGGCTGCATATGGGGGTGCATTATAAGTACGGCTGCATATGGATGTGCATTATAAGTACGGCTGCATATGGGGGTGCATTATAAGTACGGCTGCATATGGGGGTGCATTATAAGTACGGCTGCATATGGAGGTGCATTATAAATACGGCTGCATACATACAGTGTGGGGATTATAGTGGCGGGGCCATCATACAGTGTTGGAGCCATTAAATAGTTTGGGGATATTAAGGGGCCAGTATATATCCAGTGAGGGGGCATCATACTGTGTATAGGGGAGCTGTACAGGGGGGAGACTCGGGACATTAAGTGTAAAGTGGGTACTTATTGTTATAGGGGAACTCTGGTTACTGTGACTGTCAAAGGGGCACACACAGGGGACAACATGTGGGCACTGTTTTCTAGGGCTCATGCATCTGGCATTACTATATTATAGAGAATTTAGAGGTCACACAGAACCACACAGTAGGTGCAGTAATAGGGACACATAGGGCAGCAGCGGCTCAGTATTGGGGTACCAGGTGTAGTAATAGGGGCACATACTGCAGCAGCGGCTCAGTATTGGAGTATCAGGTGTAGTAATAGGGACACATACGACAGCAGCGGCTCAGTATTGGGATATCAGAAGGATGAGGAGTTTGTGCAGGTTGGGAATAGTCCCATTGATGACAGTGCTGACAATATGAGAAGTGAAACGTTTCTTTGTTGTATTCTCTGTAGTCGAGTCCTGGCTGGAGGAGTCGTCATGTCGGTTTGGGCCAGATGGAAAAGACATGAAAAGTGAACGATTCCATCAGAAAGAACGTCAGCGGTAAGTCATTATCTGTAACTCTGCTATGATCTCTTATATGTTCTGTAGGACTGGTGTTATTTACCACTGACCATATGGCGGTGATATCAATATTGGTCTTTTTATATATAGATTAATTTTGGCAACAGCGCGGTCATTTGCTGAGGTTCTCTGGTTAGGGGCCCACTCAGATGTTTCGCCCCCACTAAACCGAAACCCTAGCTACGCCTCTGATTTCAGGGTTACATAATCCATTCTGAATATCCATTCCCTTTTTTTTAACCTCTTTCCAACATCGGATGTAAAAGTATGCCGATACCGGACTCCCCCTCAGCGCCGGAGTCCACAACTTTCCGAGCACTTAACCCTGCTGTTCTGTTCGGGTTTACTATACACTTGTTATGTTCGGGTCATTTTTGACCCGAACCTATTAAAATGTTGTTTTGAGCCACTGAAAAGTTCTTTTTGAATACCTGTTGCATTATTATACTGTGTGTGATCATAGTTGTTCATTATCAAAGAAAAATTGAATAAAAAAACTTAATTTTTTAAATTTTGTGTTGATTAATGTAAAACAGTCTAATTGCATTTTACACCAAAGTAACAAACTTGTGCTTAAATAATCAACTATATCTTTTACAACAACATCAACAACAACTTTAGGTAACTATTAGTACAACTAACTTAAAACTAAAATAAATTTTAACAGTATAAAAGCATTTTGAAAAAAAATAGTAAAAAATAATCAGAAAAAAATAAAAATTTCAGTTTTTTTCAAAAAAAGGTTTCTACTAATCTATTTTTTTGCAATTAGCACAACAATAATAAACATGTCTGTTGCATATATATTTTTCACAATTAAAACAAATCATATTTGTTTTGCGGTCACTGGCAGGAGGACAAAAGCTGCATCTTTTTCTTTTTTTGCTTGTAGGTGTGCTTGTGAAGGATGTTTCGGTAGCAGAGCTGGTGGAGGGTGTGTTTTGAGCTTGGTTCTGGATTCTTTCAACAATTTTAATTGATCCTTCACTTCTTGGATGTATTTTTCTCTCTGTCACATAAGGCCTAATAAGGGATTGTCCTAATTCCTCCAGAAACAGTCGTCTTTTATGTAGTTTATTTTTGTTCCAGTTTTGATCAATTTCACACCATAAAACTAAGGCGTTGTAGGCGGACACATCCAGAATATTATAGAAAACAATCATTGGCCACCAACTGGATTTTCGTTTGCAAGTGTAAGTATTTACGAGTTGGTCAAGCGTATCTACAGCCCCTTTTGTTGCATTGTAGTCCATTATTATGTCCGGCTTTTTGTCTTCTCTATCGCTTATTGCAGCATCCTTGTGCATCGTGCTCATAAGAATAACATGTTTGTTTTTTTTGGGCACATAAGAAACCACTGTTGTGTCTTGAGTGAAATAAAACATGGAACTGTGTATATCTTTTTTGCAAAGAATACCTTCTGGAAGCTCAGGCTTGTTTTTTCTAACTGTTCCTAGCATGGTCATTTTTCTTTTTTTCAATATCTGCCCCAACTGGTATGACGTAAAAAAGTTATCACAAGTCACATTTTGCCCCTTCAGTCCTTGTGTCAAGTCAACAACTACTCTCATGCCCTGATTTTTTTCAGGTCTTACCCCTTGCTTTTTTCCAGTATATACCTGAGCATTTACCGCATAGAAATTTTTACTATCACAAAGTGTCCAAATTTTTATTCCATATTTTGCTGGCTTACTGGGAATATATTGGCGGAATGGGCACCTTCCTCTGAATGAGACTAGTTGTTCATCAACCGTTACATTTGGACCAATGTTATACATTTTTGGTAGAAGATCTACCCATGTATCCCATAAATTTCTTATAGGGGCCAGTTTATCTGTAGCTCGTCGTTCACTTCTATCTTTTTTTTCATCAAATCGTAGTACACGAGAAATGGCATGAAATCTCTCAAGAGACATTGTGGCTCTAAAAACATTCCTACCAGTTTCTGGGTTCCACAAGCTCTTAGTAGATTCTCCATAGGATTTATACACTCCTGCTAAAAGTAGCAAGCTGTAGCGCCCGCGTCCCTGCCTGCTGCCAGACAGGGACGTCGCTCTCCTCACCTGCGCTCAGCGTCCTCAGTGCTCCCAGCCTCCTCTGCGCCTATGGCGTCCTCCTTCCGCCCTGCTGGTCCCGCGCGCTCCTTCCCTGCTACTGGCCTTAGGGCGCGCACCCGCACCCTCCCCCGCTCTTAAAGGAGCCGCGCGCATTTTCCAAATCAGTCTCCAGCCAATGCTGGAGGACTCCACCCTATATTAAGGGCTTCCTCCTTAATGTAGGTGCCCGAGCAATGTTGTTCCTGTGCAGTCTAACTCTGTTTCAGCCATCAGCTCCTGATTCCAGTTACCTGCCTGTTACCTGTCGGCTTGCCTGTCTGCCATCCGTCTGCAGTTCCATCCAGAGGTTCGGACGTCATCTGCAGAGATCCCCGGCTCTTGCCTGCTCACCTAGGAGCGATCATCTGCCATCCGACTGCAGCTCCATCCGGAAGTTCGGACATCATCTGCGGAGATCCCCGGCTCTTGCCTGCTCACCTGGGAGCGATCATCTGCCATCCGACTGCAGCTCCATCCGGAAGTTCGGACATCATCTGCAGAGATCCACGGCTCTTGCCTGCTCACCTGGGAGCGATCATCTGCTATCCGACTGCAGCTTACCTGGAGGCTCCACCATATCAGGTCGTATATGCCTGCCCTGTTCTAGAGACTGCCTGGTCACTTGCCGTGACAACCTGCCTGTCCAGAGACTGCCTGGTCACTTGCCGTGACAACCTGCCTGTCCCAGAGACTGCCTTGGTCACTTGCCGTGACAACCTGCCTGTCCAGAGACTGCCTGGTCACTTGCCGTGACAACCTGCCTGTCCCAGAGACTGCCTTGGTCACTTGCTGTGACAACCTGCCTGTTCAGATACTGCCTGGTCACTTGCCGTGACAACCTGCCTGTCCCAGAGACTGCCTTGGTCACTTGCTGTGACAACCTGCCTGTCCCAGAGACTGCCTTGGTCACTTGCTGTGACAACCTGCCTGTCCAGAGACTGCCTGGTCACTTGTCGTGACAGCCTGCCTGTCCAGAGACTGCCTCGGTTACTTACCATTACAACCTGCCTGCCCAGAGACTTCCTTGGTCACTTGCTGTGACAAACCTGCCTGTCCAGAGACTACCTATATCCCCTGCCGTGATTCCCTGCCCTTTTCCCGGGTGCCACCCGCTCTCTTACAAGTAAACTCTCTTGTATAATAAAGCTTTGTGGTTCCACCAACCTGACCTGTCTCGTCAGTAGTTCCACCCACCAGACCCGTTACAGTTTGCTCGGGCCATGGAACCCGGTGGCACCCAAACCCCTTCACTCCCGGAACTGTGTCATGAGCTGTCTCGCCAGAGGTCTCAACAGGAGGCCATCCTGGGTCACCTGCGGAACGTCAATTCCCGTCTGGACACTCTGAATTCATCACCAGCAACCATCGCTGGAGCCATGACTCATAATCCGTCAGTCCCGCTGATTCCCAATTCCGTGGTTTCCATTCCCGGACCCCGACTGTCAGCTCCTCCTAGGTTTGGAGGCGATCCTGCTCTGGCTCGGGGTTTCATTAATCTGTGCACCCTGCATTTTGAACTCCTGGCACACCAGTTTAACTCTGACCGGGCCAAAATTGCCTTCATCATGTCCCATCTTACCGGAGAGGCCCTGGCCTGGCTTAATCCTCTCTGGGAGAGAGAGGATCCTCTGGTATCTGACCTGCCTGCTTTTCTCTCGGCCTTCCAGAAGGTATTCGACGAACCTGGACGGAAGACTTCCTCTGCATCATCTCTGCTGCGTCTCCGTCAGGAGAGCCTCACCGTTGGTCAATATGCCATACGGTTCCGGACTTTAGCCTCAGAATTAACTTGGGACAATGAAGCTCTAATTTCGGTCTTCTGGGAGGGTCTGTCCGGCCGTATTAAAGACGAACTTGCCGGTCGGGACGTTCCAACCTCTCTAGATGATTTAATAAATCTTGCCAATCGAATTGATCTACGGTTCCAGGAACGAGCCAAAGAGATCACCCGTAAAAAACAATTTTCCCCTCTTGCACCCTCGTGTCAGAGATCTATAACCTCTTCCGTTTCTCCTCAGGTGCACACTGCTGAGCCTATGCAGGTCGACCAGACCAAGATGGTCAAAGCCCGTCAGGACTCACGCCGTGCCGAGAAAAGTTGCTTCTACTGCGGCAGTAAGGAGCACTGGATCCAAACCTGTCCGGAGAAGTCGGGAAACGCCTGTGTCTAGGTTCGCTCGGAGAGGTCAATCTAGACAAAAATAAATCCTCTTCATCCCTGCTGCTGTCGGTTTCAATCCTGCTCGGTAAGAACCGCCACTTCGAAATGGCCCAACTTGATTCTGGAGCAGCTGGGAATCTCGTGTCACAGGCTCTAGTAGAGAAGTATCACATTCCCACCAAACCTCTTGTTGAACTGGTATCTGTTGCTGCTGTGGATGGGGGCCTCCTACCTCGTCCCATACGACTTATCACCGAAGTCATAACCCTGCAGGTGGGAATGTTGCATTCTGAGAGCATCTCGTTTCATGTTTTACCTGGACTCTCTCATGCTTTCTTACTAGGTCTGCCTTGGCTCCAAAAACATGCACCTGTGCTCGACTGGCAGAATGGAGAGGTTCTTCGCTGGGGACAGGACTGTCATAAAACGTGTCTGGTGCCTGTTCATCCTGTCTATTCTTCTCCTACACCTGCTAATCTACCTGGACTCCCGATTCCATATTGGTCATTTGCTGATGTCTTCAATAAAAAGGAAGCAGAGACATTACCCCCGCATAGACCATATGATTGCCCGATTGACCTGTTGCCCGGTACTACGCCTCCCCGTGGGCGTATTTACCCGTTGTCTGCTGCTGAGACCAGGTCGATGTCCGAATATATCGAGGAGAACTTAGCAAAGGGATTCATCCGGAAATCTACCTCCCCAGCGGGAGCAGGTTTCTTCTTCGTTAAAAAGAAAGACGGATCTCTCCGTTCCTGCATTGACTACAGAGGCCTAAATTCGATCACGGTGAAGAATAAGTACCCTCTTCCGCTCATTCCAGAACTGTTTGATCGTCTTAGAGGGGCTAGAGTCTTCACCAAACTAGATCTTCGTGGAGCATACAACCTGGTTCGTATCCGTCGAGGAGATGAATGGAAGACGGCATTCAACACCCGGGACGGCCACTACGAGTACTTGGTGATGCCCTTTGGTCTCTGTAATGCTCCAGCAGTCTTTCAGGAGTTGGTCAATGACATCTTCCGGGACCTCCTCTACTCCTGCGTTGTGGTGTACCTTGACGACATCTTGGTCTTCTCTCCGGATCTTCAGTCTCACCAGAGGGATGTTCGTCAGGTTCTGCTCAGGCTCAGGCAGAATCACCTCTTCGCCAAATATGAGAAGTGCCTCTTTGAGCAGACATCGCTTCCGTTTCTGGGTTACATTATCTCTCAAACAGGTCTACGAATGGATCCGGAGAAACTGTCTGCCATCGAGAAGTGGCCCCGACCGGAGGGGTTGAAGGCCATTCAGCGGTTCCTGGGATTTGCCAACTATTACCGTCTCTTCATACCGCACTTCTCTTCCAGGACTGCTCCAATCTCAGAGCTCACTCGCAAGGATGCTAACCCCAAACAGTGGACGACCGAAGCAGAGGAGGCCTTCCTTTCTCTGAAACAGGCCTTCTCTTCCGCTCCAGTGCTGCATCGCCCGGATGGCAACAAGCAGTTCTTCCTGGAGGTGGACGCTTCCTCTGCTGGAGCCGGAGCGGTTCTTACCCAAAAATCGCCATCCGGGAGGATGGTATCCTGCGGTTTCTTCTCCAAACTCTTCTCCTCCTCCGAGCGCAACTACTCCATTGGAGATCGAGAGTTATTGGCCATTAAGTTGGCATTGGAGGAGTGGCGTTACCTACTCGAAGGGGCTCTTCATCCGGTAATCATCTACACGGACCACAAAAATCTGGCATACCTCCAGCAGGCACAGAGACTTAATCCTCGCCAAGCCCGGTGGTCCTTGTTTTTTGCCCGCTTCGATTTTCTTTTGCATTTTCGCCCAGCTGACAAAAACGTCAAGGCGGATGCCTTGTCACGGTCTTTCCTGGTGTCGGATCTCGAAGATGAGCCTAAACATATCATCGATCCCGCCAGAGTGATGCAGGTGGCTCCCGTGAGTCTAAATCGTCTCCCTCCTGGTAAGACGTTCGTATCAGAAACCGATCGGAAGAGAATCCTACATTGGGGTCACTCGTCTAAACTCGCTGGCCACGCTGGTCAAAAAAAGACCCTCCAACTCATTACCCGGCATTATTGGTGGCCTACCCTGCACAAAGACGTAATAGACTTTGTTTCTGCCTGTGTTTCCTGTGCCCGCAACAAAGTTCCTAGACACCTGCCCACCGGCCGTCTTCTTCCGCTTCCTGTACCCGCTGCCCCCTGGCAGCATATAGCCATGGACTTCATTACTGATCTTCCCGTCTCTGCTGGTTGTACAGTCATTTGGGTGGTCACTGACCGCTTTTCCAAGATGGCTCACTTCATTCCTCTGCCAGGTCTTCCGTCTGCACCCGAGTTGGCTAAAGACTTTATCCGCCACATCTTCCGTCTTCATGGTCTGCCTCGTCACATTGTGTCGGATCGTGGGGTTCAGTTCACCTCACGTTTCTGGAGAGCCACTTGTAAGTTGCTAGACGTCACCCTGGATTTTTCCTCCGCTTACCACCCACAGTCCAATGGACAAGTTGAACGAATAAATCAGAATTTGACCAGTTATCTTCGACACTTCGTTAATGCCCACCATTCTGACTGGGTGGAGCTCCTGCCTTGGGCCGAATTCTCCTACAATAATCATGAGAGCGAATCTTCCACCAAGTCTCCGTTTTTTGTAGTCTTCGGTCAGCACCCTCGGATCCCTGTCCCTGTTTCCATCTCTGTGGACAATCCAGCTGCGGAATCTCTGGTTAGAGAATTCTCCTCCATCTGGGAGAGTACCCGGTCCGCACTTATTCAGTCATCCGAGCGCATGAAAAGACATGCTGACAAAAAACGTCTGGATCCTCCTCAATTCCGTCCTGGGGACAAAGTCTGGCTTTCGTCCAAATATGTTCGACTCAAAATTCCGTCCTACAAGTTAGGTCCTCGGTTCATCGGTCCTTTTGAGATCATCAGTCAGATCAATCCGGTGTCCTATAAATTGAAACTCCGGCCAATTTGAGAATTCCTAATTCTTTTCATGTATCTCTCCTCAAACCTGTGGTTCTTAACTCTTTTTTTAAGTCTACAGGTACACCTCCTGCTCCAGTGTCTGCTGATGATGAATTTGAGGTAGAGAACATTCTGGCCACAAAAAGGGTAGGAAGAAAGACTTATTTTTTGGTGGATTGGAAGGGTTTGGTCCTGAGGAGAGAACCTGGGAGCCTCGGGAGAACATCCATGCCCCTCTTATCCTAGCTAAATTTCTTTCTGGCCTAAAGAAGGGGGGGCCTAGAGGGGGGGGTACTGTAGCGCCCGCGTCCCTGCCTGCTGCCAGACAGGGACGTCGCTCTCCTCACCTGCGCTCAGTGTCCTCAGTGCTCCCAGCCTCCTCTGCGCCTATGGCGTCCTCCTTCCGCCCTGCTGGTCCCGCGCGCTCCTTCCCTGCTACTGGCCTTAGGGCGCGCGCCCGCACCCTCCCCCGCTCTTAAAGGAGCCGCGCGCATTTTCCAAATCAGTCTCCAGCCAATGCTGGAGGACTCCACCCTATATTAAGGGCTTCCTCCTTAATGTAGGTGCCCGAGCAATGTTGTTCCTGTGCAGTCTAACTCTGTTTCAGCCATCAGCTCCTGATTCCAGTTACCTGCCTGTTACCTGTCGGCTTGCCTGTCTGCCATCCGTCTGCAGTTCCATCCAGAGGTTCGGACGTCATCTGCAGAGATCCCCGGCTCTTGCCTGCTCACCTAGGAGCGATCATCTGCCATCCAACTGCAGCTCCATCCGGAAGTTCGGACATCATCTGCGGAGATCCCCGGCTCTTGCCTGCTCACCTGGGAGCGATCATCTGCCATCCGACTGCAGCTCCATCCGGAAGTTCGGACATCATCTGCAGAGATCCACGGCTCTTGCCTGCTCACCTGGGAGCGATCATCTGCTATCCGACTGCAGCTTACCTGGAGGCTCCACCATATCAGGTCGTATATGCCTGCCCTGTTCTAGAGACTGCCTGGTCACTTGCCAGTGACAACCTGCCTGTCCAGAGACTGCCTGGTCACTTGCCGTGACAACCTGCCTGTCCCAGAGACTGCCTTGGTCACTTGCCGTGACAACCTGCCTGTCCAGAGACTGCCTGGTCACTTGCCGTGACAACCTGCCTGTCCCAGAGACTGCCTTGGTCACTTGCTGTGACAACCTGCCTGTTCAGATACTGCCTGGTCACTTGCCGTGACAACCTGCCTGTCCCAGAGACTGCCTTGGTCACTTGCTGTGACAACCTGCCTGTCCCAGAGACTGCCTTGGTCACTTGCTGTGACAACCTGCCTGTCCAGAGACTGCCTGGTCACTTGTCGTGACAGCCTGCCTGTCCAGAGACTGCCTCGGTTACTTACCGTTACAACCTGCCTGCCCAGAGACTTCCTTGGTCACTTGCTGTGACAAACCTGCCTGTCCAGAGACTACCTATATCCCCTGCCGTGATTCCCTGCCCTTTTCCCGGGTGCCACCCGCTCTCTTACAAGTAAACTCTCTTGTATAATAAAGCTTTGTGGTTCCACCAACCTGACCTGTCTCGTCAGTAGTTCCACCCACCAGACCCGTTACACAAGCCAATAAATGCATTCAGAGATGTAGAATCCAAATGTTTCCATTTATCACCATACACTTTTTGTCCCTCAATGTTTGTCATTGCAATTATAATATTTTGTATAGTATTATTCAGGAACAAATGGAATGCTGATTCTAGATCAGCTATTTTTGAGATAGCATACCTTGTAGGTCCAGAAGCAGTATTTATGACATTTGCAGCGTGCATTTTACCAGTTTGTACTGGAGGTTGTAAATTCCAAAGTATTTCTTTATTTTTAGAATAGACTGTTTGCATCCGACTACTTGTAAGGGGATCATGGTCCTCATCATATTCGACTTCTGATTCTGAATGTTCAACATTACTTTCTTCGGAACTCAAGTGATCCTCCTCGGACACAGTTTCCAATGGGATGTCATCATCCGAATCGGAGGCGTTGATAAGCTCCATCAATTCAGAGTTGCTCAATCCACGTTTTCACATCATTTTTGCAAAACTTCAACAGTCATAAATACCACGGGTACCATGTATTCAAAGCTGTGAGGTAAACTCTGTGTGCAGCTCCAGACTCCACCTCCTCTCTCCAACAGCCTTGGAATGTCTGACTGAACTACTATACTGACAAGATAAGGGCGGAGACACACAGGCACCTTCTGCAAGGCTAAGATAACACACAACAAAATACATTCTCATTAGCTTGTCAGTTCACAAGGAAAAGAAACTATTTTCTTTTGCAATCTTGAAAACTGAATTGATTTATTTGTAGAGGAACAGCAGGCCTTTAGATACAGCAATAAAAATTGTACTGAAAGACAATGCGTATGGTTTGTACTGAAATCATTTGTATACATGTATCCATCCATTTATGTCCATCTGTGCACCTAAAGCAACTAGATAACTTGATAAACAATAGTAGATGCAATAAGTAGTCTCAAAATAAACTAAAAATCCTTTGTTTTACTCAAAAAATGGCTGTAGATTAGTATAAAAGGCTAACGGGTCATTTTTGACCCGAACATAACAAGTGTATAAAAAACTGTAGCGCAAAAAGTAAAGCACCGAAAAAAAAAAAATAAAGTACCCTTAGTATGAACCCCGTAAATTAGGAAAATAGAAGGAACCACAAGTTTCAAAATCAAAAAATGAATGAATAAAATAATATCTAATTTCCAAAACAGGTCATTTTTGACCCAAACAGAACAGCAGGGTTAACAGCTGATCTGTACAGTTGACAAGTGTCTGCAACAGCCACGGGTGGAATCGCAACCCACCTGCAGCTGTTAACTAGTTAAATGCCGCTGTTAATCTCTGACAGCGGCATTTAGCTCGCGCTTACTGGAAGCACTTTGTAAATTCCGCCTATTGGTGACCCCGTCAAAAGGTCGCGGGTCACCGATGGTTTGGCATGACAAACAGGAGTCTTCAGCAGACCTCTATGGTCGTCATTGCCAGTTGCTATAAGCGCTACCCCATGGGAAAGCGCAAAAATGGAAATACCTCTGGTAGTGTAGGGGTTAAGAATATTTATATCTTGATCTCCCTCCCTGGGGACAGATTTTACCAACTCAATAACAGAAAAGGAGATCTCACCTATCTCCCCATGATGTATATGTTTTGCAAGCAGGGTATCATGATTATTCCTTAAATCACACAAATGTTCACCCACCCTCCTTCTTAACGCCCTGCTGGTTTTCTCCACATAATCCAGGGGGCAGGAACATGTGACCATGTAGACTAAATCTGCAGTTTCGCAGTTAGAGAAGTCCCTCTAATAGAAAGTTTTACCTGTGGATGAGCTAGTAAATGTTTTATTTGGTCTAAGCCACATGCAAAAATGACAATCCCCACATCTAAAGAAACCACATGTACCTAAACATGTCTGTTTTTTTTATAACTGTGTAATAAATGATCCTTAATGAAATGTCCTCTCCTATAGGTAATGGTGAGAGAGCTTCTCACCACACCTCTAAGGTCTGGATCTAACCTCAGAACGACCTAGTATCTCCTAAGTACGTTGAAGACGCGTGGTCATGTTGACTGTCAAATGTACCTATGATCCTTGTGGGGCTTCTTGTTTTCTTCTTGGCTGGTTTTGAAAAAAGGACTGTCTATCTTTGTTTTCTGCAAACACGCAGGCCGAATCTAGAATATATTGAGGGTATCTTTTGTCCCTGAACCTGCCATTCATATCCCTTGCCTGTTTATGAAATTCCTAGATACTGGAGAAGTTCCTACTCAATCTGAGGAACTGTCCCTTGGGAATACTTTTTTTGAGGGGGGTTGGGCGGTGAGGTGATTCCAGTTTAGGAGGTTGTTCATACTGGTGGGTTTACAATAAATATGTGTGCCTAATGTTCCATCTTGTTCTTTTTTGATAACCACATTCAGAAATGGTAATTGGTTGCTATTTAATTCAGATGTAAATTTCAGACCCACCCTATTTATATTGAGTTCTGAGACTAAAGGTACTGCCACACTTAGTGATCTCGTTAGCGATCTCAATAACGACGCAAGCTAATGAGATCGTTTTTGTGATCGTTTTAATGTCTCTAGTAGCTGCCACACTTAGTGATCTCGTTAATGACTCAAAAGCGGTTAGCGATCTCATTAACGACTTTAACAGTCATTGCGATGTAAAAAACAGCGCACATCGCTCACAAAAGGTGCCAGACACAGCGATATAGGCTCACCAGCGGGACGCCAACGATCTAAATACGGTCCAGAACTCTAGTGAACGATCAGCGAGATCACAGCAGGGGCCACGTCGTTGCTACATGCCACACACGTTAGCGTCACGAACGAGATCGCTAAATAGTGACGTATTTTAGCGATCTCGTTAGCGACGCTGTTTAGTGTGGCATACCCTTAAATTAAGGAACTGCTCACCAGTACCTCACCAGATGATGAATATGTCATCAATAAGTCTGTACCAGACTCCTATATGGGGGTGCCACCACCTAGTCTCATCCCCAAAGACTACGATTTCCTCCCACCTGCCCAGGAACAGGTTGGCATACAATGGGGCACAGGGGCTCCCCATCGCGGTGCCGATGAGCTGGTGGAAGCATTTCCTGTCAAAGAGGAAAAAATTGTGAGCAAGGGTAAACCTAAGAAAATTAAAGTCATTATGTCTTACATTCAGTTGATCTTGATTAATGAAAGTGATATAATACTTTAATGCCAGACTCATGTGGGATTTTGCTCTATAATGCCTCCACATATGTTAAGGTGTAATAATAATATATTGTATTTTAATAATAATAAGAGTTTTGATATATGATAGCTTAACCCCTTAGTGACAGAGCCATTTTGCAGCTTAATGACCGGGCCAATTTTTACAATTCTGACCACTGTCACTTTATGAGGTTATAACTCTGGAACGCTTTAACGAATCCCGCTGATTCTGAGAATGTTTTTTCGTGACATATTGTACTTCACGATAGTGGTAAAATTTATTTGATATGACTTGTGTTTATTTATGAAAAAAATGGAAATATGGCGAAAATTTTGAAAATTTAACAATTTTCAAACTTTAAATTTTTATGCCCTTAAATCAGAGAGATATGTCACACAAATTTCTTAATAAATAACATTTCCCACATGTCTACTTTACATCAGCACAATTTTGGGACCAAAATTTTTTTTTGTTACGAAGTTATAAGGGTTAAAAGTTGACCAGCGATTTCTCATTTTTACAACACCATTTTTATTTTAGGGACCACCTCACATTTGAAGTCACTTTGAGGGGTCTATATGATAGAAAATAGCCAAAAGTGACACCATTCTAAAAACTGCACCCCTCAAGGTGCTCAAAACCACAATCAAGAAGTTTATTAACCCTTTACGTGCTTCACAGGAACTGAAGCAATGTGGAAGGAAAAAATTAACATTTAACTTTTTTTGCAAAAACTTTACTTCGGAACCTATTTTTTTTATTTTCACAACTGTTAAAAGAAAAAATGAACCACAAAATTTGTTGTGCAATTTCTCCTGATTAAGCCGATACCCCATATGTGGGGGTAAACCACTTTTTGGGCGCACGGCAGAGGTTGCAAGGGAAGGAGCGACATTTGACTTTTTCAACGCAGAATTGGCTGGACGCCATGTCGCGTTTGTAGAGGCCCTGATGTGTCTAAACAGTGGAAACCCACCACAAGTGACCCCATTTTGGAAACTAGACCCCCTAAGGAACTTATCTAGATGTGTGGTGAGCACTTTGAACCTCCAAGTGCTTCACAGAAGTTTATAACATAGAACCGTGAAAATAAAAAATCATATTTTTTCCACAAAAACGATCTGTTCACCCCAATTTTTATTTTCCCAAGGGTAACAAGACCCCAAAAGTTTTTGTGCAATTTGTCCTGAGCATGCCGATACCCCATATGTGGGGGTAAACCACTGTTTGGGCGCACGGCAGGGCTTGGAAGTGAAGGAGCGCCGTTTGACTGTTTCAAACCAAAATTGGCTGAATTGAAATTGGACGCCATGTCGCGTTTGGAGAGCCCCTGATACGCCTAAACAGTCGAAACCCCCCACAAATCACACCATTTTGGAAACTAGACCCCTTAAGGAACTTATCTAGATGTGTGGTGAGCACTTTGAACCCCCAAGTGCTTCACAGAAATTAATAAACGTAGAGCCGTGAAAATAAAAAATCATTTTTTTCCTCAAAAATGATTCTTTAGCCCGCTATTTTTTTTATTTTCCCAAGGGTAACAGGAGAAATTGGGCCCAAAAAGTTGTTGTGCAATTTTTCCTGAGTACGCTGATACCCCATATGTGGGGTGAAACCACTGTTTGGGCGCATGGGAGTGCTTGGAAGGGAAGGAGCGCCATTTTGTAATGCAGACTTTGATGGAATGTTCTGCGGGCGTCATGTTGTGTTTGCAGAGCCCTTGATGTACCTAAACAGTAGAAACCCCCTGCAAGTGACACCATTTTGGAAACTAGACCCCCCAAGGAGCTTATCTAGATGTGTGGTGAGCACTTTGAACCCCCAAGTGCTTCACAGAAATTTATAAACGCAGAGCCGTGAAAATGAAAAATCATTTTTTTTCTCAAAAATGTTTTTTTTAGCCAGCTATTTTTTATTTTCCCAAGGGTAACAGGAGAAATTAGAACCCCAAAATTGGTGTGCAATTTGTCCTGAGTACGCTGATACCCCATATGTTGGGGTAAACCACTGTTTAGGCGCACGGCAGGGCTCGGAAGGGAGGGAGCGACATTTGACTTTTTGAAAGCCACGTCGTGTTTGGAGACCCCCTGATGTGTCTAAACAGTGGAAACCCCCCACAAGTGACCCCATTTTGGAAACTAGACCCCTTAAGGAAGTTATCTAGATGTGTGGTGAGCACTTTGAACCCCCAAGTGTTTCACAGAAATTTATAAACGCAGAGCCGTGAAAATGAAAAATCATTTTTTTTCTCAAAAATGTTTTTTTAGCCAGCTATTTTTTATTTTCCCAAGGGTAACAGGAGAAATTAGAACCCCAAGATTGGTGTGCAATTTGTCCTGAGTACGCTGATACCCCATGTGTTGGGGTAAACCACTGTTTGGGCGCACGGCAGGGCTCGGAAGGGAGGGAGCGACATTTGACTTTTTGAAAGCCACGTCGTGTTTGGAGACCCCCTGATGTGTCTAAACAGTGAAAACCCCCCACAAGTGACCCCATTTTGGAAACTAGACCCCTTAAGGAACTTATCTATATGTGTGGTGAGCACTTTGAACCCCCAAGTGTTTCACAGAAATTTATAAACGCAGAGCTGTGAAAATAAAAAATCATTTTTTTTCTCAAAAATGATTTTTTTAGCCAGCTATTTTTTATTTTCCCAAGGGTAACAGGAGAAATTAGAACCCCAAAATTGGTGTGCAATTTGTCCTGAGTACGCTGATACCCCATATGTTGGGGTAAACCACTGTTTGGGCGCACGGCAGGGCTCAGAAGGGAGGGAGCGCCATTTGACTTTTTGAACGCCACGTCGTGTTTGGAGACCCCCTGATGTGCCTAAATAGTGGAAATCCCTCAATTCTAGCTCCAACCCTAACCCCAACACACCCCTAACCCTAATCCCAACCCTAATCCTAACCTAAATCCCAACCCTAATTCCAACCCTAATTGTAACCCTAACCTTAATTGTAACCCTAACTCTAATTGTAACCCTAACCCTAATTTTAACCCTAACCCTAATTGTAACCCTAACCCTAATTATAACCCTAATTATAACCCTAACCCTAAGGCTAGGTTCATTTTGCGTTTTACCAGCCCGTTCAACACATAGCGTTGACGGGCTGGTAACGGTATAGTATAACGCGATCGCGTTATGCTATACCCGCTAGCGCAGAGGAATCAGCAGATGATTCATCTGCGCTAGCGGTGACGGAGCCCAGACGCTGCAGCCCGCGTCCGAGGCTCCGTCACTGAATGATGGCACGTCGCAAACGCATGCCGCTGTACGGCATGCGTCGCGATGCGCCCTCAAATGGGGGTGAATGGCAGCGTTAACGGACTGCGTTACACCGCGTTATACCGCGGTGTAGCGCAGTCCGTCTAACGGACTGCCATAACGCAGTATGAACCCAGCTTAACCCTAATGCTAATTATAACCCTAACCCTAATGCTAACCCTAACCCTAATGCTAACCCTAACCCTAATTATAACCCTAACCCTAACAGAAAAATTAAAATAAATATAATTTCTATTTTTTATTATATGTCCCTAACTAAGGGGGTGATAAATGGGGGGGTTATGTACTGTTTTTTTTATTTTGATCACTGTGATAGTTTATCACAGTGATCAAAATGCACTTTTATGAGAATGAATGAAAACATTTTTGAATCTGCCGCCAAGCAGATCGGCGGGCGCACTGCGCATGCGCCCGCCATTTTTTTTTGCAGGAAGAAGACGCCGGGATCCTGGGGCCTGCGGGAGGACGGAGGACACCGGTAAGTATACGGGGGGCGATCGGGGGACCGGGGGACCCTCATTTTCTCCCCTCTGATGTGCGATCACATCAGAGGGGAGAGAAATCATTTTTTTTTTTTTTTTTAGCGATCGCATCTATGTTTGCATAGACGCGATCGCAACACCGGGATGAGCATGCGCCCGCCATTTTCTTCATCGCGCCGGCCCCGGGGGACACCGGAGGGCCCTGGGGCCACATACAGGACATCGGGGGCCACATGGGGGTCCCGGGGACCCTTTTTCTCTGTCCTCTGATGTCCGATGACATCAGAGGACAGAGAAATTAAATGGCACAACTTTTTTTTTTGTTGTTGCGGTCGCCGTTATAGGGTTAATAACGGCGATCGCAACATCGGTGTCGGTAAAAACCGACCCGATTCATGTTCGGTAGAAAATGCGCCTCTGGGGGCGCTATTCACTTTTTCCACAGCGCCGTTGCTGTGGTTTAAGTACCCTTAATGACCGCCGTTAAAAGGCGTATCAGCGGTCGTTAAGGGGTTAAATTGGAGACTTTTTTCTCTCTATTTATATTTCCCAAATTGCTCTTGGAATCTGGAAGTCCTGGAATAGTGTGAAGAGGCCCAGCAAATTCAACGCTCAGTGGCGGAGATAAGAAGATATGACCAATATCGGATGGGTGACGATGGGGAGCTGAAGAGATGACCGGTAAAATGATTATAAGTTTAATTTGTGTTAATCTTGCGATGGCCATTTGAGGATTAGAAACAGCAAGCTCCCATCATTTTGCTAAATAAGTGCAGAAGCGAATCACAAAAAATATTTGCGTTTTGGCAATATTCAGGTAGAAATTAATTCTGCTTCAACAAATTTGCTCATCTCTAGACACTAATAAAATGTCATGACAAACAGCAGTTAATGATAACATCAGAATTGTATTATAGTGTACAGTAGGAAAGGACTATAAATGCTACCTATGTTATACACCGGGTAAAATAAGTATTGAACACGTTTCTAATTTTCTATGCAAATATATTTCTAGAAGTGCTATTGACATGAAATTCTCACTAGATGGCGGTAACAACCCATCCAATCCAGACAGGCAAAGACATCAAACCATAGATGTCCAGAAATTACGTTATGTATAAAAATGAGAAATGACACAAGCAAAAACTATTGAACACATGAAGACAGGTGTAAAAAGTCATGGAAAGTCATGACGCCGATTGAAATCTACCAGTACTTAGAAAGCAATCCTGCCACTTAGGGTATGTGCAGATGATTAGGAATTGGCAGCGCTTTGGATGCAGCGCATGTTCACTTCGTCCAAAGCGCTGCTGGCTATTGAACGCAGGTGAATCCGCATGTTTTCACTGAACTGTGCGGATTCACGGCGTCCAGTACACTCTATGGGTAAAATTTCTCTTGTGGAGACTAGCGTCTATGCAAGAGAAATTGACATGCTGCGGTCTGGAGAGAGAAGCGTCGCATGTCCGTCTCTGTGGGTGAGCCACTGGCATCTCTGGCCACATAGTGACATGAGATTTCTTGAAATCCCATCCACTATGCTGTAACAGCTGGATGCTACGGGTTAGACGCTGCACAAGTACGCAGCGTCCAACCCGCAGTGTTTACTGATCGTCTGCACATACCCTTAGTGAATAATAACATCATCTAGTTTAATGGATGGACTATAAAAAGGTGTCTCATTATCAAGGTGCCACGCAAGAAACACCTCACTATGGGTAAAGCCAGTGTGATGCCTCAATACCTTTAATACCTTATTGATGCAATACATACTGATGGCATTGGTTGCAAAAGAATTTCTAAACTCCTGAAGTTTCCAGTGAGCACTGATGGAGACATAATCCAGAATTGTAAAGAACATAATATCACCATAAACTGGTCACCACCAGGTGCTCACTGCAAGATTTCAAATAGATGATTGAAAAGAATTATCAGAAGAGTTGTCCAAGAGCCAAGGACCACATATGGAGAGCTACAGAAATAACAAAAAACTGACTGGCACTTCCAAATCAGAAAACTATATGCACTGCTCTCCACTCCCATAGGCGTGGAGCGCAAATTCATTACCTTAATGAGCGGGTCCATGTGATCGCTCGGCAGGAAGAGCTGCAGGCGCCGGCAGCTGGAACAAGATGCGATGCCAGCACCCAGGGCACGGAGGTAGGTGAGTATGATGTTTGTTTGTTTTATTTCAATAGGAAACATGCTAACAGGGATAGTGGATAAGGAGCCATGCATACACGGATGGGACAGGGGAGGCATGCATATAATGACAGGAGCAGGGGAGGCATGCATACAATGACATGGACAGGGAGGCATGCATACAAGGATAGGGTATAAGGAGCCATTCATACAGAAACAGGGACAGGGGAGCCATGCATACCAGGACAGGGATGAGGGGACAATGCATACCCCGCTCAAACACTGAGGTAAACCACTGAACAAATACTGAAGTAAAATACTGACCAAACACTGAGGTAAAATGCTGACTAGTGATGGGCGAGCACTAAAATGCTCGGGTGCTCGTTGCTCGGGTCGAGCAAATTGGAATACTCGGGTACTCGGACAGAACAACGAGCCCAATGTAAGTCTATGGGAGACCCGAGCATTTTTACCGCGATCCCTCTGGGGGTCCTTTTAAGGTGTAAATGCGTCTGAAAATGATGGAAACACTGCTCAAATGACATGGGAACATCATAGGATCGCCCCTGGAACCATTTCTGACTCCTAGGTCACAGCTCTAAACAATGTTTTCAGAATTTCATGCCATTTTTACTGTTGCATCAAAAAACATACCAAAATGAAACCAAAATGGATTTTGCAGGGAAATATGTAAAGGTACATCCTTTCCAGGTTAATGACTTGTATATAAGGCAAAATAATTAACCCCAGACCAAAATGTTCCTTCCCCACTTGGGCTATGTTCAGACGCAGCGTTGTTGAAGCGTTTTTCAACTTTAACATTGCTTTCAACCAATACAAATGCATTTATTTGGAAATATCATTGTAACATTTAAACACCCTAGCTAGGCAATGGTGTGTGACACATAAGCAGATACATCTTGTTTAATTTATGAATGAGGGACTCAAACTCACAGAGCCTATTTTTACTGAAGCATCAGGTGAGATTAATCTTCTTAAAGGGCCATTATTAAACAGCGGGTCTCCTAAACTGTTATTGCCTTTGCAGTGAGTGGATGGGCTGCAAAGAATTACGACGCACCACAATACCCCTTTCACGAGAGGTACAGAAGGGCTACCAGAAAAAATGTTGCATTGAATGCAAAGCCTGGCTTGCCCAAAGTTACATGCACCCCAATAAGCTTTTCAAGCCACGTACTGGATGGCCAACAGAGAATCCACTTCACATTATTCATTTTGTACTCCCATTCTGTTTTCTTATGCATTGACTGCAAGGCCTGCCCTGCTACCAAGTCATATGCACCCAAAGAAGCCTTTGAACCCACATACTGGATGGGCACAGGAAAATCCACTTCACATTATGCATTTTGTACTCCCATACTCTTTTCTTATGCATTGACAGCAAGGCCTGCCCTGCTACCAAGTCATATGCACCCCAATAAGCCTTTGAACCGACATACTCGATGGGCACAGGAAACTCCACTTCACATTATTCATTTTGTGCTCCCATTCTGTTTTCTTATCATTGACAGCAAGGCCTGCCCTGCTACCAAGTCATATGCACTGCAATAACCCCAATCCCTCCTTGGAAGAAACATGGAGGAGGGCCTCATATAAAAAAATGTCCTAAAAGGAGTGGGTCTCCTAGACTTGGAATGCACATACACTTAGTGTATGGGTTTGCAAACATTTTCCCCTGTGGGGTACACCTCAACGTTTTCCATAACAAGTATTTTACGCCCAGCATAACCACCCATCCTTGTTAGGAATTTGACACTGGCTGTAGCAGCACAGAACACGTTAACCTTGGTGATGTAATGGCAGTGGATGATTAGCCGTGGAGGAAGGCCTGATTAAAAACTATGCTCAATTTAAAGGAGAGGGTCTCCTAGACTTGGAATGCCCATACACTGGCTGGTAAACATTTCCCCTGGGGGTAGATATCAGCATAGTGTGTAAATTTTTTTTTTTTTTTTAGGGGCATCATAAACATCTTGCAAAACTGTAACGTGGTTTCCTACACAGTTGCTGCTTGGAAGGTGCAGGTTTTTAGTAAAATATGGCGGGCGAATCGTTGGATGAAGTGATCAGGAAAAGGGGCATGGTGATGACAGGAATGGGAAAGTACATGATTAATAACAGCAGTGGTTATGGGAGGTATGAAAGCCAGGATACAGCCTTCAATGATTCGTCATTTAGCCACCATCAATTACCAGAATTGGTTTCATGCCCGTCAGAAGATCGGTTTAACAGATGCCCGTATGAGACTCGGCCTAAGAAATGCCCATCCAAAATATGTTGCCAAACACGCACGTGTCTGTATAAAGGGCAAAGTGCAACATGTTCGTGAGATGCTGAATTACAGAAAGTGGATCAGTGTCGGAGGAAAACCAAACAAACTGATGGATACTAGTGAAAAACTAAGTTTAAAGAGGAGTGCACCGTCCGTAACTATAAACACACCTGTGGCACAAGCTTCTTCATCTTCACCCATACATATTACCAATAAGATCCAAATCTCCAAGTTGAAAATTATTTGTCATAGAGTAACGAACACTATTAAAGGAATGCCACTAAACGTACATAACCACGACCCTTGGAAACACCAGATTTCCTCTTTACAAGATATGGACGATGATGGTATTGATGATGACTTTGAAATTTACCACATCCACACCAAGAAGATAAAGATCAAAGTTGCCCTTTTACTAAAGTGGTACCGAATGATGCATACACAGCTCTCATGTCTACTCAGCGTGAGATGCTTGAAAGATGATGTATTCTGATTTGTCCATGTCCAAGTTTTGAAAGCGAGCAGAAAAGAAGGATGATATAGGAAGATGTGTGATTTTGGTCAGTAAGAAGGTGATGTCAGGTACAGATAGGTAGATCTGCGTGTCATCGGCAAAGTGATGATATTGCAAACCGTGCCATTACATCAGCTGTCCCAGGCCGAAAGTGTAGATGGAGAAGAGTAGGGGTCCTAGAAAAGAGCCTTGGAGAACACTGAAAGACAGGTGTCGAGGTGAGGAGGTGGTGTGGGAGAGGAAGATTATGAATGTCTCCCTAACAGTGTTGTTGTTTTTTAAAGACTCTGCCGATAACCCCAAACAGGCCATTTACACCACCGGTCATGCCTGCATCAGCAGGGGTAGCAAAACTACCAGCCTTACCACCACCAGCATGATCAAGCACATGGCAGCAATGCACCCAACTTTGTTGGTTGAACACCAGGCTGCATGAACAGTGTCTGCGGGTGATACCACTGCGTCTTCGGCTGTTATGCATGCAAGACAATCCCTTGTCGATGGTGCATACAAAGATGCCTCCTGCCCTGCATCTGTAGTTGCACACCAATTCAACTAGCACCATTAACAATCACGTCCATGTCCTTGTCCCAATGCAGCGTTCAGTTGTCCATACCCCAGTCTTTGGAACGCAAGCGGAAAAACGCAGCCAATGACACAGTACTAAATTCACACATTTCTCGTCTGTTTGTGATGGAAATGTTGCATTTTAGGCTCGTGGAAGACGGAAGCTTTCCGCAACCTGATGGCGGTGACCGTAACTAGGTACTCGGTCCCCATCAACCACTATTTCTCCCGGTCTGCCGTAATGACATTACACAAGCAAGCACGTGTCCCACAACATTACCCGGGCCCTCAACAATGCTGTTACAGGGAAATTTCACCTAACCACGGACACGTGGACAAGTGCTTGTGGGCAGGGCCAGAGAGTATAAGGTTGTACTAGTCGAGGCGGGAGATCATGAGGGCATGCACAAATAGTTTTGAAGTTTCTTGGAATGTACGAATCCAGGAAATGTTTTTGAGTTGTAGTGGGCCGGAGGAGGCAAGGGCTTGGATATGAAGATTGAAAGAGAGGGCAGATTCGAGGATCACCCCAAGGCCATGAACAAGCGGGACTATTTTTCACGGTGTGCCGTCCCGGCATTACACAGGCACGTGTCCCACAACATTACGCGTGCCCTCCACAATGCTGTTACTTGGAAACTCAACCTAACCACAAACACGTGGACAAGTGCTTGTGGTCAGGGATGGTACAAGACACTGGGTTAACATAGTGGAAGCTGGGACCCACTCCAACCTTGGTATTGTGCACGTCCTCCCAACCCCTAGTATTGAGGGCCCTACGTAAATCTGGGTTGCCCCCACAGTCTACAGCTCCTGCACCTCCTCCTCCTTCTCCTCCTCTTCAGCCTCCATCTCCAAAAGTAGCACATCAGTCAAACACTGGAAGCACTGCAGCACTGCCTCATCAAAGCTGCAAAAGGTTGTGCTGAAGCTAATATGCTTAGGTGACTAAACGCACAATGATGAAGAGTTGTGGACAGCTCTGAAAGAGCAGGCAGATCTGTGACTGACACCGCTGAACCCACAGCCAGGCTTGGTTGTGTGTGACAATGGCTGGAACCTGGTGGCTGCTCTGTGGCGAGGTGAGCTCAGACACGTGCCATGCCTGGCAAATGCACTTAACCTCATTGGTCAACGTTTTCTGAAAAGCGACACAGAGCTGCCAGATCTGCTAGGAAAAGTACAACACTCTGCGTACCCATTTTAAAAAGTCAGCTACAGCTTCATCCACCCTTGCCATGCTTCAGTAGCGCTTGCAGCTTCTGTCTCACCGACTGGTGTGTGATGTCCCCAGGCGTTGGAACTCTACACTGCAGATGTTGGAAAGGATTTGTGAGCAGAAGAGGGCATTTGGTGACTAGTCTACCAGCATCAACAAGGTTGTCGCTATTCAGTTTTGACTTCACACATAAGATCTCAGGAGTGGACATGGATGTCAGACATATGTACCATCCTCCAAAATTTTGAGGAATCCAACAAGATGGCGAGCGTAAATGATGCCATCATTAATGTCTCCATCCTGCTTCTCTGTGTTCTAATCTGAATATTTATAGTAATTTATATAGGGCAAACATATTTACAGTTTAACCTTTTGAAAAACAACAGTTCTAAGTAACAACGATAACAATAATACAATAATTAAACCAAAATAAAACGACCCTGCTCATCACAGCTTACAATCTACACTAAGTAACAACGTTAACAATAATACAATAATTATAAAGAAATAAAAGGACCCTGCTTGTGACAGCTTACAATCCACACAAAGTAACAATGATAACAATAATTAAACCCCCCAAAAAATCCTACTCGTGACAACTTAAAATCTACAATGAGGTGGGGGAGATAAAAACTACAGGGGTGTATTTACAATAATGTATTTACAATTATATTACTGAGGTTAGTCAAAAGTTGAGGAGGCCTGAGGACAAGTAGGAGGAGGAGAGCATGGTCCCACGCTACCTGGAGAACTTTCTATCTCTTATTCCAGAGGCAGACAGGTGTACTAAAATGTTGGAGGACCAGAGGGCCCTTCTTGCAGAATTATTAAAAAAATTCCCATTTGAAAACGCTGGCAGCAGAGGTCACAGTTTGTTGACCAAGCAAGGAGTACAGGTGAGAGAGACAACTCCAATCCAGCAGAGGCAGTGGAACACTGGCAAAGTTCGGGAGAGTTCTCTCAGACCATCCCATCGCCCTGGCCCTGAGGCACGGTGGACTCTCACAAGGAGTGAAAAGTTTGTGATAATGCTGAGGGAGTAACTTGCTGACTGTACCAAAATCCTATCTCATTCCCCTGTGCCTTATAATTATTGGTTATCCATGCGGAACAATGTGGCATGACCTGGTTCTTTGTAGTGCGCATGTGCGCTGTACTTACGGTCAAGGAGCACACGGCGCCTCACTCTCTGGTGGTCACTGGTCACATGGAACCTCGCTAAATGGCAGTACTGCATTTAGTAGCGGGAGCCAATAGAAACAGTCCTTTGCAGCGCCAGTACTCTTAGGACGGAGCACGCTTCTCAGACTCCTATGCGCTGCTTGTCCACGCCACTAATCTTTCATGTCTTGCCCGCTTTCTCTTAAGCTGGCCCAAAGCCTATAGGTCACCGGGTCTGTCTGCTGCATTTTGCCACAGCGTCAGCGCTTCAGGTGCATAGTGCACTGCCCCCCTTGCTGCTCACACGGTCATAGCTGGGGACTCACTCCTGCTTTGCTTTTTTTTCCCTCAGCTTCCGGCCAGGTTCCCTATCTAAACACGACCCCTCTTTCGGTGTAATGGGGCCTGTCCGTTACCCTATTTTTTCCACCAGGAAACAGGGGACGCACCCTTGAAAGTTCCGGACATGGCGCAGCACAGGTACCCGCGGACCGGTCATCCTGACTCCGTACATATGTGGCAAATCAGTTCTTTAATGCAGGCAGCATAGAAGGCATGCACTTCCAATTTTCTAGAGAAAATTATACAGTACATCCAGAAGAGTTTCAATTTGAAGGACTTTGTGGCTCATATCAATCCACAAGATGACACTAGTCTCATGCTTAAAATTTTTGGTGGAAAATAATTTCCCCATATAGAATTATGTTACATCATTTGTTTGATTAATTATTAATACCTACCGTATATACTCGTGTATAAGCCGAGATTTTCAGCACCTTTTTTGGAGCTGCAGGAAGCCGGGTACAATGCAGGATTGCCAGGACGTTCAACGATGGCACGGGGAGGGTGAGTATGACGGGGGGAGAACGGAGGACGGGGGAAGCATGGAGGAGGACAATGAGCACGGAGCAGGACGGGGGGAGGACGGAGAGCACAGAGGAGCACGGAGCAGGACGAGGGGAGGATGGAGAGCACCGAGCAAGACGAGGGGGAGGATGGAAAGCACATAGGAGCACGGAGCAGGATGGGGGGGCACAGGAGGACGGAGCAGGACGGGGGAGGATGGAGGGCACAGAGGAGCACGGAGCAGGACGGGGGGAGGATGGAGGGCACAGAGGAGCACGGAGCAGGACGGGGGGAGGATGGAGAGCACAGAGGAGCACGGAGCAGGACGGGGGGCACAGGAGGATGGAGCAGGAAGGGGGGAGCACAGCAGACGACGGAGCAGGAGGGGGGGAGCACAGAGGAGAATGGGGGAGCACAGAGCTGGATGGAGGAACAAGGAGCAGGACAGGGGCAGCACAGAGCAGGACGGCGGTTTATACACCCGGCTTATACGCGAGTCAATAAGTTTTCCCAGTTTTTTGTGGCAAAATTAGGGGGGTCGGCTTATACATGGGTCGGCTTATACATGAGTATATACGGTATTTGGTTCACAATATATTCATCTTTTTCTTCAATGCTTTGGAATATAATGTTGTAAGAGTTAAAGCAACTAGTTGAAGTGTGTTTTACCTCAAACGTAAAACTACTTGTCAATTGTCATCTTTACTATTTCTCCATTCCGTGTGCGGCTAACCACCTCATTGATGTTATTGAGTTTCTTTGTCAAGAAAACAACAGCTACACCAATACCACGTGTTTTACCTATTAATGCATCCAGCTGCTGAAGTAGAAGTGAGATTAGGGACCTACATAACATCTGGGGACTGTAGTCAACATGACACTGTGCCAACACCCACTGGGGTATAGCTACCAAGTTGACATAGTTTGTGCACAGCTGAACAGAGTTGTCAGAAAAAAAAATTCCTTCAATAACATGTTTGATGGATTGTCTAGTGGAAACACCCATATAGTATTATTATTATTTAGTTATTTATATAGCGCAATTAATTCCATGGTGCCATACATGACAACGGGTTACATACATAGTAATAGATATCATTTCCCCCCAAAAAAATACAATGACAGACTGTTACAGAGGAGACCTTGTCCTTGCCGACTTTCATTCTGCGGGAGAATGGGAAAGAAACAGAAGGTGGTGGGTGCGGCACCTCGGGTGTTGGAGAGGCGGCAGCTCATGTGGTGGTGTAGAAGTAACATCTCTGACCACCACACTCTCCAACTGACATCTCTGGAAATGCATGCAAAATGTCAAAATCTCTTGCTTCAGTTATAGAAAAATACTGCTGTATATAAGTACTGTGACACCCAGGACAAAAAAAGGAAAACTGGCCTAAACTGGCCAACCTTTGAGCACGCACAGATATGAGCTGGCATGGAGATACCACTACGATAAATGTTTATTTTTGTTTTTTTTTGGGCTAAATAGTGCTGTATATAAGTACAGTTTCACCCAGGACAAAAAAAAGAAAGCCGCCATAAACTGGCCAAACTTTGAGCACACACAGATATGAGCTGCAAGGGAGATACCACTACAACAAATGTGTGCCCTGTTTTTTTTATTTTTGGGCTAACTAGTGCTGTATATCAGTACTGTCACACCCAGGACAAAAAAAGGAAAACTGGCCTAAACTGGCCAAACTTTGAGCACACACAGATATGAGCTGGCACGGAGAAACCACTACGACAAATGTGTGCCCTGTTTTTTTTTACTTTTGGGCTAACTAGTGCTGTATGTCAGTCCTATGACACCAAGGACAAAAGAAGGAAAACCAGACTAAACTGGGCAAACTTTGAGCATGCACAGATATGAGCTGGCATGGCGATACCACTACGACACATGTGTGCCCTGTTTTTTTTTAATTTGGGCTAACTAGTGCTGTATATCAGTACTGTCACATCCAGGACAAAAAAAGGAAAACTGGCCTAAGCTGGCCAAATTTTGAGCACGCACAGATATGAGCTAGAACAGAGATACCACTACGACAAATGTGTGCCCTGTTTTTTTTTTTAGTTTTGGGCTAACTAGTGCTGTATTTCAGTACTGTCACACCCAGGACAAAAAGAAAAGAAAACGAGCCTAAACTGCCCAAACTTTGAGCACGCACAGGTATGAGCTGCCACGGAGATACCACTATGATAAATGTGTGCCCTGTTTTTTTATTTTTGGGCTAACTAGTGCTGTATATCAGTACTGTCACACCCAGGACAAAAAAGGAAAACCAGCCTAAGCTGGCCAAACTTTGAGGATGCACATATATGAGCTGGCACAGAGAAACCACTACGACAAATGTGTGCCCTGTTTTTTTTTATTTTTGGACTAACTAGTGCTGTATATCAGTACTGTGACACCCAGGACAAAAAAAGGGAAACCGGCCTAAACTGACCAAACTTTGAGCACGCACAGATATGAGATGGCACGGAGATACCACTACGACAAATGTGTGGTTTTTTTTCATTTTTTTTTGGGGGGGGTAAATACTGCTGTATATAAGTACAGTGACACACAAGACAAAAAAAGGAAACTGACGTAAACTGGCCAAACTTTGGGCACGCACAGGTATGAGCTGGCACTTAGATACCACACTAAAAATGTGTGGCCTGTATTCCAATTACACCTGGGGCTAGCTATATACGGCCAATATATCATACAGGTAGCAGCAGCAGCACCAGAACACAGGAAGGGAATGGACCCTCTTGATGTATGCAATGATCTATATACACACATACAGTGCCTGCAGGCCTTTGACTGATGTATATAGAGCGACGTACACTACCTTGCCTACCTAAAACTGGAACCTATATACTGTACTCAGGATTTAGTCCTTAGAAGGACTGTTGGTTTAGCTGGATTTGAGTAGTTTAGGATGGTAGACCCCACAATAACTAATAAATCCCCAATTCTGACCCTATCTCAGCAGCAGCTCTCCCTACACTATCTCAATCCAGAGCTAAATGCACCGAGTAGGGCGGCGTCCGGTCTCTTATACCCCTGATGATACTGTGCGGCCAGCCATTCACTGCATGACCACAACAAAGATGGCTGCGGCGTTTCATTGCCTGGCAGACAATCCCTGCATCGTGACTGGATCTCTAAAGTCCACCAAAAAAGCTGGGTGGAGACCCGAGTTCCCACCAAGTAATCCCGGAAATGCTCAGTGCTCGCTGAGTACACCGAGTACCGTGATACTCGGGCGAGTAACGAGTAGTGGCGAGCACGTTTGCTCATCACTACATGTGACAAGTTTCTCCATACAGGAGCTGTCTTGATGCTGTCATCACAAACAAAGGCTTTTGTACTAAGAAATAAATACACTTTAGTAAGTGTGCTCAATACTTTTTCTCAGTGTCATTTCTCATCATTGCATATAACATAATTTATGGACATTTATAGTTTGATTTTTTTGCCACTGTGGATTGGATGGGTTGTTACCGACATCTGGTGAGAATTTCATGTCAATTGCACCTTTAAAAATATATTTACTTAGAAAATTTGTGACTTATTTCAACTGCTGTATGAAATCTGTAAGTTACCTCTGACATTACTGCAGTCAGGTTGTATGACAAATTTTTGTATTCAAGCTCACTGAATGGTACGAAAGCGTGGAAAGCCAAGCATCCTCTTGTCTTCAAGACTCGAACTGTCTCATCGAGAAACTTGTCTAATGTGAACCAATGTGCAGAAAGTCCAGCATTTACCAGGTCCACAGAAGCATCCTTTACAGGTAACTTCTCAGCCGGAGCCACTCTACAGACAGAGGACAGATGATTGATTAAGAGAATCACGTATGCCATCTAATGCTCCCATATCAGTATAATTAGGAAATCCAGTTTAGAACTCACATGTATGACACATTTTTTGCCAAAGTCATTTGTTCAGCCACACATATCTGGGATTCACTGATGTCTAGTCCCATGACCTTTTTGAAGTGAGGAGCTAGAGGTAAAGTGTAACGTCCGGTTCCACAGCCAACATCCAGCGCCATTTCAAGGGGCCGCCCATTTGTCTTTATAAAGGGTAGAGTCCATTTAGTAAACCTAGAATTCTTTGTCCTTAAAGTACACTAGATTTATTATACTGATAGATGTAAATGTTAAGTATTTTTTCGCAATTTACTTACATTGTACAATCTCTTAAATACATTGGATCACAATACTAAATAATTCATTTTTTACACATGAGCATCAGTAATATAATATCTGTATCTACAAAGGAAAATATTTGCCAGAAATGTATTCTATATCACAGGACACCAGGTTCCGTGTATTAGTGCAGAAAAGCTATAGATCTTAGACATGTATTATAAACTGTAATGTCAAATGGAAAGCCAAAACACAAGAGATTTTTAAAGGAGTCTTCACATTTGAGAATTGATTTTGTGCATGGCGGATATGAAGTGCTATCTGTGGATTTTTACCACTCCTAAACAAAAGAACAACCCTGCACGGTGAGGAAATGTATGAACTCATGTACATTAGTATAATACAACTCGTACTGCACCTATATTAGATTTTATCCACACAGGCTCCATTTTACCCCATGGCAATCTATGCACCCTAAGTATTAAACATTAATTATGATAATTCATTTCACTATAATCAATGCTGTACATTGTACAAATATACAGGTGCTTCTTACAAAATTAGAATATCATCAAAAAGTTAATTTATTTCAGTTCCACGCCACGGACCGTGTAGAGCCTGAAGGGGCGTGACTAAGCGAACACCTGACTGTTCACTAGAGCCTCTGATGGTGAGGTTAGACTTGGCTCCCGATGAATGCCAGGTGCCACTCCAAGATAAGACCAGCAGAAACGCAGCAACTGGATCTACCTGAGTCAACGTGCACCAACGGAGAGTCCTTTCTGTGTCACGCGTCGACCACAGTCTGATTTGTCTCTGGTGATACACGGTCTGTATGCGTGGAGTATGACAGAGTACAGCGCGGGCCTGCTAGTTGGTGGTTTGTAGAGAAGGAGTCAACCTTCTGCTGTCGCACACTCTGTCTTCCGCCTAGAGCCCTGTTCTGGCGTGCTCTGTCTCTTTTATATCCGCCCCGCCCCCCCACAGTCAGATGCAAAGATCTATTCCAGTCAGCAAGTACTTCCCCCGGCAACAATGGTGACAGCCCCGATAGTTCCGGCCCTGACACGAGAGAAACATCACTAGATCGGTCCATCTCCCTACAAAGACATGGGTGTAACTTTTGTGAATGCTTAATTGGCTTTCCTAGTCTAACATACAAATAAAGATGTCATCCCCTTTTCTTCTCTGGTAGCATAGATAAGGGAAGCTGACAGGCAAGCATATTCCAACATATGTACTATTTTGCAAGCTTTGTATTTTGAATGCTCTTCTCTTGTTCTATTTAAACTCAAAGAGTCTGTATTGGGGCAGACAGGTGAGTGTTCACACCTGCTGCAGCCATCATTCTCTCTCCATGCCTGCATGATCAATAAAGAACAAATCATCTTACATATCCAGGTCTGAACTATATCTAATTGGAAGACTAAAACTCCACTGACAAAAACATTCTCAGAATCACCGTTCCAGAGTTATTACCTCATAAAGGGACAGTGGTCCGAATTGTAAAAATTGTCCCAGTCATTAACGTTCAAACCACCTTTGGGGGTAAAGGAGTTAAAGTTCTTCTAAAATATTCAAGAAAAACAGATTCTACATTGATTGTAGAAGCTAAGACACTTGCAAACAAAAAAAATGGATTCAATTAGACCTTAAAGGATGGTACTAATAGAAAAAAGGTTGCTTTACTCTGCAAACAGTGCAATAACGGTATACACACTATGGTTTCTTGTTTTTGCAAGATTAGGGAGGTCTTCCACCCCTCCCTTGTGGGCCATGCACATAAAGGCAGTTCTCTGTAGCGTGTCCACATCGGACATTACCTGTCTGAATCCTGCTCATATACAGTCATGGCCAAAAGTTTTGAGAATGACACAAATATTATATTTTCACATGATCTGCTGCCCTCTGGTTTTTATGTGTGTTTGACAGATGTTTTTATCACAGACAGAAATATAATAATTGCAAACATATGAGTAACAAAAGCTTATATTGACAGTTAGAATGAGTTAATGCAGCAAGTCAATATTTGCAGTGTTGACCCTTCTTCTTCAGGACCTCTGCAATTCTCCCTGGCATGCTCTCAATCAACTTCTGGACCAAATCCTGACTGATAGCAGTCCATTCTTGCACAATCAATACTTTCATTTTGTTAGAATTTTTAGGTTTTTGTTTGTCCACCCGTCTCTTGATGATTGACCACAAGTTCTCAATGGGATTAAGATCTGGGGAGTTTCCAGGCCATGGACCCAAAATCTCTATGTTTTGTTCCCTGAGCCATTTAGTTATCACCTTTGCTTTATGAGAAGGTGCTCCATCATGCTGGAAAAGGCATTGTTGATCGCCAAACTGCTCTTGGAGGGTTGGGAGAAGTTGCTCTTGGAGGACATTCTGGTACCATTCTTTATTCATGGCTGTGTTTTTAGGCAAGACTGTGAGAGAGTCGATTCCCTTGGCTGAGAAGCAACCCCACACATGAATGGTTTCAGGATGCTTAACAGTTGGCATTAGACAAGACTGGTGGTAGCGCTCACCTTGTCTTCTCCGAATGAGGCGTTTTCCTGATGTACCAAACAATTGAAAAGGGGATTCATCAGAGAAAATAACTTTACCCCAGTCCTCAGCAGTCCACTGCCTGTACCTTTTGCAGAATATCAGTCTGTCCATGATGTTTTTTCTGGAGAGAAGTGGCTTCTTTGCTGCCCTCCTTGAGACCAGACCTTGCTCCAAGAGTCTCCGCCTCACAGTGCGTGCAGATGCACTCACACCTGCCTGCTGCCATTCCTGAGCAAGCTCTGCACTGCTGGTAGCCAGATCCCGCAGCTGAAACACTTTTAAGAGATGGTCCTGGCGCTTGCTGGTCTTTCTTGGGCGCCCTGAAGCCTTTTTGACAACAATGGAACCTCTCTCCTTGAAGTTCTTGATGATGCGATAGATTGTTGACTGAGGTGCAATCTTTCTAGCTGCGATACTCTTCCCTGTTAGGCCATTTTTGTGCATTGCAATGATGACTGCACGTGTTTCTTTAGAGATAACCATGGTTAACAGAAGAGAAACAATGATGCCAAGCACCAGCCTCCTTTTAAAGTGTCCAGTGGTGTCATTCTTACTTAATCATGACAGATTGATCTCCAGCCATGTCCTCATCAACACCCACACCTGTGTTAATGGAGCAATCACTGAAAAGAGGTTAGCTGGTCCTTTTAAGGCAGGGCTGCAATGATGTTGAAATGTGTTTTGGGGATAAAGTTCATTTTCTAGCCAAATATTGACTTTGCAAGTAATAGCTGTTAAGCTGATCACTCTTTATAACATTCTGGAGTATATGCAAATTGCCATTAGAAAAAGTGAAGCCATAGACTTTGTAAAAATTAATATTTGTGTCATTCTCAATACTTTTGGCCATGACTGTAGGTACTATACACATGACCAGGTTTTTGAATACATCAGTTAGGGACTGCTCTGATATGGGTTACCTTGATGTTTGGTGGAGCGGCTCAGTATACATTTTTTGCAAAAACGTATCAACCAAATACCCTGTTTTTATCATCTTTTTACTGGCACTTGCTTTTTACTGTTATTTCTTTATAACAGAGTATTTTGATACGTTTGTTTTAGGGTGTGTTTCCACGGTCAGGATTCCTTCAGTAATTGCTGCGTGTGTGACGCTGTGGGCTGGCGCAGCATCAAACACGCAGCGTCCAGGTGTTACAGCATAGTGGAGGGGAATTCAAGAAATCCCGTCTCCACTATGCATAAAAACACGCAGGCGGCAGACCTGCGTTAACGAACATGCTGCGCATCTTTTTAGATCGCAGCATGTCCTTTTCCCTTGCGGCGACGCAAGGCTATGCAGGGCTGCGGTGATTCTGGATGTGTTCATTGAACACATCCGGATTCACCGCGCGTTCACAAGGGGTCAGGGCTTTGGGCGGAGCGGATTTTTCGCTCCGTCCAAAGCGCTGTGTTTCCTGATCGTGGAAACACAGCCTTACTGTGCTTTTCTATGTTTAACACTATGTAAGAAATAAGTCATTTTTTTTCTACTTCTGTAATACATATCCTACTTACCATCAAAGTTTTCAGGAAAGACACCCCAGAATAATTATGTTATAGGTAATACAAGTGTATTGTAAACAAGACATTTGACATAAATTGTCATATCCCACGAATTGGGAATCATGAAATATTGTATTGCATTTTTGCTGTTGCTTTGCTCTGTAATAAGGTTTTGCCCTCATGTCAGCATTTCCTCACTTCTTCCCAATTCATTGTATGTTAGCCATGTTAAGAGGCTCACGTCTTTGCATCTCTGGTTCAGAATTGTCTTTTTTCACCTACTGTAATTGCGTATAACTACAAGAATTCAGCTTGGAAGTAAAACTTCTGGAATCTTCAAACGTGCCTCCTGCAGTTTTGTTAAGCTACAGTACAGTATTTGATGAAATCACTTTGTATGAGTACTGGTATAAAGAAACAGCCATAGAAAATGGTGTCTCAAGAGAACTCACACTCGCAGCCTAGTTATGGGAGTCAGAATAGTTTATCTTATGTGTAATATATAAATAGGATTGGAATACTTCACTGAATGGCTTACCTTCTTACAATACTTACTTTTCTTTTCACATAAGAGAAAACCATATTGGTGATTTCATCGGAGACTGGAATCATATACTTTTGATATTTTAAGGAATATGCGATATTCTTGAACATGTTGACTAACATAATGATTTATGCTTGGATAGATTGTTGCTATTCCGTGTAAAAAACTGTTAAAAAATAGAAATATTATTCTTGCAGTGTAGGAGTGGATAGCTTTTAACCATTTCAAAAGACTTTTTTTAAAGTTAGATAGGAAAAAGCAGAAAGAGTAGAAATAATGAAGTCAACAGTTTCACTCTTTATAGTAATAAAACTTTAGAAATGAGTGGCTGCTCTATTTAAATGCTAAAGATACTGTATATTACTAGTACCAACCAAATGTAAGATAATGTAAAAAACACATTCAGAGACGCACCACATATGGAACAAATACCAACGAAAAGGAATAAAGTGCCAACTAAGTCTCATAAAATATACAGTTTATTGAAAAATGTTAAAACAATAATAAAAAAATGAAGATATGAAATAAAGCAAAGTGGCAAAAAACAGGAGGAAAAACACTACACACAAGTACAAGTAAATGTTAATGAGACTCATATAACAAGTACACAAGCACCAGTGTGTTTAGCCTGAAAACTCTCCACTGTGCTAAATAAGATGGTATATGCTAAAGAGTGGGAAATGTATAAGTAATAGGCATGGTACTTACATTCAGTGATGCACCTTGGTCAGGTAGCCATATAGTGTTGAACCCCCAGCTCCAACGCGCATTTCACCCAAGGCTTTGTCAGTGGTTCTCAACCTGGATGGTCGCATCTTGGCACCGTCCACGCTGAAAATTATTTATCCCTCAGACATGGATTACAGCATGGGACAGAATGATGGACAGGTGAGGGATATTATTGTTTTTTATTTTTGTTTATTACAGGAGATGAGGGTTTCAGTGGAATTAGGCGTTAGGTGAATATAACTGTGTTTGTTATTTTTAAATAAAAATGGAAAATTGTGTTTTGTTTCATTTCTAATAAAGGACTTTATACTTGCTGTGTCTTTATTTACCATATAACTATAGGAATAGTAATGGATAGGTATTTTTTAGATGCCTTTCCATTACCAAGTTGTGGGCTTGATGTCACCAGACAATACAAAGGTGACATCAACCTCTCAAATATTACCCCATTTTCCACTGCTACAGGCAAGTGGGAAGAGCCGGGCAAAGCACCATAATTGATGCGCCTTTTCTGGGCGGCTGAGGGCAGCTATTTTTAGGCTGGGGGGTCAATGTCCATGGCCCTTACAGCCTGAGAATATCAGCCTCCAGCTGTGAACTTTAGCAAGGCTGGCTGTCAAAAATGAAGGGGACCTCATGCCATTTTTTTCAAATTATTTATTTAAATAATTTAAAAAACAGTGTGGGGACCACTCTATTCTTGATAACCAACTTTGCTGAAGCTGACAGCTGAGGGTTGCAGCCTCCAGCTGTGAGTTTTACCTACCTTGTTATAGAAAATAGAGGGAAACCTATGCCGGTTTATTTATTTATTTATAGCTGCCTGCTGTCTCTGTTAACAGTTGAATATAACTCTCATCATACTCCCCTGCTTGCTCTGATCGCCAGTAAAGCAGGGGAGAATGATGAAAGCCATCTTAGACTACCTGCGCCAGGGAACAGTGGTAACTGTACCTCTGCTTCTGAGGTGATGGTGCGTGTGGTACTGATGCAGCACACAATGTTATGATCTGCTACAAGCACTAAGGAAAGGTGGGAATTCTGTCCCTACAATAGGACTGAGCTGGATCCCTACGATGTAACGGGGGACCTGATCCTGCGACCAGACCCGCTAAAGTCCTCAGCTAGTCTGAACGAAGACCTATAGTTGCGAGGGAGGAATCCCTACAAGATCTAGGGACTGGGTGAAAAGGTGGACACTGTTATGATTTGGTAGCTGAGGAGTGCAGGTAAAAAAGGCAATACACCAGAGCAGTTGGAATCTATGAGATTGCAGTACCCTGACTAACCACCACAACTAGAGGCAGCCGTGGAGCGTTCCTACGTTGGTCCTAGACGCCTCGTCACAGCCTGAGAAACTAACTATACCTAAAGATAGAAAGAGGAAAGCTATCTGCCCCGGAGCAGATCCCCAAAGAACATAGAAAGCCCCCAAACATGTAATGGCGGTTAGACAAGAAGAAATACTGACACAGACAGAAAATAGTATGAGCAAACGTTGGGGCCCAAACTATCTAAATAGAAAAGGATAGGAAGGGCACTTACTGCAATCCCAAAAAAACCTGAAAAGCACCAACTCTACTAATTTCAAAAACACCTGAGATCACACGACCTCTACCACCTAAATTAGTTCTCTGGTGTAACAAAATCAAAACAGCAGCCACTGAAAAAACTGGAAAAAGGAAATGTACAAAACATCAGTGGCTGAACTAAACTGAGAGGGCAAAAGCCCCCGGAGGGGACCCTGAAGGCCCCCACAGAAGTGCAGGACAAAATGCAAAAATCAAGCACAAAAACAAAAAGAAGAAAATGTCTTATCTGTTAGCAGGAGATGCAGACACGACACAGCAGGCTACAAAGGAAACAGGAATCAAGGATTGAGACCAGAACAATTGATCACCGGCAACCCTGATGGGAAGGCGACTCCCTTATATAAGACCAGTCAGTAACACCTGATTCCCAATCCTCACAATCTTCACTGGACAGTCCAGTACCGCTTGTAACCACCAGATGGAGCCTCTGCTCAGAACTCATCTCAAGTACATTCACAACAGAACCCCCCCCTTGAGGAGGGGTCACCGAACCCTCGCTTGAGCAACCAGGTCGGTCAGGATGAGTTCTATTATACGCATGGATGAGTCTCCTAGCATGGATGTCTGAAGCAAACACCCAAGAATTGTCTTCCTGACCATAACCTCTCCACTTAACCAAATACTGAAGTTTACGTCTAGAAAAACGAGAATTCAATATTTTCTCAACCACAAACTCCATATTGCCCTCAACCAGAACAGGGTCAGGAGGCAAAGCAGTAGGAACCACTGGCTCAACAAACCTCTTTAACAAGGACTTGTGGAACACGTTATGGATCTTAAATGTCCCTGGAAGAAGCAAACGAAAAGAAACAGGATTAAGAATCTCCATGATCTTATAAGGTCCAATGAACCTAGGCTTAAATTTAGGAGATGCCACTCTCATAGGAATATTTTTTGAGGACAACCAGACCAAGTCCCCCACTTTAAACCGAGGACCATCAGTCCTATGCCGGTTAGCAAATCGCTGGGCCCTCTCCTGAGAGAGGGACAACCTCTCCACTACCTGGTCCCAAATCTGTTGCATACGCTCCACAACAGAGTCAACACCTGGACAGGCAGAAGCCTCCGTCTGTCCTGAAGAAAATCGAGGGTGAAACCCAGAATTACAGAAAAATGGAGACATCAAAGTGGCAGAGCTAGCCCTATTATTAAGAGAAACTCAGCCAAAGGCAAAAAAGAGACCCAGTCATCCTGATCAGCAGACACAAAGCATCTCAGATAAGTCTCCAATGTCTGGTTTGTTCTCTCAGTTTGACCATTGGTCTGAGGATGAAACGCCGAGGAGAAAGACAACTGAACACCAAGCTTAGAACAAAAGGTCCTCCAAAATCTGGAAACAAACTGGACTCCTCTGTCAGACACAATGTTCTCAGGAATGCCGTGTAAACGAACCACGTGCTGAAGGAACAAAGGCACCAATTCAGAGGAGGAAGGCAACTTAGGTAATGGCACAAAATGTATCATCTTGGAAAACCTATCACAAATCACCCAGATGACGGTCATTCTCTGAGAAACAGGGAGGTCGGAAATGAAATCCATAGAGATATGGGTCCATGGTCTCTTGGGCACAGGCAATGGCATCAACAAACCACTAGAGCGAGAGCAAGGCTTGGAGCGAGAGCAAGTCCCGCAGGACTGCACAAATTCCCTGACATCATGAGACAAGGTAGGCCACCAAAAGGACCGACTAACCAAGTCTCTGGTACCAAAAATTCCGGGATGACCGGCCAACGCGGAACAATGAATCTCAGACATCACACTCTTTTTCCACTGGTCCGGGACAAACAATTTCCCAACAGGGCAGCGCTCGGGCCTATCCTCCTGACACCCCTCCAGAGCCAGTCTCAAATTGGGCGAGATGCGGGAAAGAACTACACCTTCTTTCAAAATAACAGAAGGATCAGATACCTCAGGAGAGTCCGCAAGGAAACTCCTCGAGAGGGCATCCGCCTTAACATTCTTAGTGCCAGGAAGAAAGGAAACCACAAAATTAAAACGTGTGAAAAACAAGGCCCACCTGGCCTGTCTAGGATTAAGTCGCTTGGCAGATTCCAGATAAACCAGATTCTTATGGTCCGTAAGGACCACCACCTGATGTTTGGCTCCCTTCAGCCAATGTCTCCACTCTTCAAAAGCCCACTTCGTGGCCAATAACTCCCGATTACCAACGTCATAATTACGTTCAGTAGGAGAAAATTTTCGAGAGAAAAAGGCACAAGGGTTACTTTTAGAGGTCTCTGGATCTCTTTGGGACAAAACGGCACCTGCCCCAATTTCAGAGGCATCAACCTCCACCTGAAATGGCAGAGAAACATCAGGCTGCCGTAGAACAGGAGCAGAAGTGAATCTCTGCTTAAGTTCCTAAAATGCAGAGACTGCCTCAGGAGGCCAATTCACCACATCAGAACCCTTTTTGGTCAAATCAGTTAATGGTTTAACAATAACCGAGAAATTACCAATAAATTTACGATAAAAATTGGCAAAACCCAAAAATCTTTGAAGAGCCTTTAATGAAGTAGGTTGGACCCAATCACAGATGGCCTGAACCTTGACCGGGTCCATTTCAATAACAGATGGGGACAAAATGAATCCCAAAAAATGAGATCCTCTGTACGCCAAAAAGACACTTTGATCCCTTCACATACAGAGCATCCTCTCTCAAAATCTGGAATACAGTTCGAACATGTTTCACATGAGAGTCCCAGTCATTAGAAAAAATCAAGATATCATCCAAATAAACAATCAGAAATTTATCCACAAAATCCCTGAAAATGTCATTCATGAAGGACTGGAAGATAGAAGGAGCATTAGTGAGCCCAAAGGGCATCACAAGGTACTCAAAATGCCCCTCAGGGGTGTTAAATGCCGTCTTCCATTCATCCCCGTGCTTAATGCGAATAAGGTTATATACCCTCCTGAGGTCAAGCTTGGTAAACCAAGTAGCGTCTTTCACCCTGGAAAACAGGTCAGAAATCAAGGGTAACGGATATTGATATTTCACAGTAATATTGTTCAAAAGACGATAATCAATACACGGCCTTAATGAACCATCCTTTTTGCCCACAAAGAAAAAACCGGCACCTAAGGGTGAAGAGGATGGTCTGATATGACCCTTCTCCAATGACTCCTTGATAGACCGCATAGCATCATGTTCAGGTACAGACAAGTTAAAAAGGCGACCTTTAGGGAATTTACTACCAGGCACTAATTCAATAGCGCAGTCATAGCTCCTATGGGGAGGCAAGGATGCAGATTTACTTTCGCTAAACACATCAGAAAAATCAATCAAAAAGTCAGGAACATCCTGAGCCTGAGGGAGGCAGAAAAAACAGGAGTGTTGGTATTAACACATTGGCAGCCCCAACTGGTTACAGACACAGATTTCCAATCCAAAACAGGATTATGAGACTGTAACCAAGGGAAACCCAGCACGATAATGTCATGCAGATTATACAGAACCAAAAATTTGCAGCTCTCCTGATGATCAGGTTCAACCCTCATTATCACCTGAGTAGAGAACTGAGGTTTATTCTCAGCCAAAGGGGTAGAATCGATCCCCAGTAGGTGAATAGACTTCTGTAGGGGTATCAAGGGAAACCCGCAACGTTTAGCAAATTCAAAATCCATCAGGTTAATAGCTGCTCCTGAATCAACGAAAGCCTGAGCAGAAAATGAGGACAGAGAGCATATCAGAGTAACAGTTAATAAAAACTTAGTCTGAACACTACCCAAGACAACTGAGCGTGCAAAACGTCTTCCTCGCTTAGGGCAGACTGAAATAGCATGAGAGGCATCACCACAGTAGAAACATAACCCATTGCGCTTTCGAAACTCATGACGCTGTGCCCCAGAAACCACTCTATCACACTGCATGGGTTCAAAAGCAGGTTCACAAGGCAACACTATTCCACGCATACTTCTCCGCTCACGCAAACGTCTGTCAATTTGAATCGCTAATGACATAGAATCATTGAGACCAGAGGGGATAGGGAATCCCACCATAACATCCTTTACATTATCTGACAGACCCTTCCGAAAAAGGGCTACCAAAGCGTCGTCATTCCATTTGGTCAGGACTGCCCACCTGCGGAATCTCTGACAGTATAACTCAGCGTCATCAAGCCCCTGATTTAATGCCAACAAGGCTTTTTCAGCTTGATCAGTGACATTAGGCTCATCGTACAATAACCCCAAGGCCTGAAAAAATGCATCAACATCACTCAAAACAGGATCCCCAGGTGTCAGGGAAAAAGCCCAATCCTGAGGATCACCGCACAGGAGAGAGATGACAATTTGAACCTGCTGCGCTGCGTTCCCTGAGGACTTAGATTTTAAGGCAAAAAACAATTTACAATTATTTTTGAAATTCAGAAACTTGGCTCGATCCCCCAAAAACAAATCTGGCATGGGAATCCTAGGTTCCACAACAGGCAACCTAGCAAGATAGGTAGCAATACTCCGAACCTCAGTGGCAAGCTGATCCACACGGCCAGACAACTGTGCAAACTCCATTGAGAGAAAAAATCCTCCCCAGCACCCAGAGATACAGAGGGAAAAAAAAAAAATGCAACAAACAGAAAAATATCTCTGACAACTCTGACAACCTTTTTTTTTTTCTTTCACAATATTTTTCCCTTCTGTGAGTACCATATAATTTTCAGTTTTGGTGCCGGTGATACTGTTATGATTTGGTAGCTGAGCAGTGCAGGTAAAAAAGGCAATACACCAGAGCAGTTGGAATCTATGAGATTGCAGTACCCTGACTAACCACCACAACTAGAGGCAGCCATGGAGCGTTCCTACGTTGGTCCTAGACGCCTCGTCACAGCCTGAGAAACTAACTATACTTAAAGATAGAAAGAGGAAAGCTATCTGCCCGGAGCAGATCCCCAAAGAACATAGAAAGCCCCCAAACATGTAATGGCGGTTAGACAAGAAGAAATACTGACACAGACAGAAAATAGTATGAGCAAACGTTGGGGCCCAAACTATCTAAATAGAAAAGGATAGGAAGGGCACTTACTGCAATCCCAAAAAACCCTGAAAAGCACCAACTCTACTAATTTCAAAAACACCTGAGATCACACGACCTCTACCACCTAAATTAGTTCTCTGGTGTAACAAAATCAAAACAGCAGCCACTGAAAAAACTGGAAAAAACAAATGTACAAAACATCAGTGGCTGAACTAAACTGAGAGGGCAAAAGCCCCCGGAGGGGACCCTGAAGGCCCCCACAGAAGTGCAGGACAAAATGCAAAAATCAAGCACAAAAACAAAAAGAAGAAAATGTCTTATCTGTTAGCAGGAGATGCAGACACGACACAGCAGGCTACAAAGGAAACAGGAATCAAGGATTGAGACCAGAACAACTGATCACCGGCAACCCTGATGGGAAGGCGACTCCCTTATATAAGACCAGTCAGTAACATCTGATTCCCAATCCTCACAATCTTCACTGGACAGTCCAGTACCGCTTGTAACCACCAGAGGGAGCCTCTGCTCAGAACTCATCTCAAGTCCATTCACAACAGGACACCTCCTAACAGAAAGTGTAGCAGGGAATATAAAACAGAAAACAAATACTAAGAGATCCTAAGATCAAGCAAAACTGACAGAGTAAGGCACCTAAGCACCCGGCTAGCTTAAGAGTAGATAATACAATGAAGTCCAGCAAAGCTAGAAGGGCGGAGCCAGACTAAATAGGGAAAAAAGGTCATGTGACCAGCAAACTGAAACAAAATCTAACAAGAGGGTTCTTACAGTACCCTCCCTTCTAAGAGGATCCTCCGGATCCCCTAGGACTTAGGCTTATCCGGAAACCTCTTGTGAAACGCTCTGACAAGTCTAGACGCAGAAACATCATCCGCCCTCACCCATGAGTTATCCTCGGGTCCATAACCCCTCCAAGCGACGAGGTACTGCAAACTCCCTCTATACCGTCTAGAATTTAGGATGCGGGAAATCTCATATTGCCCGTCCTCCACCACCAGGGGAACAGTGGCCGAGACGTCTCCATCTGAGACCTCAGCTTTTTTCAAGAGAAAAACATGAAACACCGGATTAATCTTCCAGGAGGTAGGAAGCTCCAACTTAACAGCAGATTGGTTAATAACCTGAAGCACCTTAAAGGGCCCTACAAACTTGGGACCCAATTTCTTAGATGGAATCCTCAAGCGCAGATTCTTAGAGGACAACCAAACCATGTCACCAATAGCAAACAAAACCTCTTGTCGTTTTCTATCAAAATACACTTTGGATCTTTTGTTAGCCTCCTGAAGATTACCACGTACATCAGTCCAAACTCTCTCCAAAACACCAGAAAAATTCTCCTCTTCAGGTACAGCCGATCCCAACTTGGAAAATGACCCAAAAGACGGATGTCTCCCAGTACAACAAAAAAAGGCGAACAACCAGCAGAAGCGGATGTATGATTGTTAAGAGCAAACTCAGCAAGTGGCAGAAACTCAGACCACCCCTCTTGATTATCAGTCACAAAACAACGCAAGAACTGCTCAACATCCTGGTTTTTCCTTTCTGTCTGGCCATTAGACTCAGGATGATATCCGGATGAAAACGACAAATGAACTCCCAACCTGTCACAAAAAGCGCGCCAAAAACGAGCCACAAACTGAGGTCCCCTATCAGAAACAATGTCAGTAGGAACACCATGTAGTCTGACTATTTCCTTGACAAAGGCCTTAGCGAGAGTCTTAGCGCAGGGCAATTTGATGAAAGGAACCAAGTGACACATCTTGCTAAAACGGTCCACGACCACCCAGATGACAGTGAAACCCTCAGAGGGGGAAGGTCAGTAATAAAGTCCATAGCCAAATGTGTCCAAGGTGCACTAGGGACCTCCAGAGGGCAAAGCAACCCCGCAGCAGGAGTATGAGAAGACTTAGATCTAGCACACACCGTGCATTGACGCACCCACTTAATGACTTCCTTCTGCCATCCTGGCCACCAAAAACTGCGACCCACAAGTCTCTTGGTCTCAGAGATTCCAGGATGACCTGCCAACCGAGAGTCATGACATTCAACAAACAAATCTCTCCTCAGGGTACCAGGCACAAACAACCTCCCATGCTGCGTGTTAGATGGGGCATTCTCCTGTGCTTTAAGAATCTCATCTTCCAACACGGAGTCCAAAACAGCAATAACAACCCCCTCTTGCAAGATGTTTTCCTCCTCCTCCTCAGTACCCACCATAGGAGAAAAGCTGCGAGACAAAGCATCAGCTTTAACATTTTTAGTACCTGGGATGTAAGTAACGGTAAAATTAAACCGTGAGAAAAACAGTGCCCACCTAGCCTGACGGGAATTCAAGCGTTTGGCAGCATCAAGGTAGATCAGATTTTTATGATCGGTGAAGACTTGAACGGGAAATTCCGCTCCCTCCAAAAAATGACGCCAGTGTTCAAATGCGAGTTTAATTGCCAACAATTCCCGATTACCGATATCATAATTTAGTTCAGACTCAGAAAATTTCTTTGAAAAAAAAGCACAGGGATGTACTCCATCCGTCTTAGCCTGAGACAACACCGCGCCGACCCCCACAGAAGAAGCATCAACCTCAACCAAAAATGGTTTAGTCACATCAGGCTGCGTAAGGATGGGAGCAGAGCTGAACCTCTCCTTTAGCAACACAAAAGCCTCAATGGCCTCAGTAGTCCACTGAACCGCATCAGCACCTTTCCTGGTGAGATCGGTCAGAGGTTTGGCAATCACAGAAATTTTTTTTTGAATTTTCTATAATAATTGGTGAACCCCAAAAACCTCTGTATTGATTTCACACCAATAGGTCTAGGCCAATCCTGCACAGCTTGCACTTTCACCGGGTCCATCTCAAAACCTTCACTGGAGACCATGTAGCCCAAAAAACTAAGTCTCTGTACAGCGAACTCACATTTTTCTAGTTTGGCAAAAAGTGAATTATCACTTAGTAACTGTAATACTTCACGCACACTCCTCCAATGAGACTCCAAATCCGGTGAATAAATAAAAATGTCATCCAAATACACAACCACACTTCTGCCGATCAAAGGTCTAAGGATGTCATTAATAAGATTCTGAAAAAATGCCGGAGCACTGGAAAGTCCAAAGGGCATGACCAGATTCTCAAAATGACCCAGTGGAGTGTTAAACGCAGTCTTCCATTCATCCCCCTCCTTCATGCGCAACAAATTGTATGCCCCTCGAAGATCAATTTTCGAGAACCACTTGGCCCCCACTAACTGATTAAACAAATCAGGAATCAATGGCAGTGGGTAAGGATTGCATACAGTAATCTTATTAATTTCACAAAAGTCTAGACAAGGCCGTAAACCGCCGTCCTTTTTTTAACAAAAAAAAATCCAACCGCCACAGGAGATTTGGAAGGCCTAATGTGACCGGCGGCCAAGCTTGTCTGTATGTATTCCTCCAAAGCCTTTCTCTCAGGAATAGTCAAATTAAATAAACGACTTTTAGGAAGAGTCGCTCCAGGGACAAATTCAATTGCACAATCATAATCTCTATGAGGAGGCAATACCTGCGATTCCTTATCAGAAAAAACTTTCCAAAAATCCTGAATAGGTACAGGTAACTCCCCCTTAACTGCAGCAGCAATACGCCCGTTACAACACTTGTCATAACACTTAGGACTCCAGGACTTAATTTCATTGGTAGACCAATCCAGTACCGGATTGTGCAATTTTAACCAGGGTAACCCCAAAATCACCGGAGAAGGTAAATTATTCAAAACTACCAAATCCAAATTCTCTTGATGAACACCATTAATAGTAAGAGGAAATTCACAGATATGGTGAGTAACATTTTTCAAGTGAGAACCATCCACAGACACCACATTAATAGGAGAAGATAGAAGTTTGGGTTTTAATTTTAGTTTTTCCAAAAATTTCCCATCAATCACATTGAGAGTTGAACCACAATCCACAAATACCCGAAACTCCATTAATTCCTCCTCAACAGCAGTGGTAGCAGAAAGAAAGACACCTTTATTGTTTAAACAAGCTATGCGGGCAAAACTGACCTCATTTTTTTTTCTCTCTTTATTCATTCGAAGCACACAGTTCTTAATGAAATGCTCAGATTTACCACAGTAGAAACACAAACCTTGAGCAAATCTGCGTTCTTTTTCTCGAGAGTGAGGAGTCATTGCTCCAATTTCCATCGGCTCTGCAATGTCAGTACATTCCTTCTCCAAACTTGGAGCTGACAAGGCAGATTTACTCTCATTAACCCTTGCACGCAGTCTCCTATCCACCCGTATGGCTAATTGCATAGCCTCTTGCAAGTTACCAGGTATGGGATAAGCAATCAGCAAATCTTTAACCCTTTCACTTAACCCTGCAAGAAATAAACTTTTCAAAGCTGAATCGTTCCAGCCCACCTGAGTGGACCACCTTCGGAAGTGAGTACAATATTTTTCCACATTACCTGATCCCTGTCTCAAACGTCTCAATTCTGTCTCAGCTGATGAAACACGATCCGGATCGTCATACAATAACCCCAAAACAGAAAAAAAACTATCCACTGATCTAAAGCATGGATCACTAGGCTGCAGAGAAAAGGCCCAGTCCTGAGGTTCTTTGCGCAAAAGTGACATTATGAACCCTATGCGCTGTGATTCATCACCAGAGGATCTGGGTCTCAAACGGAAATACAACAAGCAAGCATTTTTAAAAGAAAAAAAATCTTGTTGTTCACCAAAAAATAAATCAGGCAAACGTACCTTTGGCTCCACGAAATCGCTCCAGAACAACTACTCACGTGTTGCTGGATTTCAGCCACCTCCAGAGAGAGTCGCTGCAGGCGTTGAGCCAAATCCTGAACCGACACCATAATAGAAACTGAAAATCTTTCCTTAGAGATTTTTTTTTTTTTTTTTGGGCTGGACTTACTGTTATGATCTGCTACAAGCACTAAGGAAAGGTGGGAATTCTGTCCCTACAATAGGACTGAGCTGGATCCCTACGATGTAACGGGGGACCTGATCCTGCGACCAGACCCGCTAAAGTCCTCAGCTAGTCTGAACGAAGACCTATAGTTGCGAGGGAGGAATCCCTACAAGATCTAGGGACTGGGTGAAAAGGTGGACACCTCCTAACAGAAAGTGTAGCAGGGAATATAAAACAGAAAACAAATACTAAGAGATCCTAAGATCAAGCAAAACTGACAGAGTAAGGCACCTAAGCACCCGGCTAGCTTAAGAGTAGATAATACAATGAAGTCCAGCAAAGCCAGAAGGGCGGAGCCAGACTAAATAGGGAAAAAAGGTCATGTGACCAGCAAACTGAAACAAAATCTAACAAGAGGGTTCTAACACACGAGTGGCATACACTTGCCACACATGTGTCTCAAGTATTACACACGGACACTGACATCGCTAGTACCATTTTTTTCTGGTACTGTAAAAAAACGGAAATGTGAAAATGGCCATATAAATGCACATTGATGGAACTTTATGAGGTTCCTTTCATACAGAGACATGTAGTGCGCCATGTCTGCCTTATAGCTTATTGATCACGCCCATACTATTAGATCAAGCAAGCTTTTCAGCAATCTGTAAGTGCATCCCATAAGGAAGAACAACTCAATTCCAACCCCCCTTCCATTACAGGGTCCATCTATATTCTGCAGTATATTGGTATGGTGATCAGGTATTGGCAGAAACAGTCTAATCTATTTTATTTTGACCGATCACACCGTGAATTTATTATACTCGGCTGATTAAATGTCGGGGTTCTAGGAGATGAGTGCGCAAAAATCAAAAGTCACTCGCATGGTCCATGTGCTGTGCAATTTTTTTCTCTAACCCATTGACTTGTATTGGCCAGTCTTGGCTGATATACGTGGGCAATCGCAGCATGATGTGATTTTTTTGCTCTATCCGATCTGAGCTGAGAAAAAAAAATTCGTAAAGGAGCAGTAACTCATATAATAACATTGGTCAGGGTCCAATCCAATTTTTTATCAGATTGCACTTGTCCGTTTTTCACGCAGATGAGTATGAGCCCTTAGTTGAGTGTTTGATGTTGCATATTTACTGCAGCATTTCTGCACCTATTGGATACCGCATTTTACGCATTATAAGACACACTTTTTCTCCCCCAAATTTGGGGGGGTAATGAGGGTGCATCTTATAATGCATACAGTCAGGGCCAGAAATATTTGGACAGTGACACAATTTTCGCGAGTTGGGCTCTGCATGCCACCACATTGGATTTGAAATGAAACCTCTACAACAGAATTCAAGTGCAGATTGTAACGTTTAATTTGAAGGGTTGAACAAAAATATGTGTAGAAAATGTAGGAATTGTACACATTTCTTTACAAACACTCCACATTTTAGGAGGTCAAAAGTAATTGGACAAATAAACATAACCCAAACAAAATATTTTTATTTTCAATATTTTGTGGCGAATCCTTTGGAGGCAATCACTGCCTTAAGTCTGGAACCCATGGACATCACCAAACGCTGGGTTTCCTCCTTCTTAATGCTTTGCCAGGCCTTTACAGCCGCAGCCTTCAGGTCTTGCTTGTTTGTGGGTCTTTCCCTCTTAAGTCTGGATTTCAGCAAGTGAAATGCATGCTCAATTGGGTTAAGATCTGGTGATTGACTTGGCCATTGAAGAATGTTCCACTTTTTTGCACTCATGAACTCCTGTGTAGCTTTGGCTGTATGCTTGGGGTCATTATCCATCTGTACTATGAAGCGCCGTCCAATCAAGTTTGCAGCATTTGGCTGAATCTGGGCTGAAAGTATATCCCGGTACACTTCGGAATTCATCCGGCTACTCTTGTCTGCTGTTATGTCATCAATAAACACAAGTGACCCAGTGCCATTGAAAGCCATGCATGCCCATGCCATCACGTTGCCTCCACCATGTTTTACAGAGGATGTGGTGTGCATTGGATCATGTGCCGTTCCCTTTCTTCTCCAAACTTTTGGCTTCCCATCATTCTGGTACAGGTTGATCTTTGTCTCATCTGTCCATAGAATACTTTTCCAGAATTGAGCTGGCTTCTGGAGGTGTTTTTCAGCAAATTTAACTCTGGCCTGTCTATTTTTGGAATTGATGAATGGTTTGCATCTAGATGTGAACCCTTTGTATTTACTTTCATGGAGTCTTCTCTTTACTGTTGACTTAGAGACAGATACACCTACTTCACTGAGAGTGTTCTGGACTTCAGTTGATGTTGTGAACGGGTTCTTCTTCACCAAAGAAAGTATGCGGCTATCATCCACCACTGTTGTCTTCCGTGGGCTCCCAGGTCTTTTTGGATTGATGAGTTCACCAGTGCTTTCTTTCTTTCTCAGGATGTACCAAATTGTAGATTTTGCCACTTCTAATGTTGTAGCAATTTCTTGGATGGGTTTTTTTTGTTCTTGTAGCTTAAGGATGGCTTGTTTCACCTGCATGGAGAGCTCCTGTGACCACATGTTTCCTTCACAGCAAAATCTTCCAAATGCAAACACCACACCTCAAATCAACTCCGGCCCTTTCATCTGCTTAATTGAGAATGACATAACAAAGGGATTGCCCACACCTGTCCATGAAATAGCCTTGGAGTCATTTGTCCAATTACTTTTGGTCCCTTTAAAAACAGGGTGGCACATGTTAAGGAGCTGAAACTCCTAAACCCTTCATCCAATTTTAATGTGGATACCCTCAAATGAAAGCTGAAAGTCTGAACTTCAACTGCATCTGATTTGTTTTGTTTCAAATTCATTGTGGTAATGTCTAGAACCAAAATTAGATAAATGTTGTCTCTGTCCAAATATTTATGGACCTAACTGTATATACCTTACTGGTACCGATGCTGCAGGCTGGGATGATTGGATGCCCGGCTGTGCTTCTGGGGCACTCGGCGCTGCTGCCCGGGTCTTCGGTGGTGCTGCTGGGGTCTCCAAGACTGCAGTGGTACTCTGACGATATTTCGTGAAAAGCCAGAGCCCCTCGTAGTTCCATGGTTTTTGCGCTGAAATCTTGTCTCCCGAGATCTCGATGCCGAGATCTCCATTTGCGCATGCAAAGCCCCCCGGCAACCATTTTCCCGGAGTTCATTGCACAGGAAACCATGGAAGTGCGGGGAGCTCTGGCCTTTCAAGAAATGTCGGCAGAGCCCCCCCGCAGCACCGGAGACCCCAGCAGCACTGACAGAGACCCGGGCAGCAGCAATGGACATCACAGCAGCACCACCGGAGACCCCAGCAGCAGCGCCAGACACCCGCAGCAGTGCAGAACACCAGCAGCACCGGACACCTGCAGTGGCGCACTGCACATCGGACACCCCTTCATCCCAGCCTACATCCTGCAGCATCACCCCACTCCTGCCTCCTCCAGCAGCGATCATGGGACTACACTTCACTGTGTTAGGGGCCTGCGGAATGCACCTAATAGATATTAAGGAGAGGTACGTTCGCAGCCCGGGGTCCACCGTGCAGGCAGAGACTTCTGCTAGTAAGATGGCGTAAATAGGCAGTATGAGCAACTCTGTTATCCCGCAGAGTTGCAGATGTAAACGCCGTAGCACTATATGGCGATATAAGCGGACTCTGTTAATTCACAGAGCCGCTGTAACAAAGACTGTGTCCTGTTAGACTCACAGGGAACACAGATGACTGCTAAGCGGATTACAGTCTGTGGTCATGCAATCAGAACCCAAGCAATAATCTCCTCACCGGAGTAGCCGGTATTCTAATGGCGTTTTCAGCCGAGCCCTGAACACGTGCATACAATTTCCTCACCGGAGGTATTCTAGAAGCTTATTTCAGCCAGACCTAACCACATGCATACATGACCACACTAGCGCAAGCACGTAACAGATTTGATACTAGCGCACGGCCGTGCGGTAAGGACAGCCTTTTATAGCAGCCATGAGAAAAAGACCTTCCAGGAAGGACCAATGGGAAGCTGTTTCAGAACATAAACAGCCACAGGACCTTCCTGAAGGACCAATAAAAGTGGCAGCTGTTGTGAATGTGCTAGAAATGAATTCTGAGCAGAAGCTCCCTCTGGTGGTTACAAACAGTACTGAACTATCCAATGAAGATTGTGAAGATTGGCGATCAGGTGTTACTGACTGGTCTTATATAAGGGAGGTTCCCTCCCATCAGGGTTGCCGGTGATCAATTGTTCTGGTGTCATCTTTGATTCCTGTTCACTTTGTAGCTTGCTGTTTCGTGCCTGCATCTTCTGCTAACAGATAAGACTTTTTCTTCTTTTAGTTTTTTGTGCTTGCTTTTAGCATTTTGTCCTGCACTTCTGTGGGGGTCTGCCGGGTCCCCTCCGGGGGCTTGTGCTCCTCTCAGTTTAGTTCAGCCACTGTTGTTTGTTCATTTGCCTTTTCCAGTTTTTTCAGTGGCTGCTGTTTAGTTTTGTTACACCAGAGAACTAATTTAGGTGGTAGAGGTCGTGTGATCTCAGGTGTTTTTGTAATTAGTAGAGTTGGTACTTTTCAGGGTTTTTTGGGATTGCAGTAAGTGTCCTTCCTATCCTTTTCTATTTAGAAAGTTTGGGCCCCAACGTTTGCTCATACTATTTTCTGTCTGTGTCTGTATTTCCTTTTTTGCCTGCTCTCCTCAGCTACCAAATCATAACAGTATCACCGGACCAAAAACTGATATTTGTATGGTACTCACAGAAGGGAAAAATAGTGTTAAAGAAAGAAGATTGTCAGAGTTGTCAGAGATTTTTTTTTTCCCCTCTGTTTCTCTGAATGCTGAGGAGGATTTTTTTTTCTCTCAATGGAGTTTGCACAGTTGTCTGGCCTTGTGGATCAGCTTGCCACTGAAGTTCGAAGTATTGCTACCTATCTTGCAGGGTTGCCTGTTGTGGAACCTAGGATTCCCATGCCAGATTTGTTTTTAGGGGATCGAGCTAAATTTCTGAATTTCAAAAATAACTGTAAGTTGTATTTTGCCTTGAAATCTAAGTCCTCAGGGAATGCAGCACAGCAGGTTCAAATTGTCATCTGTTGTGAATGTGTTGGAGATAAGTTCTGAGCAGAAGCTCCCTCTGGTGGTTGCAGACAGTGCTGAACCATTTAGTGAAGATTGGCAATCAGGAGTTACAGACTGGTCCTATATAAGGGAGGTTCCCTCCCATCAGGGTTGCCGGTGATCAATTGTTCTTGTCTAACTGCTGTTGTTCCTGGTTCATTTGGAAGCCTGCTGAATCTTGCCTCTTCTCCTGCTCTCAGATAAGACATTTTCTGTTTTTATTTCTGTGCTTGCTTTTTGCATTTTTTTCTGCACTCTTGTGGAGGTCAGCCAGGTCCCCTCCGGGGGGCTTGTGCTCCTCTCAGTTTATCTGAGCCTCTGTTATTTGTTCATTTGCCTTTTCCATTTTTTTCAGTGGCTGCGGCTATTTTTGTTACACCAGAGAACTAATTTAGGTGGTAGAGGTCGTGTGATCTCAGGTGTTTTTGTAATTAGTAGTGTTGGTACTTTTTAGGGTTTTTTGGGATTGCAGTAAGTTTTCCTTCCTATCCTTTTCTGTTTAGGAAGATTGGGCCCCAACGTTTGCTCATACTATTTTCTGTCTGTGTTTGTGTTTCCTCTTGTCTAACCGCCATTACATGTTTGGGGGCTTCCTATGTTCTTTGGGGATCTGCTCCGGGGCAGATAGTTTTCTGTTATGATTCGGTAGCTGAGGAGTGCAGGCAAAAAGGCAATACACCAGAGCAGTTGGAATCTATGAGATTGCAGTACCCTGACTAACCACCACAACTAGAGGCAGCCGTGAAGCGTTCCTACGTTGGTCCTAGACGCCTCGTCACAGCCTGAGAAACTAACTACACCTAAAGATAGAAATAGGAAAGCTATCTGCCCCGGAGCAGAACCCCAAAGATAATAGCAAGCCCCCAAACATGTAATGGCGGTTAGACAAGACGAAATACTGACACAGACAGAAAATAGTATGAGCAAACGTTGGGGCCCAAACTAACTAAATAGAAAAGGATAGGAAGGATACTTACTGCAATCCCAAAAAAAACCCTGAAAGCACCAACTCTACTAATTTCAAAAACACCTGAGATCACACGACCTCTACCACCTAAATTAGTTCTCTGGTGTAACAAAATCAAAACAGCAGCCACTGAAAAAACTGGAAAAAGCAAATGTACAAACATCAGTGGCTGAACTAAACTGAGAGGGCAAAAGCCCCCTGAGGGGACCCAGAAGGCCCCCACAGAAGTGCAGGACAAAATGCAAAAATTAAGCACAGAAACAAAAAGAAGAAAATGTCTTATCTGTTAGCAGGAGATGCAGACACGACACAGCAGGCTACAAGGGAAACAGGAATCAAGGATTGAGACCCGAACAATTGATCACCGGCAACCCTGATGGGAAGGTGACTCCCTTATATAAGACCAGTCAGTAACACCTGATTCCCAGTCCTCACAATCTTCACTGAACAGACCAGTACCGCTTGTAACCACCAGAGGGAACCTCTGCTCAGAACTCATCTCAAGCCCATTCACAACAGTACCCCCCCCTTGAGAAGGGGTCACCGAACCCTCATTTGAGCAACCAGGTCGGTCAGGATGAGTTCTATGATACGCACGGATGAGTCTCCCAGCATGGATGTCCGAAGCAAACACCCAAGAATTGTCTTCCTGACCATAACCTCTCCACTTAACCAAATACTGGAGTTTCCGTCTAGAAAAACGAGAATCTAATATTTTCTCAACCACATACTCCAGATTGCTCTCAACCAAAACAGGGTCAGGAGGCACAGCAGCAGGAACCACTGGCTCAACAAACCTCTTCAACAAGGACTTGTGGAACACGTTATGGATCTTAAATGTCCCTGGAAGAAGCAAACGAAAAGAAACAGGATTAAGAATCTCCATGATCTTATAAGGTCCAATGAACCTAGGCTTAAATTTAGGAGATGCTACTCTCATAGGAATATTTTTTGAGGACAACCAGACCAAGTCCCCTACTTTAAACCGAGGATCATCAGTCCTATGCCGGTTAGCAAACCGCTGGGCCCTCTCCTGAGAGAGGGACAACCTCTCCACTACCTGGTCCCAAATCTGTTGCATACGCTCCACAACAGAGTCAACACCTGGACAGACAGAAGCCTCCGTCTGTCCTGAAGAAAATCGAGGGTGAAACCCAGAATTACAGAAAAATGGAGACATCAAAGTGGCAGAGCTAGCCCTATTATTAAGAGAAAACACAGCCAAAGGCAAAAAAGAGACCCAGTCATCCTGATCAGCAGACACAAAGCATCTTAGATAAGTCTCCAATGTCTGGTTTGTTCTCTCAGTTTGACCATTGGTCTGAGGATGAAATGCCGAGGAAAAAGACAATTGAACACCCAGTTTAGAACAAAAAGTCCTCCAAAATCTGGAAACAAACTGGACTCCTCTGTCAGACACAATGTTCTCAGGAATGCCGTGTAAACGAACCACATGCTGAAGGAACAACGGCACCAATTCAGAGGAGGAAGGCAACTTAGGCAATGGCACAAGATGTATCATCTTGGAAAACCTATCACAAATCACCCAGATGGCGGTCATTCTCTGAGAAACAGGAAGGTCGGAAATGAAATCCATAGAGATATGGGTCCATGGTCTCTTGGGCACAGGCAATGGCATCAACAAACCACTAGAGCGAGAGCAAGGCTTGCAGCGAGAGCAAGTCCCGCAGGACTGCACAAATTCCCTGACATCACGAGACAAGGTAGGCCACCAAAAGGACCGACTAACCAAGTCTCTGGTACCAAAAATTCCGGGATGCCCAGCCAACGCGGAACAATGAATCTCAGACATCACACTCTTTTTCCACTGGTCCGGGACAAACAATTTTCCAACAGGGCAGCGCTCGGGCCTATCCTCCTGACACCCCTCCAGAGCAAGTCTCAAATTGGGTGAGATGGCGGAAAGAACTACACCCTCTTTCAAAATAACAGAAGGATCAGATAACTCAGGAGAGTCCGCAAGGAAACTCCTCGAGAGGGCATCCTCCTTAACATTCTTAGTGCCAGGAAGAAAGGAAACCACAAAATTAAAACGTGTGAAAAACAAGGCCCACCTGGCCTGTCTAGGATTGAGTCGCTTGGCAGATTCCAGATAAACCAGATTCTTATGGTCCGTAAGGACCACCACCCGATGTTTGGCTCCCTCCAGCCAATGTCTCCACTCTTCAAAAGCCCACTTCATGGCCAATAACTCCCGATTACCCACGTCATAATTACGTTCAGTAGGAGAAAATTTTCGAGAGAAAAAGGCACAAGGGTTACTTTTAGAGGTCTCTGGATCTTTTTGGACAAAACGGCACCTGCCCCAATTTCAGAGGCATCAACCTCCACCTGAAATGGCAGAGAAACATCAGGCTGCCGTAGAACAGGAGCAGAAGTGAATCTCTGCTTAAGTTCCTGAAATGCAGAGACTGCCTCAGGAGGCCAATTCACCACATCAGAACCCTTTTTGGTCAAATCAGTTAATGGTTTAACAATAACCGAGAAATTACCAATAAATTTACGATAAAAATTGGCAAAACCCAAAAATCTTTGAAGAGCCTTTAATGAAGTAGGTTGGACCCAATCACAGATGGCCTGAACCTTGACCGGGTCCATTTCAATAATAGATGGGGACAAAATGAATCCCAGAAATGAGATCCTCTGTACGCCAAAAAGACACTTTGATCCCTTCACAAACAGAGCATTCTCTCTCAAAATCTGGAATACAGTTCGAACATGTTTCACATGAGAGTCCCAGTCATTAGAAAAAATCAGATATCATCCAAATAAACAATCAGAAATTTATCCACAAAATCCCTGAAAATGTCATTCATGAAGGACTGGAAGACAGAAGGAGCATTAGTGAGCCCAAAGGGCATCACAAGGTACTCAAAATGCCCCTCCGGGGTATTGAATGCCGTCTTCCATTCATCCCCGTGCTTAATGCGAATAAGGTTATATGCCCCCTGAGGTCAAGCTTGGTAAACCAAGTAGCGTTTTTCACCCTGGAAAACAGGTCAGAAATCAAGGGTAACGGGTATTGATATTTCACAGTAATATTGTTCAAAAGACGATAATCAATACACGGCCTCAATGAACCATCCTTTTTGGCCACAAAGAAAAAACCGGCACCTAAGGGTGAAGAGGATGGTCTGATATGACCCTTCTCCAATGACTCCTTGATATAAGACCGCATAGCGTCATGTTCAGGTACAGACAAGTTAAAAAGGCGACCTTTAGGGAATTTACTACCAGGCACTAATTCAATAGCGCAGTCATAGCTCCTATGGGGAGGCACGGATGCAGATTTACTTTCGCTAAACACATCAGAAAAATCAATCAAAAAGTCAGGAACATCCTGAGCCTGGGGGGAGGCAGAAAAAACAGGAGTGTTGGTATTAACACATTGGCAGCCCCAACTGGTTACAGACACAGATTTCCAATCCAAAACAGGATTATGAGACTGTAACCAAGGGAAACCCAGTACGATAATATCATGCAGATTATACTGAACCAAAAATTTGCAGCACTCTTGATGATCAGGTTCAACCCTCATTATCACCTGAGTAGAGAACTGAGGTTTATTCTCAGCCAAAGGGGTAGAATCGATCCCCAGAAGGGGAATAGACTTCTGTAGGGGTATCAAGGGAAACCCACAACGTTTAGCAAAATCATAATCCATCAGGTTAATAGCTGCTCCAGAATCAACGAAAGCCTGAGCAGAAAATGAGGACAGAGAGCATATCTGAGTGACAGTTAGTAAAAACTTAGTCTGAACACTACCCAAGACAACCGAGCGTGCAAAACGTCTTCCCCGCCCAGGGCAGACCGAAATAGCATGAGAGGCATCACCACAGTAGAAACATAACCCATTGCGCTTTCGAAACTCATGACGCTGTGCCCCAGACACCACTCTATCACACTGCATGGATTCAGAAGCAGGTTCACAAGGCAACACTATTCCACGCATACTTCTCCGCTCACGCAAACGTCTGTCAATTTGAATCGCTAATGACATAGAATCATTGAGACCAGAGGGGACAGGGAATCCCACCATAACATCCTTTACATTATCTGACAGCTCCTTCCGAAAAAGGGCCGCCAAAGCGTCGTCATTCCACTTGGTCAGGACTGCCCACCTACGGAATCTCTGACAGTATAACTCAGCGTCATCAAGCCCCTGATTTAATGCCAACAAGGCTTTTTCAGCTTGATCAGTGACATTAGGCTCATCGTACAATAACCCCAAAGCCTGAAAAAATGCATCAACATCACTCAAAACAGGATCCCCAGGTGTCAGGGAAAAAGCCCAATCCTGAGGATCGCCGCGCAGGAGAGAGATGACAATTTGAACCTGCTGCGCTGCGTTTCCTGAGGACTTAGATTTTAAGGCAAAAAACAATTTACAATTATTTTTGAAATTCTGAAACTTAGCTCGATCCCCTAAAAACAAATCTGGCATGGGAATCCTAGGTTCCACAACAGGCAACCTAGCAAGATATGCAGCAATACTCCGAACCTCAGTGGCAAGCTGATCCACACGGCCAGACAACTGTGCAAACTCCATTGAGAGAAAAAATCCTCCCTAGCACCCAGAGATACAGAGGGAAAAAAAAAAAAATGCAACAAACAGAAAAATATCTCTGACAACTCTGACAACCGTTTTTTCTTTCACAATATTTTTCCCTTCTGTGAGTACCATACAATTTTAAATTTAGGCCGGTGATACTGTTATGATTCGGTAGCTGAGGAGTGCAGGCAAAAAGGCAATACACCAGAGCAGTTGGAATTTATGAGATTGCAGTACCCTGACTAACCACCACAACTAGAGGCAGCCGTGGAGCGTTCCTACGTTGGTCCTAGACGCCTCGTCACAGCCTGAGAAACTAACTACACCTAAAGATAGAAATAGGAAAGCTATCTGCCCCGGAGCAGAACCCCAAAGATAATAGCAAGCCCCCAAACATGTAATGGCGGTTAGACAAGACGAAATACTGACACAGACAGAAAATAGTATGAGCAAACGTTGGGGCCCAAACTAACTAAATAGAAAAGGATAGGAAGGGTACTTACTGCAATCCCAAAAAAAACCCTGAAAGCACCAACTCTACTAATTTCAAAAACACCTGAGATCACACAACCTCTACCACCTAAATTAGTTCTCTGGTGTAACAAAATCAAAACAGCAGCCACTGAAAAAACTGGAAAAAGCAAATGTACAAACATCAGTGGCTGAACTAAACTGAGAGGGCAAAAGCCCCCTGAGGGGACCCAGAAGGCCCCCACAGAAGTGCAGGACAAAATGCAAAAATTAAGCACAGAAACAAAAAGAAGAAAATGTCTTATCTGTTAGCAGGAGATGCAGACACGACACAGCAGGCTACAAGGGAAACAGGAATCAAGGATTGAGACCCGAACAATTGATCACCGGCAACCCTGATGGGAAGGTGACTCCCTTATATAAGACCAGTCAGTAACACCTGATTCCCAGTCCTCACAATCTTCACTGAACAGACCAGTACCGCTTGTAACCACCAGAGGGAGCCTCTGCTCAGAACTCATCTCAAGCCCATTCACAACAGTTTTCCTCTTTCTATCTTTAGGTGTAGTTAGCTTCTCAGGCTGTGACGAGGCATCTAGGACCAACGTAGGTACGCTCCACGGCTGCCTTTAGTTGTGGTGGTTAGTCAGGGTACTGCAATCCAGTAGATTCCAACCTCTCTGGTGTATTGCCGTTTTTGCCTGCTCTCCTCAGCTACCAAAACATAACAGTATCACCGGCCTAACTGAAAATTATATGGTACTCACAGAAGGAAAAAAAAAGTGTAAAAAAAAAAAAGTTGTCACATTTTTTTTTCTGTTTGTTGCATTTTTTTTTTCCTCTGTTTCTCTGAGTGCTGAGGAGGATTTTTTTTTCTCTCAATGGAGCTTGCACAGTTGTCTGGCCGTGTGGATCAGCTTGCCACTGAAGTTCGGAGTATTGCTATCTATCTTGCTAGGTTGCCGGTTGTGGAACCTAGGATCCCCATGCCAGATTTTTTTTTGGGGGATCGAGCTAAATTTCTGAATTTCAAAAATAACTGTAAGTTGTTTTTTTGCCTTAAAACCTAAGTCCTCAGGGAACGCAGCACAGCAGGTTCAAATTGTCATCTCTCTCCTGCGCGGCGACCCTCAGGATTGGGCTTTTTCCCTGACACCTGGGGACCCTGTTTTGAGTAATGTTGATGCATTTTTTCTGGCTCTGGGGTTATTGTACGATGAACCTAATGTCACTGATCAAGCTGAAAAAACCTTGTTGGCATTAAATCAGGGGCTTGAGGACGCTGAGTTATACTGTCAGAAATTTCGTAAGTGGGCAGTCCTGACCAAATGGAATGATGATGCTTTGGCAGCCCTTTTTCGGAAGGGTCTGTCAGAGAATGTAAAAGATGTTATGGTGGGTTTCCCTGCTCCCTCTGGTCTCAATGATTCTATGTCATTAGCGATTCAAATTGACAGACGTTTGCGTGAGCGTAGAGGTATGCGTGGAATAGTGTTGCCTTGTGAACCAGCTTCTGAACCCATGTAGTGTGATAGAGTAGATTCTGGGGCACAGCGTCATGAGTTTCGAAAACGCAATGGGTTATGTTTCTACTGTGGTGAAGCCTCTCATGCTATTTCAGTCTGCCCTAAGCGGGGAAGACGTTTTGCACGCTTAGTTGTCTTGGGTAGTGTTCAGACTAAATTTCTGTTGACTGTTACCCTGATTTGCTCCCTGTCCACATTTTCTGCTCAGGATTTTGCTGACCGACCTGGTTGCTCAAATGAGGGTTCGGTGACCCCTCCTCAAAGGGGGGGTACTGTTGTGAATGTGCTAGAAATGAATTCTGAGCAGAAGCTCCCTCTGGTGGTTACAAACAGTACTGAACTATCCAATGAAGATTGTGAAGATTGGCGATCAGGTGTTACTGACTGGTCTTATATAAGGGAGGTTCCCTCCCATCAGGGTTGCCGGTGATCAATTGTTCTGGTGTCATCTTTGATTCCTGTTCACTTTGTAGCTTGCTGTTTCGTGCCTGCATCTTCTGCTAACAGATAAGACTTTTTCTTCTTTTAGTTTTTGTGCTTGCTTTTAGCATTTTGTCCTGCACTTCTGTGGGGGTCTGCCGGGTCCCCTCCGGGGGCTTGTGCTCCTCTCAGTTTAGTTCAGCCACTGTTGTTTGTTCATTTGCCTTTTCCAGTTTTTTCAGTGGCTGCTGTTTAGTTTTGTTACACCAGAGAACTAATTTAGGTGGTAGAGGTCGTGTGATCTCAGGTGTTTTTGTAATTAGTAGAGTTGGTACTTTTCAGGGTTTTTTGGGATTGCAGTAAGTGTCCTTCCTACCCTTTTCTATTTAGGAAGTTTGGGCCCCATTGTTTGCTCATACTATTTTCTGTCTGTGTCTGTATTTCCTTTTTTGCCTGCTCTCCTCAGCTACCAAATCATAACAGGCAGCTGTATCTGAGCATGTGACCCCTGATCTCCAATGGGAGATCTTGCCCTGGGCATGCTCAGATGAAGCAACAAAGGACTTAAGGGTATGCCACACTAAACGAGATCGCTAACGAAATCGCTAACGAGATTGCTAAAACGTCACTATTTAGCGATCTCGTTAGCGACCTCGTTGTGTGTGGCATGTAGCATTGATGTGGCCCCCGCTGTGATGTCGCTGATCGTTCACTAGCGTTCTGGACCGTTTTTTGATCGTTGGCGTCCCGCTGGTGAGCCTATATTGCTGTGTTTGGCACCTTTTGCGAACGACAAGCGACCTCGTTTGTGACGCATATGACAGCGGCGCAGGCGGGACTAGGGTTTTTAGCGTCACGGAGTGGATCGCAATATCTGTAAGTTCTCTTTTGCGTCACAGAGAGGATCGCAGAAGTTGCAAAGCAGGCTAGCAGGACGCAAAGAGCAGGAGCGATGCTGGAAATTCCTATGAATCAGAAGCGCTCAATACATGCTAATGACATCCTAACGACCGCCAAAGTCGTTAAAGAGATCGCTGACCGCTGATGTGTCGTTTATGAGATCTCCTGTTTGGCAGCTACTAGCGACCTAAAAGAGATCACACCAACGATCTCGTTAGCTTGCGTCGTTATCGTGATCGCTAACGAGATCGCTAAGTGTGGCAGTACCTTTAGTCTCTGAGCCATTCCTTTGTTTTGGGGTGGGGTTAAGGGGGCTCCATAGGCTTCATCTGCCTAGAGCACCAAATACTTTGTCCCAGCCCTGATTAACTGCTAAGGCCGGCGTCACACTGCCGAGTTTGATGCGATTTAGTCGCACGACTTTCTCTCATCAACACCCGGCACGGCCGCCCGCTCTCGGACCTGAGTGCGCGGCAGCATAGAAATACATGCAGCCGCACACTCGGGTCCGAGAGCGGGTGGCCGTGTCAGGTGTTGATGCGAGAAAGTCGTGCGACTAACTCGCATCAAACTCGGCAGTGTGACGCCATTCTAATACTTGTTAGGCTGGGATCACACATGCGAGAAACACGGCTGAGTCTCGCATGTGAAATCCCAGCTCTGGCGCCGGCACTCGGGAGTGGAGTGTGCGGGTGCATGTAGTTATATGCAGCCGCTCGCTCCACTCCTGAGTGCCGGCGCCAGAGCTGGGATTTCACATGCGAGACTCAGCCGTGTTTCTCGCATGTGTGATCCCGGCCTTACGATAAAGCTTTTTATACCTGCATTATCAGGGTTCATTCACATGACTATATTTTCAGTCAAAGTACTGTTTGTGAAAAAAACTCTCAAACGGACAGCACTAGGAGCAGCGTTATGCAATTGAGCCATTCAGATTATGGTTTAATGCAGGCCAAATGTCCATGTGAAAAATTATCACAGCATGCACTGGTCTTTTCTGTATGTCAGATGAGACTCACCTATTGAAGTCTATGGGTGTGCAAAAAAAAAAAAAGGATCCCATATGAATAATTCGCAAAGCATCCAATTTTTACAGACACATTTCTGCCAGTTTTTTATGTGGCCCCTTGCAAAAATTAATCACCCACCCCTGTTCTAATGGATATATATTAATAATTTTGTCTTGAGCGTACAGTCCTCAGATATAGACAACAGTAACATACCTTGATGTGATAGAACCTCAGGTTTACTTATCTTGAAGAAGAGTTCCTGGGACTTGTTTTTTCCAGCAGGATAAGGTGGAAAAAATCCTTTTCAGTTTCTCTGTCACAAAATTCAGTAATTGTATTTGAGTCTGAGCTTAGATAATAGTGTGTGGCAGTTGGAATTAATGAAGCAGTGAGAGAACTTTGGAGTAACCCTGCAGAAGAGGTGGTGCAATAAAATAGATGGCAGATATATTTTAACCCCTTCACCCCCAAGGGTGGTTTGCACGTTAATGACCGGGCCAATTTTTACAATTCTGACCACTGTCTCTTTATGAGGTTATAATGCTTCAACGGATCTTCGCGATTCTGAGATTGTTTTCTCGTGACATATTGTACTTCATGTTAGTGGTAAAATTTCTTCTATATAACTTGCGTTTATTTTTGAAAAAAATGCAAATATGTCGAAAATTTTGAAAATTTTGCAATTTTCAAACTTTGAATTTTTATTCCCTTAAAACAGAGAAATATGTCACACAAAATAGTTAAGAAATAACATTTCCCACATGTCTACTTTACACCAGCACAATTTTGGAACCAAATTTTTTTTTGTTAGGAAATTATAAGGGTTAAAAGTTGACCAGCGATTTCTCATTTTTACAACAAAATTTACAAAGCCATTTTTTTTAGGGACCACCTCACATTTGAAGTCACTTTGAGGGGTCTATATGGCAGAAAATATCCAAAAGTGACACCATTCTAAAAACTGCACCCCTCAAGGTACTCAAAACAACATTCAAGAAGTTTATTAACCCTTCAGGTGCTTCACAGGAGCTGAAGCAACGTGGAAGCAAAAAACGAATATTTAACTTTTTAGTCACAAAAATGATCTTTTACAAACTTTTTTTATTTTCACAAGGGTAAAAGGAGAACATGGACAGAAAAAGTTGTTGTGCAATTTCTCCTGAGTACGCCAATACCCCATATGTGGGGGAAAATCACTGTTTGGGCACACGGCAGAGCTCGTAAGGGAAGGAGCGCCGTTTGACTTTTTCAAACCAAAATTGGCTGGAATTGAGATTGGACGCCATGTCGCGTTTGGAGAGCCTCTGATGCGCCTAAACAGTGGAAACCCCCCACAAGTGACACTATTTTGGAAACTAGACCCCCTATGGAACTTAGCTAAATCTGTTGTGAGCACTTAGAACACCCAAGTGTTTCACAAAAGTTTATAATGCCTGGGTGTGAAAAAAAACAAACAATTTTCCACAAAAATAATTTTTTACTCCCAAATTTTTGATTTTTCCCAAGGAAATTTGACCCCAAAAGTTGTTGTCCAATTTGTCCTGAATATGCTGATACCCCATATGTGGGGGGAACTGTTTGGGCGCACATCAGGGCTTGGAAAGGAAGTAATAACGTTTTGGAATGCAGACGTTGATGGGGGTCATGTTCTGTTTGCAGTGCCCCAGGTGAGCCTAAACAGTGGAAACCCCCCACAAATGAACCCATTTTGGAAACTAGACCCCCTAAGGAACTTAGCTAGATCTGTGGTGAGCACTTTGAACCCACTAGTGCTTCACACAAGTTTATAATACCCGGGCATGAAAATAAAAAATCCTGGACTTCCGGTTCCTGCGCTGAGGATGTAGCACGCTGAAGTAGCAGCTCCCACACCAGACAGAAGTCCTACTAACAAATCTGCCAACATCTGCACCTCTAAGACAAGAAAAAGACGGATTACCACTGGCCCCCACTCCACATCACCCAAAAAGGTCAGGCAACACGTTCCCGGACCACTCCTGAGACCCCTGAGGGTCCTGGCCAGCTGCCCACCCACGTGCTTGGAGCCAGCACCAGCAGAGGGGCTGCTATCTCCGCCCAGGGTAACCCACAGCAAAACAACCCACTGTGATTAAAGGGACAATTCCAGACTATCTGCACACAGAACCCCCTCCAGGACCACAAAAGCACCGCTTATGGGAGCTTTTCATAGCAGTTTTCCTGCTTTTTCAGTACGGCAAAGGGGCCCCTAAAAGTGGGACAGCGACCAGAAAAAGTAGAGAGAAAAATGTCTTTCCAGCAACGACAGGGCCCCAGGAGTGAGGTTACACACAGTCGGCTGGTCATTTCTCCTGGGAAAACTGGTGACATCTGCTGGTCCACTACAGTGAACTGCAACTGCTTTTCACACAAGGAAAAGCCCTGCAGCCACCTAGTGGACAAAAATAAGAACTACAAGTACCTGCTTTGTGCTATACGGAGAGATATATCTATAGCTGCCAAGAAACATAAGAATTGATTGATAATTCTCTGGAGAAAGGATAAACTGCAACAACAGAGGGCTCAGACGCTGACCCCATTTATATCACTAATTCAACAAATGGATCGCTACGTGTTACGTAGCTCGCAAAAGCCGGAGAGTCCTATGCACACAAGCAGTGGGAACCACAGTAAAGGGGAAACATCACGGACCCAAGCCCCACAAGAGAGGATGGACATTTTTTTGATCACTGGTCTCCCGCTGGCTAGCACGCATCGCTGCGTGTGACAGGCGGTAGACCAGCGATCCGCTGGTAACCAAGGTACACATCGGGTTTCCAGGCGCAGCCCCGCGCCTGGAAACCCGCTGTGTACCTTGGTTACCAGCGGATCGCTGGTCTCCCGCCTGTCACACGCAGCGATGCATGCTGGCCAGCGGGAGACCAGTGATCAAAAAAATGTCCAGGACATTCAGCGACGATCAGCAATACCCAGCAGGGGACTGATCGTCGCTGAATGTCACACACAGCGATATCGCTGAGGAGATCGCTGTTGCGTCACAAAACTAGTGACTCAGCAGCGATCTCGCTAGCGAGATCGCTGTGTGAGACGGGGGCTTTAGAAGGAAAACAAAGCAAGAGGAAATAGGCAGTAGTGACAGTGATTATGAAGATCATCTCCTGGAATGTGAAAGGCCTAAGATCCCAGAATAAAAGAGTTAAGATACTGAGACATTTGAAAAGGTACTCGCCAGATATTGTATTGCTTCAAGAAACCCATCTAAAGGAAGAGGATTTTTATAGGCTCAAAAAGCTGTGGGTAGGGAAAGTAGTGGGCTCGGCAGCTCAAGGCAGACATGCAGGGGTAGTGAATGTGATACTATTCCATCGCAATTTTGTATTTAATCTGCTGTCCCAGGAGTGTGATGACCAGGGAAGATGGGTTTGGGTCACCATAGAGCATGGAGGAGAAGTCTATTCAATCTACAATGTATATTGACCTAATGGTCCAAACAGAGTCTTCTTTAGTGACCTGGAGAGGAAAATTGTCTTGGACAACTCGCCTCTGATAATTACTGGGGGAGACTTGAACACGGTTCACAATGGGGAGGAGGACAGAGATAGCCAGAGTCTGATCCCTTCAAAAAAGACTATTCTCCCCTTCTTCCTTGAACAAACTCATTCCCACGAATCCTGGTCAAGGATAGACTATCTGTTGATCTCGGAGAGACTATTAAATATAACGAAGTCAGTGGAGATCCACGACTTGGTCATATCTGACCATGCTCCGGTGGGTATGGAATTGGTGGATAACCAGATAAAAGGAGCACATTACATATGGATATTTCCAGCTTATCTTACAAAAGATGAGGGATTTAATGACAAACTATGGGGCTGATGGGAGGAATTTGAATGGGACAACAAGGAACATGCAAACCAACACGCTTTGTACTGGAATACGGCAAAAGCGGTACTAAGAGGCAAAATTATGATGTTTGTGGCCTCACTCAAGAAAAGAGTAGCGGAAAAATATTCAGATTCTAGCGCGAAGCTTAGAAATCTACATACAGAGTTCTTGCAGAGCCCCACAACTCAAAACAGGGAACAATGGAAGCTGGCCAAACAAGAGTTTGAAACCTGGATTGATAGCAGGCAGCAGATGTTCCGCTCTAGGCAGGAGGCTGAATTGCTGAGATATGGGAACAGAGCGGGGAAATTGCTGGTAATACTGGCAAAAGGGAGACTGCAGGCAAGTCCTATAGGTAGATTACGAGATGGCCAGGGAAATATAACCTCCGACCCCAGGTAAATCAATGAAACACTCCAAAAATTTTACAAAGAATTGTATAAACCCTCACATACTAATTTGGCAGAAGGTAAAAAATTCCTCTAACAAGTCACTCTTCCAAAACTAACACAAGAACAACAAGATGCAATTAATGCAGAAAGAACAGAAGGAGAAGTGAGACAAACCATAAGTCATCTTCAAAATGGGAAAGCACCAGGCCCAGATGGATTTGGCGGGGAGTTTTATAGGGCCCTCAGGGAACAGATCTCCCCACTGCTAACAAACCATTACAACACCATTCTCTTAAAGGGGGTCATACCAGAAAGATCTAAAGAAACACATATTAAAGTCATACCCAAACCAGGCAAGGACCCCCTTGAGGCCTGCTCTTACAGACCCATTTCCCTTATTGATGTAGACCAGAAGATTATGTCAAAAATAATGGCGGACAGATTGTCAGTAGTATTACCCCAACTGGTGAACCCTGCACAAGTGGGATTCGCTAAGGGTAGGGCGGCGGTGAAAAAAATACGAAAAGTACTAACTGTGTTGGACGGAGTGGGTTGCCGCAGCCAGTCAGGAGAGAAACCAGCCTTGCTGGCTCTGGATGCAGAAAAAACTTTTGATATTGTTAGCTGGGACTGGCTGGGGGCAACTCTGGACTCGTTCAACATAAAGGGCAATTTTAGAATATACCTGGAGGGGGTGTATAGGGACCCAACAGCTAGAATACACACACCAGGCTTCCTCTCTGAGCCATTTATATAAAGGGACCAGACAGGGGTGCCCGATGTCACCACTACTGTTCAACTTGGCACTAGAACCCTTTGCTCGGTATATGGAAGAGTCAGACTTATTTGAGGGAATCAGAGTGGGTGCTGGCAGCATTAAAATAGCATTATTTGCAGATGATGTCATCTTGTTTATGTCCCGGCCACTGGAACAATTAGGAAATATCTTTCAGTTTATCCAGAAATTCAGTGAATACTCGGGCTATAAGGTCAATATCGCCAAAGCGAACTCTTGGAATTGGGGGAAAAAAAACACCTGCGGAACAATGGAAGAAACTAGGTTTAGAACTACATATTGCAAAGACACATATCACCTACCTGGGAATTAAGATAGGCAGGCTCCCGGCACAACTATATTCACTAAATTATACACCTCTCATTGAAAAAATGCTAGGAGAACTTCGGAGATGGCAGAATCTACCGCTATCTCTTCTGGGAAGATGCCATTTAATTAAAATGATTAGCTTTGCCACACTACTATACCCATTACAGACACTACCCCTGATACTCAAACATCTAGATATAAACAAAATAAATAGAGCTTTTACCCATTTTATATGAGCGGGTAAAAGGCCCAGAATTGCACTGGGAAAACTGATGCTAACTAGGAGTGAAGGTGGGATCAATTTTCCGAATGTCAGAGCCTACAACATAGCAAGTCTTTTTAGACATGTGATAGATTGGCAACAGGAGACTAACTGCTACTCTAATACCCAATTGGAAAGACAGCTGGCGGCACCGTGGGAATTAAATGCCCTCTTACATACAAAACAGGCCAAACTCCCGCAAAATGTGAAATCCTCCCTATTGCTTCGGGATACTATTGTATGCTGGAAGATAGTAAGGAAGGCATTGAGCCTTCCCTTCCAGATCTCCATATGCCACTATTTGGTCACTCGGAAATTCCCCCAGGGAACAGAAATCAAAAGAGCGATAGGACAAACAGGTGATTACATGAAGAAAGCAGGGGATATTATGCATACAGAGGTTAAACGATGGCTGAGCCCACAAGAAATCATGGACAAATTCCATATAGAAAGCAGACTCTTCCTACAGGTTATGCAGGTCCACTCTTTCTGCTTATCTAGACTTCGCAGGCTGCCTAATAAAGTGGAACTACACATTCTAGATAATAGGGTGGGTATGAGCACTCAGAATGCGAGCATATCCTCAATATACAACACTGTAAGACATAAATTCCTGAAGCTAAAGCAGAACAAGCTGTTTAAAACATGGGAGAAATGGACCGGGGATAAGGATATCGCAGAGACAATTCTACAGGGGTGGGAACAGGTTAAAAAATCCATTTTATGTGAAAGATGGAGGGAAACCTTTTTTAAGCTCATGCATACAGAATTATATGGTTTCAATATCCCATCCTCTCCTAGATTCCCTGACCGGATTACAAAGTGCCCTAAGTGCGGAACGCCTTCAACAAATCTCTGGCACGGGGTGTGGGAATGCAGGGCAGCTAAAGAGTACTGGAAACAGGTAGGGGAGCAGGTTCGATTGTGCTGGGGAACCCATCTCCCACAAACGCCACAAACTATGCTATTTCACCAGTTAAGACCCCCAGAGACACAACCCACAGGAGGTAAAGCAAAGATCCCTAAAAACATCCACACATTCTTAGTTGTAGCTTTATGTGGTTTATTTGATGAATGGCTTAAACCAAGCACCCCATCGATGGCAATGATAATTGCCCAGATGAAACATTTACTGGGAATTGAATTAATAGAGGCGGAAAGGAGCAAAGAAAAATCTGCAGGGAAAGTATTTCCGCTGTGGAAAACGTTCATTGGTTTCCACTATAACCCTCACGAAATATCAAAAATGATTAGTCCCTTCCGCCACACGGAATGGTACTGTCTGGAGGATCTGAGCGGGACGTTAGGGGTCTTGGGAACTATTCCGGATGTATAATGTCTATTAAAGATATAACATATATTACCGTAGAACGACACTCTTGACAATGCAAAATACAGTAAAAGAGATTCTCTTCCTTCCCCTATTACCCTTCTATGTAGCCAGTTTGTCTTTTCTTTCTCTTACTGTTTCCCCAAAATTTGTGTCACAAGGCATTGACGGAGATCAACCTATGTATCTATATACTATCTCAAAAAGTTATGCGTACCTGTAGTCTGACAAGTAAGATTTGTATATGTACTTTTGGTAATTTACAGTGTCATTGCTGATGCTATATCCTATCCTATGCTACGTTATCCTACCGATGTTATGTTAAAAAAAATCAATAAAAATGATGTTATAAAAAAAAAATCCTATTTTTTTCCCACAAAAATTATCTATTAGTCACCAATTTTTTATTTTCCCAAGGGTAACAGGAGAAATTGGACCACAAAAGTTGCTGTCCAATTTGTCCTGAGTACGCTGATACAATATATGTGGGGGGAAACCACTGTCTGGGCGCACGGCAGAGCTCGAAATGGAACTAGCACCATTTGACTTTTTCCAATCAAAATTGGCTGGAATTGAGATTGGACGCCTAAACAGTGGAAATCCCCCACAAGTGACCCCATTTTGGAAAGTAGACCCCCTAAGGAACTTATCTAGATCTGTGGTGAGCAATTTGAACCCCCAAGTGCTTCACACAAGTTTATAACGTAGAGCCATAAAATTAAAAAATCATATTTTTTCAACAAAAATGATCTTTTCACCCGAATTTTTATTTTCCCAAGGGTAACAAGACTCCAAAAGTTATTGTGCAATTTGTCCTGAGTATGCTGATACCCCATATGTGGGGTAAACCACTGTTTGGGTGCATGGCAGAACTTGGAAGGAAAGGAGCGCCGTTTGACTTTTTCAACGCCGAATTGGCTGGACGCCATGTCGTGTTTGGAGAGCTCCTGATCTGCCTAAACAGTGGAAACCCCCGACAAATGACACCATTTTGGAAACTAAACCCCTCAAGGAACTTATCTAGATGTGTGGTGAGAACTTTGAACCCTCAGGTGTTTCACTAAAGTTTATAACGCCCGAGCATGAAAATAAAAAAATCATATTTTTTCCACAGACATGATCTTTTAGTCCCCAACTTCTTATTTTCCCAAGGGTAACAGGAGATACTTGACCCAAAAGATGTTGTCCAATTTGTCCTGAGTACGCTGATACCCAATATGTAGGAGAAAACTACTGTATGGGCACACGTCGGGGCTCGGAAGGGAAGTAGTGACGTTTTGGATTGCAGACTTTGATGGAATGGTCTGCGGGCGTCATGTCACATTTGGAGAGCCTCTGATGTGCCTAAACAGTGGAAACCCCCCACAAGTGACCCCATTTTGGAAAATAGACCCCCGAAGGAACTTATCTAGATGTATGGTGAGTACTTTGAACCCCCAAGTGCTTCACAGAAGATTATAACGTACAGCGGTAAAAATAAAAAAATCCTTTTTTTTTTTTACAAAAATTATTTTTTTCGCCCCCAATATTTTATTTTCACAAGGGTAACAGGATAAATTGGACCCCAAAAGTTGTTGTCCAATTTGTCATGAGTACACTGATACCCAATATGTAGGAGAAAAGTACTGTATGGGCACACGTTGGGGCTCGGAAGGGAAGTAGTGATGTTTTGGATTGCAGACTTTGATGGAATGGTCTGCGGGCGTCATGTCGCATTTGGAGAGCCCCTGATGTGCCTAAACAGTGGAAACCCCCTACAAGTGACCCCATTTTGGAAAACAGACTCAACAAGGAACTTATCTAGATGTGTGGTGAGCGCTATGACGCCCCAAGTGCTTCACAGAAGTTTATAACGTACAGCCGTAAAAACAAAAAAATCATTTTTTTTTTTACAAAATCATTTTTTTACAAAAATTATATTTTCGCCCACAATTTTTTATTTTCCCAAGGGTAACAGAAGAAATTGGACCCCAAGTGTTATTGTGCAATTTGTCCTGAGTACGCTGATACCCCATATGTGGGGGTAAACTACTGTTTGGGCGCATGGCAGAGCTCAGAAGTGAAGGAACACCGTTTGACTTTTTCAACGCAGAATTGGCTGGAATTGAGATCAGATGCCATGTCACATTTGGAGAGCCCCTGATGTGCCTAAACAGCGGAAACCCCCCCAATTCTAACTCCAACCCTAACCCCAACACACCCCTAACCCTAGTCCCAACCCTAACCATAACCCTAACCACAAACCTAACCCTAACACACCCCTAACCCTAATACCAACCCTAACCCTAATCCTAATTTTATCCCCAACCCTAACAGTAACTTTATCGCAACCTTAACCCTAACCCTAATGGGAAAATGGAAATAAATACATTTTAAAATTTTATTATTTTTCCCTAACTAAGGGGGTGATAAAGGGGGGTTTGATTTACTATTTATAGCGGGTTTTTATGATTGCCAGCTGTCACGCTAAAAGACGCTTTTTTTTTCATGTGAGGTCTTATTTTTTTGCGGTACGAGTTGACGTTTTTATTGGTACCATTTTTGAGCGCATGAAATTTTAGATCGCTTTTTATTTTTGGGAGGTTAGAATGAACAAAAATCAGCAATTCATGAATTTCTTTTGGGGGGGCATTTATACCGTTCCGCGTGTGGTGAAATTGATAAAGCAGTTTTATTCTTCAGGTCAGTTCGATTACGGCGATACCTCATTTATATTATTTTTTTATGTTTTGGTGCTTTTATACAATAAAACAATTTTATATAAAAAATAATTATTTTTGCATCGCTTTATTCTGCGAGCTATAACTTTTTTATTTTTTCGCTGATGATGCTGTATGGCAGCTCGTTTTTTGCGGGATAAGATGACGTTTTCAGCGGTACCATGTTTATTTATATTGGTTTTTTTGATCGCGTGTTATTCCACTTTTTGTTCTGCGGTATGATGATAAAGTATTGATTTTTTGCTTTTTTTAAAGGGGTTCACTAAAGGGGTTAACTAGTGGGACAGTTTTATAGGAGGGGGGGTTGTTACGGAAACCGCGATACCAAATATGTGTACTTTTATGGTTTTGGTTTTTTTATTTACAGGAAGAAATGAATTTATTGGTGAATTTTTTTTTCTTTATTTTGTAATTTTTTTTTTTACACTTGTGATTTTGATTTTTTTAACTTTTTTACTTTGTCCCAGGGTGGGACGTTACAGTATAGGGTCAGATCGCTGTTCTCACAGTGTGCACAGCACTCTGTGAGACCAGCGATCTCACAGGCAGTGCTGCAGGCTTCCTCAGCGCCTGCTTCTAGCAGGCGCTGAGGAAGCTGCCTCCCTGCAGGACCCGGCGGCCATCTTGGATCCAGGGTCCTGCAGGGAAGAGGCCTTCAGAACAGCAAGGTCACATCGCGCTGTTCTGAGGGCCTCAAGGGAGCATGCAGGGAGCCCCCTCCCTGCGCGATTCTCCCCTGTGCCCCCGGTAAACCGCGATCATGTCTGATCGTGGTGTGCCAGGGGTTAATGTGCCGGGAGCGGTCCATGACCGCTCCTGGCGCATGGTGCCGGGTGTCAGCTGTGATAATCAGCTGACACCCGGCCAGGATCAGCTGCGCTTCCCCCGGGAGCGCAGCTGATCGCCTTGGACGTACTATCCCGTCCATGGGCAGATTGGCCCGGGTTTTATGGACGGGATAGTACGTCCGATGGCAGAAAGGGGTTAAACACCTTGTCATTTGAGGAAATAGTTTACCTGGGAGGAAAACTTCAGCAATACAATACAGAATCCAGAGACATAACACGGGCTGGAGAATTGCAGGAGCTGGAGATAATGCAGGAGATAGCAGCTACAGAACTTAATGAGGTTGTCCACTACTTTTTCATTGATGATCTGTCCGTGGATAAGTCATCAATGTCTGGTCGGTTAGGGTATGGCACCTAGCAACCCTGCTGATCAGGCATAATTGGTGTCGGCGGCGGCTGTTGGCTGGAAATACTGACTTGAGGAGCTGCTTCGTCTTTTGATAGTGGCCACCTAAGGGTACTTTACATCCGACTCCTATTCAAATAAATAGGAGGCTGATGTGCAGTACTCAGCTGCGGCCATTATCAGAAGATGGCCAGCTTTACAAGTGAGTACTTCCAGCCGGTGACTGCCCCCGCCGACACCGATAACTAAGGATAGGTCATCATTAAAAAAGTAGTGGACAACTTGTTTAATATCACTGTACATATTTAGGATGCTGGGGATCAGATCAGCACTTGGTAGCTAAAAGGAATTTTCTCACGAGCCAAGTACATTTTAATCACTAGATCTTGAAATAATAAGGTTACAGAACTGGAGATTAAAAAAATGTTTCTGTGTTAAGATAATCTTATAAATGTGCCCCTCCTATATACTGTGTAATGGCTGTGTCCACCCATGCAGGAACATGGTCAGCAGACACTACATCTCCTACAGAATTTACTGATCACGTAGCAGGTGCTCACAGTTACTTCTTTCTGTTAGGTAACACATTTCCCTATTTTATCACAATAGCAGGTGTTCTGCAGGCCACCAGTCCTGTGAGCTCATCATAAATCAAGTCCGTGACATACAACGGCCACTCAAGTTTGTACCTCAGGTTTGGCTGCTACATTAGATTTGGCAGCCATTTTAATTGTACCTTGTTTTTAGACATTTCTATAATTTGCACTGCTTAATAATTGCAATATGTAAACTCCTTTTTTTATCACTTTGCGTCACTTATAACAAAGGAGTGAGTGTTTCTGCTGGTCCCTCTATGTGACTACAAATTTCTGAATCTTCACATTGTGCGCATTGCATGGTTAGGATTCTCCAGTGCCGACGGCGAATGCAGGCGATCACATGGATTGTAGTATTCAAGTCATATATTTCCTGTCACGGTTCCACCCCTCAGTGTGTCTTGAATGCAGTTTCTGACCGCTCAGCTGTCCAATCTGGTATAGGGGTGTGCTGAAGCTGTTAGTACTTTGATTGACAGCTTGGCTATCAAATCTGGTACAGGGGCGTGCTGAGCTGTCTGTGTGTTGATTGACAGATCGACTATCCATTCTGAGACTGTGAGGAGTCGACTGTCTCCATGTGTTCATTATTCCAGGCAATTGCCATGCTACTTAACTGAGCTGTGTCTCCCAGAACTCTGTCAGACGTACATTCAGCTTATGAGTTTTTTCTACAGTGCCTTGAGTTCTGTATGCTTGACCTTGGACTTCGTTCTGACCATCCACCTGTTTAACCCCTTCAGCTCTAATCCGTTATACTCCTGACACTCTAACCTCTGAACTTTACCTGACTTCACTTTTGTCTCTTCCTTTTGTTTATGACGTACCCTACTGGCTTCTGACCTTGGACTCCTTGACCATCCTGACTCACGGCTTGGCTGTGAGCAGTGACTAACGTCACATTTTATTTCACATTCTAACTTGACCTGCCTGGCCTTACTCAATACAAGAGAAGAGGAGCAGAATGGTGCTGAATCCTGGTGAAAGCAGCAGTAGGTGACTATATTAGTATACTCACTCACGCTACACCACCTACACTTGTATACAGTGGGTACGGAAAGTTAATCCATAATAACCCAGCACATCTTCTTGATAATAAGAAAAAGTTTTACTTTATTCAAATCCTCTTAAAAACATTGTTAGAGATCAAGATAGAAAGGGATAGCTTTTTATATTTTACTGGGTACTGAAAGTATTCAGACCCCTTTAAATTTTTCACTCTTTGTTTCATTGCAGCCATTTGGTAAATTCAAAAAGTTCATGTTTTTTCTCATTAATGTACACTCTGCACCCCATCTTGACTGAAAAAAACAAAAATGTAGAAATTTTTGCAAATTTATAAAAAAACCTGAAATATCACATGGTCATAAGTATTCAGACCATTTGTTCAGATACTCATAATTAAGTCACATGCGGTCCATTTCCTTGTGATCCTCTTTGAGATGGTTCTATTCCTTCATTGGAGTCCAGCTGTGTTTAATTAAACTGATAGGACTTGATTTGTAAAGGCACACACCTGTCTATATAAGACCTCACAGCTCACAGTGCATGTCAGACCAAATGAGAATCATGAGGTCAGAGGAACTGGCCGAGGAGCTCAGAGACAGAATTGTGGCAAAGCACACATCTGGCCAAAGTCACAAAAGAATTTCTGCAGTACTCAAGGTTCCTAAGAGCACAGTGGCCTCCATATTCCTTAAGCAGAAGAAGTTTGGGACCACCAGAAGTCTTCCTAGACCTGGTCGTCCAGCCAGACTGAGCAATCGTGGGAGAAGAGCCTTAGTGAGAGAGGTAAAGAAGAACCCCAAGATCACTGTGGCTGAGCTCCACAGATGCAGTAGGGAGATGAAAGAAAGTTCCACAAAGTCAACTATTACTACAGCCCTCCACCAGTCAGGCATTTATTGCAGAGTGGCCCTACAGAAGTCTCTCCTCAGTGGCAGACATATGAAAGCCCGCATAGAGTTTGCTAAAAAACACATGAAGGATTCCCAGACAATAAGAAATAAGATTATCTGGTCTGATGAGATGAAGATAGCCCTTTTTGGTGATAATTCTAAGAGGTATGTGTGGAGAAAACCAGGCACTGCTCATCACCTGCCCACTATAATCACAACAGTTAAACATGGTGGTGGCAGCATCATGCTATGGGGTGTTTATCAGCTGCAGGGACAGGATGACTGGATGCAATTGAAGGAAACATGAATGCGACTAAGTACAGAGATATCCTGTATGAAAACCTCTTCCAGAGTGCTCTGGACCTCAGACTTGGCTGAAGGATAACCTTCCAACAAGACAATGACCCTAAAGACACAGCTAAAATAAAAAAGGAGTGGCTTCAGAACAACTCTGTGACCATTCTTGACTGGCCCAACCAGAGCCCTGACCTAAACCCAATTGAGCATCTCTGGAGAGACCCGAAGATGGCTGTCCACCAATGTTCACCATCTAACCTGACTGAATTGGAGAGGACCTGCAAGAAAGAATGGCAGAGGATCCCCAAATCCAAGTGTGATTGAGTCGCACAACACCAGGGTTATGGGGTACTCGGCACCGAGCCCGTTGATGTCTATGGGAAACGTCACGGGTAGCACAGCTCGGTCCGTGCCCTGGGCGCTCACTTTAATGGGGATATTTACAGGTGACTTGAATAATGATATGAGGATTCGTGACGCCACTTGTGGTGCCTGGTCAGGATGACCAGCGCTGCTATGCAGATCCACTGGAGGGTTGATATTGTGCAGCTAGATGTTAAGCCTTCCACAAGTAAGGCTGATTCCTCCAAGGCAGATAGATATATAAGAAGTGCAGGACAGGGATAATAAGGGAGACACACACATAAGTCAGTTGGTACCTTTACTGTAGATGTTGCAGGCACTTCCCGGAGTACTGTAGGGTGAAGGATGCACATCGAGATTCCTCCACTGGTAGGTGTGTGGCCTCCTGTCCTCTGCCTTTTAGTAATAAAGTCCTGACCTGCTTGTAGCTAGGTCTAACTTGGTTTCCGTCTTGCACCTGGCTGATCTTGTGATTGGACCTTCTCTCTGAAAGTACACAGTCTCTGCTCACAGCGTCCTGCTTGCCAGACTCTGTCCTCCTGATCCAGCTACGTATCAGCTCTGTGGTACTCCTGGGACTTGTAGTCCTCCAGGAACTCCGGTGTTCTCCTAATGGGTCGTGGAGATCCCTATAGGCTCGGACCCCGTTGTCCGGTATTTCTTGCTGAGATGAGCTATTAAGGCTCCTCTGTCTCATTAACTTCCACTCGCCTTCGGCTACCTGGATCCTTACACGATCACACACGCTGGCAGTTGGTGGGCTGCCTCTTCGCCGCTCTTTAAGCGTCGGCACGCTTTCTACAGAACTACACTTCTAAATTCAGCTCTGACTAGGCTGGAGTGATTTCTCTTTCACTCTTACTAGACTCCACTTACTTGGAACCGAATAGCTCTGCAGCCTCACTATCCTCAGCTCTGCACGTCACTTTCTGCAGACCGACTGAGCTCTCTGAGATGGCTGCTCAGAACTGAAGTAAACTGAAACTAAACTTCTTTTTATATGCCTAACACAGCTCCCTCTGGTGATCTTTAAGGTAGCTGTACGTGTGTGCATGTGTATAATGACCTCTAGTGGTATCCTCTTTCAGTGCACCCTTCTGGGAGATATGGATTCAGTCACAGCTGGGCTCCACATGATCATTGCATCATTCCCAAGCCGACTCATGCCTGTACTAGTGAATCGCCTGCCAGGGCAGTGGCATACTCGGTACCGGGCCGGTGTCTTAAAGGGATGTGTCACGGCAGCAGTGACCTGGTCCGTGGCCCTGGGCGTCCAATGAAAAGGGGAATATTTACAGGGTATGATAAGAGTTTGTATTGAAGTGTTCGTGACGCCACCTGTGGTTTCTGGTTAGAGGTGACCAGCGCTGCCGAATAGATCCTCTGGGACAGATGGTGTGATAGCGTTGGAATAGCTTCCAACAGGTGAAGCTTATTGTCACAGGGCAGAGAGATGTTGTAGACAGTAATGGTGCTGGGAGATGTAGCAGAGTGGAGTGTGTGCCGCAGGAAGAATTTGTGAGGACACAGTCAGATGCAGTTTCCAAGCCTTTACTCACAGTTCAGGTGCATGCAGTACAGGTGCCCACCTGGTGCCACGTCCTCCAGGTGAGGAGTCCAGCCAACTCCCAGGTAGATGGAGAACACCAGGCAAAAAGCTCCCTGTCAGTATATGCCTTCCCTGGCCGTCTCACTGTGCTGATTCCCACTCCTTCTTCCTTCCCAGCACCTCACAAAGCAGTGTCCCAGTCCGGTAGCTGCGAATCCTGTAGGACAACGTGACCCAGGCATTTCCTTGATTCTATATAGCTTTCCTTCCCAGAGAAGATACTTGTGGTTGTGGCTATGACCCCTAAACTATACAGATATAGTGAAGAAAAGTTTATGGGAGGTCTTCTTTTAAAATTGATTTTTTTACCGCTTTTGATTAAATTCATATGGTTATATCGTTGTACTAGTGGTTCCTCTTACTTCTTTTTTGTTCATACAGCTGGTAGGTATAACTTTACAAAAGAGATCCAGGCCTTTAATCCTGGGTGCAGTTGACTCATACACTTCTTATGCTCATCAGGTTCTCAGGCTCTTTTGTGAACCTGTTACAAGGGGATGGATTTTCGCTGCTCATCATTGACTTCATGTTAATGTGCTTTACACAGTGCGCACAGTTCTCTTCTTTACTTTTTATTTAACTTCCTCTTTTTATTTTAACCCCATCATCCTTATTTCTAATGTTTTATTCCCCACATTTACTTTCTTTTCTTCCTTCCTTTTTCTTCTTTCTTTTTCCCCTTTTTTTCTCCCTTTTTTTCCTCTTCACTACTTCTCCCATTGCATATTAATTACTCTTTCTACTCTTTCCCCACCTTTTTCATCAATGTATGATGCTTAGTGGCTGATGCTATTAGACCGCTGCTCATGTCATTTTTTCGCTGCACTTCAGCAGATTCTATTTCATGTCTGTCTTTTCCATTTATTTTTTTAGCTTCTTATTTTAATCAAATTAATTTCTTCTTCTCTTTACCCTCCTTGTACCATCAATAATTTAGTTTAGTTTTGCAGTCATTGCATCAATACATTTATACATGTTTCTCTTAAGAGGCAATTTGCATGCATGTTTCATACACATTTTTCTTTTCAATTTGATGACGTGTAAGTAACCTGGTCATGATTCCAGAGGGCAGTTGTTGTTCTCCTTTTTTGAAATAAGTTATTTATTTATACTCACATCCTGTAAATTGTACTTTGACTTTTGTGGTTTGACCTGAAGAATAAGCAAGTGTGTTTCAAAACGCTTTGACAGACAAATAAAAACTGCATTGGTACTTTCACACATTTTCCACTGCATTCTTTATTACTGGCAGCATGCATTTATCTCCATTTTCTTCGGTTGCAGAAGGTATAGCAGGAAGGATCACACAGGTCTCTCACTCACTAGACAAGCTCACTGTAGTCGAAAAGCTCACACAGCTACCTAGACTGATTTTAGGAGTAGTGGGAAACCTCCCCCAGTTCTCACTTAGGCTGCTTTCACACTCCAGGCTATTTGAATCAGGCGCGATCCGGCGTGTTTTTTAAGCATTGACTTACATTAGCGCCGGATCGCGCCTGATGTCACTGCGTTGCATCCGTTTTTGACCCGATCCGTCGGAAATGTACATCGCAAACCTATGGCGCCGGACCAGTGTTTTGACAAATCCGTCAGAAAACTGATCCGGAGTCCAAGGTCTCTCTCTCTCTCTCTCTCTCTCCTGCATTTTCAACATGGAAATTTTATATTTCCGGGTTGAAAAGGTCAGGACGGATCAGGCAAAAAACCTGATCAGTTGCATCAGTTTTTTAAAATCAGCGCTGGATCCGTCCTATCAGGCATAGGACGGATTATGCCTGATTAAAAAAAAACTGATGTGTGAAAGTAGCCTTACTAGACCAGGTGTGCAGTTGGTTTCCCCATACGCTGATTCTGTACATCAACTGCACAGCAAGGAGCCAGTATAATCACACACCACTGGCCACAGCAATCACTTTCAAGTTTGTCATAAGTATCAGTATGCACAACATTAATTTTAATCTCCATGTCCTTATGCTCAGGTTCGAGTCTAATGGCCTCCGGTCTTTCTGCACAGCATCATGCCTTTGCAAGAATACACGGGAATGAAGACAAGTTGGCATGGATAATACTAATAATTTTTTATGCTCACAGTAAAGCCAACAGGCATCTCTCCCTCCTATGGCAGGTCAGAGTTATGTCTCACTTTCCTTAATACAAAAACTGCAAGCATCATATCCTTATTTAACATTAGATCTTAGCCAGTGAGAGAGCGCATCGTCTCCTTGTTTCCAATTGCAGTGTATGAAGTTTTTTCATGTCTCATCATTTTTAAGGTTTAAAGTAGACTTAAGTCCATCAAGTTTAACTTATAGCCTATATAACATGTTGATACTAAGAAAGGCAAAACTCTCATGAGTAGTGATAAGCGAATGTGCTCGCCACTACTTGTTACTCACCCGAGTATCACTGTACTTGGTGAGCACTGAGCATTTACGGTATTATTCGTGAGGAGCTAGGGTCTCCGCCCTGCAATTTTGGCGCTCTTTAGAGTGCCAATCAACATGCAGGGATTGTCAGCCGCGCACTGTAATGCCGCAGCCATTTTTTTTGTGGTATTACAGTGATTGGCTGGCCGCACAGCATCATCAGGTCTATAAGAGACCGGACGCCGCCCTGCTCGGCGCATTTGTGTGGCCCAGCTGCGCTTGGTACACATGTTCCCTGGAGAGTGCACAGATAAGGTAATTGTGAAACCTGATATTCATTCACATTCACACATGTCCAACACAGCCACTAGAGGGCATCTTAGACTATTTAAGTCAGTGTGACGGAGCAGTAGGGTGTGGAGTGGAGTGGAGGTAGTTGAGTCGAGTCGAGTTTGTTTTCCAGTCAGAGCTTTGGAGGGAGAGGAGAGAAGACTGACTCCTGACAGAGCTTGTGTAGCTCATCTTGAATTGAAGTGGAGGCTAGTACGAGTAGAAAAGGAAATGACTCTAGCCTAGTCAGAGCTACAGCCAAAACTGCTATCTCAGAACAAGCTGCCTGTGTTCTTTAGAACGTGGAAAGTGACTCTCGGAGCTACAGCGTGTATACAGTCTGACGGAACGTCCTGTGAGCTGCTCTGGACAGAGTTCTTGAAGGAAAGAAGGAAGGGAACTACTGCAGTTATAACATCGAGTTAACTGAGAGCAGGTCAGTGAGCTTGGAAGAAAAGCTGATTACTACACCTACTGCTACCCGTGCTTATGTTAAGGGTAAGAGCAGGGCGACAGGCGAGTGGTGAAAGAAGGACAAGTGACCTAGGTGACAGATCGCCTTCACTAAATTGACCAGACACCGGGTCCGAAGCATTGCTAGTACTTCACGGCTAGTGATAGAAAATACGGAGGCCTTGCTGGACTTCAAGTCGCAGAAGGTAGCCCTAAGTGTTGATACGTAACTGGAGTCAGGGAGAACGGGACGGAGTAGGCCTGATCAGCCACAACGACTTAGTTCTTTCCAACATCTGATTATCAGAGACAGAAAAGGCTCTACCACAATGTCAACCGGGCGTAGTTGCTGCATCACGAGTTAAACTTGACTTCATGCAAGTTAGGACTCACCTATACACATAAAGGTAAAGGAGGCCTCAAACCTGCTCAGCAATTACCTGAATGTGCATTCTCCAACCTGACCAGCTCCCCGGGACATACCTGCCAACAACATCAGTAAAGGTATGGAAAGAGACTGAATTGTGTGTGATTGACTTATTGCCTGCACCCTGCACCACCATAGACTTCGAGGGAACAGTCCCACCTGTGGGGGACTTAACATCTAGCTGCTTAATAACATCCCCTCAGAAGATTCACCCTGCAGCGCTGGTCTACTTGATCAGAAACCACAGGTGGCGTCACAAACTAATCCTAAAATCCCCTGTAAATATCCCCCATTGTATGAGCGCCCAGGGCAACGGACCGAGCTCTGCTGCCAGTGACATTCCCCATAGACTTCCTTGGGCTCGGTGCCGAGTACCCCATAAGCCCTGGAACCCTGTATTTGGTGCGACTCACATTCAGCTCCGGAATCAGATAGTGTATGGATAGCTGCTGCTGAGATAGGGTCAGATTTATGTATTTATTAGTTAGTGTGGGTCTACCATTGTTCAATCCACAAATCCAGCTAAACAGCCTTTTAAGGGCTAATTAGGGGGTATATAGATTGCAGTGCTAGGTAGGCAGGGGAGTCTATGTGCGCATATCCACATCAGTATATAGATCTCACTGCATACTTCAAAAGGGTCCATTACTGTCTGGTGCTGCCTAATATATACACTGCTCAAAAAAATAAAGGGAACACTCAACACATCCTAGATCTGAATGAATGAAATATTCTCATTGAATACTTTGCTCTGTTCAAAGTTGAATGTGCTGACAACAAAATCACACAAAAATCATCAATGGAAATCAAATTTATTAACCAATGGAGGCCTGGATTTGGAGTCACACACAAAATTAAAGTGGAATGTAATGTCCATAAAACAAGTCAAAAGGATGCTCAGTAGTGTGTGTGGCCTCCACGTGCCTGTATGACCTTCCTGTGCCTGTATGACCTCCCTACAACACCTGGGCATGCTCCTGATGAAGCGGCGAATGGTCTCCTGAGGGATCTCCTCCCAGACCTGGACTAAAGCATCCCCAACTCCTGGACAGTCTGTGGTGCAACATGACGCTGGTGGATGGAGTGAGACATGATGTCCCATATGTGCTCAATTGGATTCAGGTCTGGAGAACGGGCGGGCCAGTCCATAGCTTTAATGCCTTCATCTTGCAGGAACTGCCAACAAACTCAAGCCACATGAGGTCTGGCATTGTCCTGCATTAGGAGGAACCCAGGGCCAACCGCACTAGCATATGGTCTCACAAGGGGTCTGAGGATCTCATCTCGGTACCTAATGGCAGTCAGGCTACATCTGGCGAGCACATGGTGGGCTGTGCGGCCCTCCAAAGAAATGCCACCCCACAACATTACTGACCCACTGCCAAACCAGTCATGCTGAAGGATGTTGCAGGCAGCAGATTGCTCTCCATGGCGTCTCCAGACTGTCACGCCTGTCACATGTGCTCAGTATGAACTTGCTTTCATCTGTGAAGAGCACAGGGCGCCAGTGGCAAATTTGCCAATTCTGGTGTTCTGTGGCAAATGCCAAGCATCCTGCACGGTGTTGGGCTGTGAGGTGGACGTCGGGCACTCAGACCATCCTCATGGAGTCGGTTTCTAACCGTTTGTGCAGACACATGCACATTTGTGGCCTGCTGGAGGTCATTTTGCAGGGCTCTGGCAGTGCTCCTCCTGTTCCTCCTTGCACAAAGGCGGAGGTAGCGGTCCTGCTGCTGGGTTGTTGCCCTCCTACGGCCCCCTCCATGTCTCCTGGTGTACTGGCCTGTCTCCTGGTAGCGCTTCCAGCCTCTGGACACTACGCTGACAAACACAGCAAACCTTCTTGCCACAGCTCGCATTGATGCGCCATTCTGGATGAGCTACACTACTTGAGCCACTTGTGTGGGTTGTAGAGTCCGTCTCATGCTACCATAAGTGTGAAAGCACAATCAACATTCAAAAGTGACCAAAACATCAGCCAGAAAGCATTGGTAGTGAAATGTGGTCTGTGGTCCCCACCTGCAGAACCAATCCTTTATTGGGTGTGTCTTGATAATTGCCAATAATTTCCATCTGTTGTCTATTCCATTTGCACAACAGCATGTGAAATTGATTGTCAATCAGTGTTCCTTCCCAAGTGGACATTATGATTTCACACAAGTTTGATTTACTTGCAGTTATATTCTGTTGTTTAAGTGTTCCCTTTATTTTTTTGAGCAGTGCATATATATATATATATATATATATATATATATATATACCTAGCTGCAGGTATCCGTGGCTAGGATTAATTTTTCTTTGCACCTGAATCCTGCTAATTTTATTACAAAGCAATCCAAAGCTCCCTTTGTTTTCTACATTTATTTGCTTGGTCACACTGCAGACTACAGCCAGGTCATTGTCATTTTAATACAACAGTGTGAAAATCTCACAATTTAAAATGGCTTTTTTTGTCCCAGGCATCAGATCTGAGTGCGCAGAAAATTCTGTTTTTTTTTTTGGTACTGTAGTTTTTTTTTTAATGTCTTACAACATTTTTGGACACCATTTTGCTGATCATAAAATCTTTAGGTGGCCAAAAAATATTTATCTACAGTTCTTATATTTATCACTGTTTTTTACGCCACGCGCATCGCATATCATTGCGCTATTTTACAATTTTAGTACTCCAACAATTTTTTTTTTTAGTGTCATAGCCTAGTTATTGACACAGTTTTGGTGGTCCAAAAACATTGAGCCTACATATTTAACAGTGTTCTTTCTCCGTCAGACGCCAGATCTATCTGTGGTCTACAAATTGTGGCATTTCCGGCCTATATTCCACTGTTTTTGCTGTCTGTTACCCTAGGTGTATATGTGTGACCCGCACCACAATTGTGGGTTACCAGGGCTATGGGGTACTCGGAGCCGAGCCCATGGAAGTCTATGGGATTTGTGTCACTGGCAGCGGTGGCTCGGTCCGTGGCCCTGGCGGTCAGGCGTATGATGGGGGGGATTATTTACAGGGGATTGGTAGATAACAGTTTGTGACGCCACCTGTAGTTTTCTAGTCACTAAGACCAGCGCTGCTGTAGATCTTTGAGGGGATGTTGTGGCAGCTAGATGACGGGTCCCCCACAGGTGGGATGGTCCCTCAAAGTCTATGGTTATAACGATGTAGGGTGCAGATAAATGAATCAGTCTCACACCATCCAGCGTCTTTCCATACCTTTTACTTGTCAGATGTTTAGGCAGGTCCCGGGAAGCTGGTCGGGGTGGAGAATGCACGTCTAGGTAACAGCTGAGCAGGTTAGAGGCCTCCTTAACTTTCAATATGATGAGTCCAACTAGCATGGAACTAAGTTAACTCCGAATACTCCAGCTAACTCCATAGCTGTACTGCCCGGTCAGCATTGTGGTGGAGCCTTCCATGTGGTGAAACTAGGTCCTTACTTTTGCTTGGCCTAGCTCAAAGTCCCTATTCCACCTGACTCCGGTTACGTACCGACTCTCCAAGGGCTGCTTTCTGCGACCTAAGGTCCAGTAAGACTCTGGTTGTTCCGTTACTATGCGTGAAGCGATAGCAACACTTCGGTCCCCAGTGACCGGGTAAATTGTGCAGGTAATCCTATACCTAAGGCACTGCTCTAACTTCTTCCACTGCGCCCTTCGCCCTGCTCGCGCTCTTAACATAAGCACTCCACACTTCCTAGGATGGTACAAGTCAATCCTTTCTTACTTCTTCTTGGAGCTCGCTGACAGATTCTCAGTATTCTCCTAGTTCAGGAACACATCGACTGAACTTCACTGTCCTTGGGACAGGCGACTGAAGTTTCTGCTGCAAACTTCCCTTTCTCCAAAGCTGTCTCCGTCTGTTTGACTTTAGCTCACACAGAGCTCTGACAGGAAATGCAATCTGATCTCCTCTCCTCCTGCACAGACTACACACTGGTGGGATGACTCACTCCTGAGCCACCCGAGCTAGACTAGACTCCTCTGTCCGGAGACAGGAAACAGACTGAGCTCTGCTGCATGTCACTACCTTATATACCCTATGGGTGTGTCCAAGTGTGTGATGGAGTGAATGGATATCAAGCATTAAACTGTTACCTCTCCGCACATCCTCCAGGATTTTATGTGTGCCTTACACACCAGGGCTACACATCCCCCCTTGGTAAAACACAGCACTCCCGGGCTGTAAAATACAAAAAGAAAGACATTTTGTTTTGCATTAACAATAAACATTACAACTCTTCCCATCCGGGAGGTGAGGATTCTTAAACGCTGCATTTTGTACAGTAGGAAAATACAAAAGTATCAAAACATCAAGACACTTCAATAAATATTCACATTAATACTTGACTTTATTCTTTTGGAGGACCCGCACCAAAAACCTCCCACGTAGGTCCTGGGTGGGCTGCAGGACTTTATTGCAGACCTCTTTCTGGGCCCCACCATACGGGTTTTTCTTCTGAGGTAGTTGTATAATAGTGGCTTCGTGTAAAACCAATATAATGCACCGAAGCGCAACTATGTACAAAGATAAGTTCGGGGCTGGCACAGTCCTCAGCCTCTCAGTCCATGGCATGGTTAAGGACACATATTTATACTTTTCACTTCAATATTTACATTATAATTCTAACGATATTTACCCAACCAGGGTATTCTATATGTAAAACTATGCAATCAACATATTACTTTTTAATTTCTCAAAATTCTTCAACTTTTCAAAATTCCTTTTACCCAGCCGGGTATTTTACTCAATATATATAAAACTATGTAAACACTATACATAGCAATAAAGTGCACAACAGCAATTATTTCTTTTATCAGAAACTTTTTACATCTTCTTAGTTGCGGTAAACCCCTGTCTGGGTCCTACCGGTCTTCACATTTTCTTGCTGACTTCAATTACATTTTCCACCCCGGGGGCTGGAACAATGCGATGCTCCTTAGAGCACATGACAAACAGGTCGTGACCTGCTATCAGGGTCTGGGTCGCTACAGTCCTTGTGCGAACCGCTAGGGGCACTCGGGTACTTTCTCCTTGTGAGACGCCGATTGCGTCGCAGTTTGCGTTGCTGGTAGCGATTCAAATTTAACCGCAGGTTGCGATACAAAGGAAGACTTGGGTGAAGAGATGCGAGCAGGTAGCGATGCCGACCGCGTCGTAGATTGCGATGGGCCTGCAGGGGGCGATGCTGAAGTATGGCCTGGTGCTATTTGAGCTTGAGACGGGGACGCTGCGGTAGTGGTGACGTTACCGGCGTCGGGAACGGGGTCGCTAACGATGGACACATTCAGGGCATACCACCCCTTCATGCCCCAGTGACGAGTGTAACTAACAATGTCCCCATTCATCAGGTCCCTCCCCGGGTGTCCGATGGGCAGGTGGGATTCGACGTCCCTGCGGCTGACAAAGACCCCTGCATAGAGGCCCGGTTCTCTGATGAAGCCCCAGCCCTTGCGGAGCTGGAACTCTGTAACACACCCCTGCCGCCGCGGTTCCCGCAAGGTACCTTTGTCGTTGCGGACCATCTCCTTATCAGCGATCAACTGCTCGTATTGGCGTTGTCGGTTCTGCTGCACCTCCCGCTCTTCCTCCTGCCGGCGTCGCTGCTCTTCTTCACGACACTGCATCTCTCTTTCCCACTGGACAGCGTACGTGACGTCATCAATCCGCTCCATTGCATCCCAGTCGACGTCTGGCAACGATGGGCAGGACCCCTCCGGTGTCCCTGCCGGGGAACGGTAATCCGCTGCGGCCCTCTGACCTGGCTGGCATTCCGGAACGGGCAGGACCTCCTCAGCCTCCTTCGCCTCCACCGCTCCATCGGTGGGATCAGGTACAGCATATCTGGTGTCCGCCTCCAGTCGCTCCGCAGCCTTTTTCATCAGGGCCTTAGGATAATCCAGTGGTAGAGGGGTATCAAGAGACGGTATTTCACTTGTGGGAGAGAACATGGCGTCCCACAGCAGCCGCTGTGTTTGGGTGCGCCAGCGTCTCTCCGTCTCTTGCCGAATTGCACGATTCTGCAGCTTCTTCTTCAGCTCTGCGTTCTCCTTCCGCAGCTCCATCATGGCGGGGTCGGTGTCCCGATTTGGGGACAGCTCCGGCACAGGCAGACAGTCCTCTGGTAATGGGCACTGATTCTCCTGTCCTTCCGCCATCTCGGTCCAGGTATGTCTGTGGTATCCAACAGGAACATTCTGGTCCTTTCCGTGGAGGCGGGATTTGCGTCTCCTCCTCTTCGCATAGAGGATGAAGAGGAGGCGTATTTCTTTAGCAGTGGGGCTGGATCTCACATTGTAATAGGCCTTGGAGAGGGCGGCCATAACTTTTCGCGCTTCAGGGGGGTACACACCCACGAAGGAACGCCCACCTTCTTCACCAGCGCCTCAGGGCGCGAATATGGTGGCAAAGATGGCGGTATTTGGCGCCAAAAGTGCAAACAGTCCTTTTTCACTGAAACATTTCACAGGCACACAGGACTCACAATCTTGCAAGTTTTCGCATCCTGTTCGTGACGCCAAAGTTGTGTGACCCGCACCACAATTGTGGGTTACCAGGGCTATAGGGTACTCGGAGCCGAGCCCATGGAAGTCTATGGGATTTGTGTCACTGGCAGCGGTGGCTCGGTCCGTGGCCCTGGCGGTCAGGCGTATGATGGGGGGGATTATTTACAGGGGATTGGTAGATAACAGTTCGTGACGCCACCTGTAGTTTTCTAGTCACTAAGACCAGCGCTGCTGTAGATCTCTGAGGGGATGTTGTGGCAGCTAGATGACGGGTCCCCCACAGGTGGGACTGGTCCCTCAAAGTCTATGGTTATAACGATGTAGGGTGCAGATAAATGAATCAGTCTCACACCATCCAGCGTCTTTCCATACCTTTTACTTGTCAGATGTTTAGGCAGGTCCCGGGAAGCTGGTCGGGGTGGAGAATGCACGTCTAGGTAACAGCTGAGCAGGTTAGAGGCCTCCTTAACTTTCAATATGATGAGTCCAACTAGCATGGAACTAAGTTAACTCCGAATACTCCAGCTAACTCCATAGCTGTACTGCCCGGTCAGCATTGTGGTGGAGCCTTCCATGTGGTGAAACTAGGTTCTTACTTTTGCTTGGCCTAGCTCAAAGTCCCTATTCCACCTGACTCCGGTTACGTACCGACTCTCCAAGGGCTGCTTTCTGCGACCTAAGGTCCAGTAAGACTCTGGTTGTTCCGTTACTATGCGTGAAGCGATAGCAACACTTCGGTCCCCAGTGACCGGGTAAATTGTGCAGGTAATCCTATACCTAAGGCACTGCTCTAACTTCTTCCACTGCGCCCTTCGCCCTGCTCGCGCTCTTAACATAAGCACTCCACACTTCCTAGGATGGTACAAGTCAATCCTTTCTTACTTCTTCCTTGGAGCTCGCTGACAGATTCTCAGTATTCTCCTAATTCAGGAACACATCGACTGAACTTCACTGTCCTTGGGACAGGTGACTGAAGTTTCTGCTGCAAACTTCCCTTTCTCCAAAGCTGTCTCCGTCTGTCTGACTTTAGCTCACACAGAGCTCTGACAGGAAATGCAATCTGATCTCCTCTCCTCCTGCACAGACTACACACTGGTGGGATGACTCACTCCTGAGCCACCCGAGCTAGACTAGACTCCTCTGTCCGGAGACAGGAAACAGACTGAGCTCTGCTGCATGTCACTACCTTATATACCCTATGGGTGTGTCCAAGTGTGTGATGGAGTGAATGGATATCAAGCATTAAACTTACCTCTCCGCACATCCTCCAGGATTTTATGTGTGCCTTACACACCAGGGCTACACATCTAGACTATTTTGGGGTAAAAAATTTTAAAAAAACTCCAGAGCACATATTGAACAGTCTGTTATCTATGTCAAGAAAAAAAGGTAGCACACTGTAGCGCTATAGCTTGCAAACACGAAATATGAAAAATGAATTGCATCACTGCCTTAGAAATATGAAAAATTGAGAAGTCTTAGCGCATAAGATGGCCAAATTATGTGTGCCTGATAGCCATCTTATGCGCTAAGACTTCTCAATTTTTCATATTTCTAAGGCAGTGATGCAATTCATTTTTCATATTTCGTGTTTGCAAGCTATAGCGCTACAGTGTGCTACCTTTTTTTCTTGTATGTGCATGAGTTGGTGACTCTGGGTTTAGCACCTGTTCACACTGGATCTATGTTTGGATGTGCCGGTCAGTTTTTTGATATGTTATCTGTGTCAGACGCCTGGTGTATCTGTGAACTACAAATAGTTGCTTTTCAGGTCTACCTTACACTTTTTTTGCTGTCTGCTATCCTAGGTCTAGTATACACTATTTTGGGGTGAAAAATACAAAATTACCGGCTAAGTATTGAACAGTTCGGTATCTCTGTGACACGCCTCATCTATCTGAGGGCTATAAAGTGTGCTTTTGAGGATTCCATTCACCTTTATTTGCTGTGTTACCATAGTTCTAAACACTATTTTGGTGTAAAAAATACCGGCCTCATATTGAACAGTCCGGTTTCTCTGTGACATGCCTCATCTATCTGAGGGCTACTAATTGTGTTTTTGAAACTTCCATTCACCTTTTTTTGCTGTGTGTTACCGCAGCTCAAAACACTATTTTGGGGTACAAAAAATTTTAAAAAAACTTCAGGCCACATATTGAACAGTCTGTTATCTCTAGTAATGTAAGATGTAGGGCGCACCAAATAATCAAAAATGAATAGGGAGGTGCATATCGGTAGAAAAAACAACATCTGTAAAAAAAGGAAAGGAACTACCGTAGTAACGCACACTACTCAGATAGTATAAAGTAGAAAAATATTAAATTTTATTGGTTACATAAAGAGTGAAATAAAACATAAGTAAAATCAAGGTGACTCTGGTCCCAAACGACCACCCGCAAACATGATGAAAAAATATGATATATAATGTAACCTGAAAATCAACTGCAAGCCAAAGATAAAGAGAGCCGAAAAATGAAAAGAGCCACTAACAAATAATGTTTACCCCAGAACAAACCTCATGATAAAGGCATGAGAGAGCGAGCGGGCAATCAGGACCAGAGGACACCGAGGTCCCACGCGTTCCGCCGCAGCATGTGCAGCTTCCTCAGGGAGAGTTGATTTTCAGGTTACAAGCGGGGGATTATCTCACCCCCGACCTTATATTGTTCACATTTTGTATTTCTCACATCATTTCTTCTGTTATCCATACAGGTTCGCTCATTAAGGTTGATCATTATACATATCCCTATATATATTTATATATATATTTCTGTTTGTTTAGATTTATTATTATTGGTTGTATTTACTTTGTTATTCATTCATTATTATATGCTTCTTTGGCCACTTCTTGTGTTATTATTGTTTGTTGATACATTATATATCATATTTTTTCATCATGTTTGCGGGTGGTCGTTTGGGACCAGAGTCACCTTGATTTTACTTATGTTTTATTTCACTCTTTATGTAACCAATAAAATTTAATATTTTTCTACTTTATACTATCTGAGTAGTGTGCGTTACTACGGTAGTTCCTTTCCTTTTTTTACAGTCTGTTATCTCTGTCAGACGTCAGGTCTATCTGTGCTCTACAAATAGTTGCTTTTCAGGCCTACATTACACTATTTTTGCTGTCTGTTACCCTAGGTCTATACAGTATTTTGAGGTATAAAAAATTATCCAGGCCACATATTGACCTGTGTGTTATCTGTGTCAGACTCCTATTCTCTGTGTGCTAAAAATTGTGGCATTTCAGGGCTACATTAGACAGTTTTTTCTTCATCTTACCACAGTTATTGACAGTGACAGCAGTTTGTTAAATAAATACATTCCAGATGTTTGAAAGTGCGTTTTTCCCGCACACGGATCACATCTAATTTTGCTCCAAATTGTGACTTTCTTATTGAACTTTGAAAATATTGTACCACATTTAAAATTGGAAAGGCACGGGCAAGGGACAGGGAACTGAACGTGATGGTGATGGTGCATGCAGAGGCAGAGGGCAAGCTGCAATTGTGCCACAGCAAACACCCACATCTTCGTGCAACAGATTCCTGTCAGAATTCATAGGGGATGGCAGAACAGCACTCTTGACACCAGAGCAGCGTGAAAAGGTAGTTGGTTTGATGACAGATAATGTTTCCAGTCACTTTGCCACCACCACCAGCACCCTGTCTTTCACACGCTCAAGTCTGAGTAGTCATCACTTTGGACCACATATTCCTCACCCTGATCCTCTTCCTCCTCTCATGTTGAGCACCCGACAACTGATCCCACACTTGGACACTCCGAAGAGCTGTTCAGTTGTCCATTTATAGATTCTGGCCTCTTGCCCGGTCCACTTGAAGCGGGGCAAACTGAGATTGCATGTAGCGATGCCCAAATATTTGAGCAGCCACGTTCACATGAAGGCAACGATGGGAATGTGTCACAAGAGGTGGTTGATGATGAGACACAATTGCCAGAAAGTCAGGAGGAGTACCAGTGTGCGGAAGTGGAAGAGGAGGTGGTGAATGATATAGTAACTGACCCATCCTGGCAGGAGGACATGAAGAGCGATGACAGCAGCACACAGGGGAGGGATGCATAGCACCATAACAGGCAGGAAGAAGCACTGTGGTGGCCACAGACAGAAGGCAGGCAACAGTTCCTCGTAAGAATAATAATCTTTATTTTTATATAGCGCTAACATATTCCGCAGCGCCTTACAGTTTTGCACACATTATCGTCGCTGTACCTGATGGGGCTCACAATCTAGATTCCCTATCAGTATGATTTTTGGAGTGTGGGAGGAAACCGGAGTACCCAGAGAAAACCCACGCAAACACGGGAGAAACATACAAACTCCTTGCAGATGTTGTCCTTGGTGGGATTTGAACCCAGGACTCCAGTGCTGCAAGGTTGCAGTGCTATCCACTGAGCAACATTGCTGCCCGTAACACCGTTCCTCATAACACCAACACGACGGAAGTTGTCATTACAACTGTTCGGTCTTCCCGAGTCTGGTTGTTTTTTAAAGACTCTGCCAATAACCCCAAACAGGCCATTTGCTCCACCTGCCATGCATGCATCAGCAGAGGTAGCAAAACTGCCAGCCTGACCACCACCAGCATGATCAGGCACATGGCAGCGAAGCACCAGACTTCATGGGCTGAACCCCAGAGTCCAGGAACAGTGTCTGCGGTTGACACCACAGCTTCTTCAGCTGTTGTGCGTGTAAGCCAATCCCCTGTCCATGGTGCCTGCGAAGATGCCTCCTGCCCTGCACATGTCGTTGCACACACTCAACCACCACCATCAGCAAGCACGTCCACTTCCTTGTCCCAGCGCAGCCTTCAGTTGTCCATACTCTAGTAATTGGAATGAAAGCAGAAATACGCAGCCAATGCCCCACAGGCCACAGTACTAAATTCACTCATTTCTCATCTGTTTGTGCTGGACAGGTTGCCTTTTAGGCTCGTGGAGACTAAATGTTTCTGCAACCTGATGGTGGCTGCCGTCCCAAGTTACTTTGTCCCCAGCCAACACTATTTTTCCCTGTGTGCCGTCCCGGCATTAGACAAGCACGTGTCCCACAACATTACCCATGCCCTCAACAATGCAGTTACAGGGAAAATACACTTAACCATGGACACGTGGACAAGTGCTTCTGGGCAGGGACAGTACATCTCATTGACGGCACACTGGGTTAACATAGTGGAAGCCGGGACCAAGTTTAACATTGGGATGGAACACGTCCTACCAACGCCAAGGATTGCGGGCCCTAGGTCAATCAGGGCTGCCCCCACAGTCTACAGCTCCTGCACGTCATCCTCCTCCTCCTCCTCCTATTCAGCCTGCATCTCTGAAATGACCACATCAGTCGCAACCTGGAAGCACTGCAGCACTGCCTCAGCAAAGAGGCAACAGGCTGTGCTGAAGCTAATATGCTTAGGTGACAAACCTCACAATGCTAAAGAGTTGTGGACAGCTCTGAAAGAGCAGGCAGATATGTGGCTGACACTGCTGACCCTACAGCCAGGCATGGTGGTGTGTGACAATGGCTGAAACCTGGTGGCAGCTCTGAGGCGAGGCCAGCTCACACACGTACCATGCCTGGCCCATTTGCTAAACCTGGTGGTTCAGCGGTTTCTCAAAACCTACCCAGAGCTGCCGTATCTGCTTGTGAAAGTATGCCGCCTGTGTGCCCATTTTAGAAGGTCAGCTACAGCTTCAGCCGCCCTTGCCGTGCTTCAGCAGCTTTTGCAGCTTCTGGCTCATCGACTGGTGTGTGATGTCCCCACACATTGGAACTCTACACTGCATATGCTGGAAAGGTTTTTTGAGCAGAAGAGGGCAGTTGTTAATACCAGCATCAACAAGGGCGTTGGTATTCAGTTCAGACTCACATAAGACCTCAGGAGTGGCATGGATGTCAGACATATGTACCATCCTACAAACCTTTGAGGAGTCCACCAAGATGGTGAGTGGCGATGACTCCATAATTAGCATCACCATCCCGCTTCTCTGTATTCTGAAAAGCTCTCTGCTTACAATCAAAGGCGATGCATTGCAGTCGGAGCACGATGAGATGGAGCAAGGAATTATACAGGGTGATTACACACAGCCTAGCCTCGTGTCATCCCAACATGGATTGGTTGGCAATGAGGAAGAGGAGGAGGAAGAACAGGAGCTACTTTCCTGCGCTATAGACGGTACTACAAGCACAACTGTCATAACGTCTGTTCAGTTTGGATGGCCTGAGGACAGGGAGGAGGAGGACAAGGAGGAGGACAGCATGGTCAGTCCTCCTGTTGGTGAGGACACGGAAGGCTTGCCAGTTATCAGTCTAGCACACATGGCAGACTTTATGTTGTGCTGCCTTACCCGTGACCCTCGCATTGTCAAAATTTTTGCGGACACTCAGTACTGGTTGATAACACTTCTAGACCCACGCTACAAGGAAAACTTTCAATCTCTTATTCCAGAGTCATATAGGTGTATTAAAATGATGCAGTACCAGAGGGCCATTGTTGCGGAAGTACTGAAAAAATTCCCATTTGAAAATGCTGGCAGCAGAGGTCATAGTTCATTGGCCAAGCAAGTAGTAGAGGCGAGAGAGACCCAACTACAATCCAGCAGAGGCAGGGGAACACTGGCAAAGTACTGGGACACTTTTCTCAGACCCTCCCATCGTCCTGGCACAAAGTCGCGGGGTAGTCTCTCAAGGCCTGGAAAGTTTGGGAAGATGTTGAAGGAGTACCTTGCTGACCATACCTATGTCCTCCGTGATTCCTCTGTGCCTTTTAATTATTTGGTATCCAAGCTGGACACGTGGCATGAACTGGCTCTCTACGCCTTGGAGGTTCTTGCCTGCCATGCCGCTAGCATTCTGTCAGAGCGTGTTTTTAGTGTTGCTGGTGGAATAATAACTGATAAGCGCATGCGCCTGTTAACTGAAAATGCTGACAGGCTGACTCTTTTAAAAATGAACAAGGCCTGGATTGGAATAGACTTCTGTACATCACCGCATGATAGCAGCGAAACATAACCTCCAATACGGTGTATTTTTTGGAAGGTGTATTACCATGCACCTCTTCACACCCACACATGGGTATACGCTTCCTGACTTTGGCTATTTGGTGTGTTATTATCCTCCTCCTTCTCCTCACCCTCATCATCAACCACCACTAGAACACGAGGGTGACCATGGTCTGTGATGCAACAGCCAGAAGAAATTTTTTCAAGGTGTTTTGTTTTTGATGCTCATTACAAAAATGTATACACTCTATGTTGAGGTGTCACCCCCAAGGGGAAAATATTTTTCGGCCTATGCACTTAGTGTATGGGCATTCCAAGTATAGGAGACCCACTCCTTTAAACTGGGAAGACCTTTTTCGCAGGCCATACTCCACATCTCTTCCTTTACCACCCCTAGATCACCAGGGTGACCATGTTCCGTGATGAAGCAACCACTAGATTTTTTTGCCAGGGTGTTTAGGATGTCAGTAACTACAAATATTTACACAGTCGGTTGATGTGCCCCCCCAGGGGAAAATGTTTTTCAGCCTATGCACTTAGTGTATGGGCATTTCAAGTATACCTTTAAACTGGGAAGAAGTTTTTTGCAGGCCATACTCTATGTCTCTTCCTTCACTACCCCTAGATCACAGTGTTCCGTGATGAAACAGCCACTAGATTGTTTTGCCAGGGTGTTTAGGATGTCCGTAACAACAATTATTTACACAGTAGATAGATGTGTCCCCCCCCTCGGGGAAATTTGTTTGTCAGCTCATACACTTAGTGTATGGGCATTCCAAGTATCAGAAACCCGCTCCTTTAAACTGTGAAGACTTTTTTGCGCAGGCCATCCTCCACGTCTCTTCAGACACCACCACTAGAATACCAGGGTGAACGTGTTCCATGATGCAACAGCCACGTAATTTTTTGGAAGGTTATTTATGATGCCCGTAACAAAAATGTTGAGACGGTATGATGATGTGTACCCCACAGGGGGAATTGTTTTGTCAGCCCATACACTTACGTATGGGCATTACAAGTATAGGAGACCTGCTCCTTTGTATTGGAAATACATTTTTAGGAGGATTTTATACATGTCTCTTACAAGTGGTATTTTGGTTTGTCCAAATTTGGGGCAGGCCTTGCATTCAATGCATAGGCTAACAGTATGGCAGAAGAAAATGAATAATGTGAACTTGGTTTTCCTGTGACCATCCAGTACGTGGGTTCAAAGGCTTATTGGGGTACTTTGAATTTGGTGCAGGGCGGGCCTTGCATTCAATGCTTAGGCAACAGTATGGAAGACCCACTTCCTAATAATGTAAACTTTGTTGGTTGTTCATCTTCAACAATGCAGTTTTTCAATGCCAGTTCTTCAGCCTCAATACTGCAATGCTAAAATGCAGGGTCTTCTGCCTCACCATTGCAATTCACCAATGCAGTGTTGTGAATGGACTTGAAATGAGTTCTGAGCAGAGGCTCCCTCTGGTGGTTACAAACGGTACTGGACTGTCCAGTGAAGATTGTGAGGATTGGGAATCAGGTGTTACTGACTGGTCTTATATAAGGGAGTCACCTTCCCATCAGGGTTGCCGGTGATCAATTGTTCTGGTCTCAATCCTTGATTCCTGTTTCCTTTGTAGCCTGCTGTGTCGTGTCTGCATCTCCTGCTAACAGATAAGACATTTTCTTCTTTTTGCTTTTGTGCTTGATTTTTGCATTTTGTCCTGCACTTCTGTGGGGGCCTTCAGGGTCCCCTCCGGGGGCTTTTGCCCTCTCAGTTTTGTTCAGCCACTGATGTTTGTACATTTGCTTTTTCCAGTTTTTTCAGTGGCTGCTGTTTTGATTTTGTTACACCAGAGAACTAATTTAGGTGGTAGAGGTCGTGTGATCTCAGGTGTTTTTGAAATTAGTAAAGTTGGTGCTTTTCAGGGTTTTTTGGGATTGCAGTAAGTGCCCTTCCTATCCTTTTCTATTTAAGATTTTGGGCCCCAACGTTTGCTCATACTATTTTCTGTCTGTGTCAGTATTTCTTCTTGTCTAACCGCCATTACATGTTTGGGGGCTTTCTATGTTCTTTGGGGATCTGCTCCGGGGCAGATAGCTTTCCTCTTTCTATCTTTAGGTATAGTTAGTTTCTCAGGCTGTGATGAGGCGTCTAGGACCAAAGTAGGAACGCTCCACGGCTGCCTCTAGTTGTGGTGGTTAGTCAGGGTACTGCAATCTCATAGATTCCAACTGCTCTGGTGTATTGCCCTTTTTACCTGCACTCCTCAGCTACCAAATCAAAACAGTATCACCGGCCCAAACTGAAAATTATATGGTACTCACAGAAGGGAAAAATATTGTGAAAGAAAAAAAAAAGGTTGTCAGAGTTGTCAGAGATATTTTTCTGTTTGTTGCATTTTTTTTTTTTTTCCCTCTGTATCTCTGGGTGCTGGGGAGGATTTTTTCTCTCAATGGAGTTTGCACAGTTGTCTGGCCGTGTGGATCAGCTTGCCACTGAGGTTCGGAGTATTGCTACCTATCTTGCTAGGTTGCTGTCATGTATAGTGTACAGTTCCTATAGCGTCTTGTGCTTGGGTGCGAGGAAAACACAGGAGACATAGGTTGAAATGAAATGACTTGTATTACTTCATACAAGCATGCTGAAAAGTTCACACAGTTTGCAGGAACAGCGACAGGAGACACAGCAGGCCAGAGTAACTTCAAGCACTACAATAAATCTCCAAAGCAGGTTCAGGATCTCTTCTCTGTACCGTAATTCCTCTGCAAACATGGATTCACCAAACAGCAGGTTTCCAGAGTCCAAAAGTGTTCCAAGGTTCCTCAGTAGGGAATAGCTGGAGTACAAGTCCAAGGTTTCAGGAGTCAGGTCACAGACTGACTGAGGCTTGATTCAGGAGCACTGATTGTTCAGCTGAGGCTGCTTAAGAAGCAAGAGGGAAGAATCAGGGCGGGAACATGAAAACTGGAAACTCCATATTAACTGAGGGCAAGAGCTGCAGAAAGACAGAAAGCAAAATGGCCGACGGAAAACTGAGTTTCAAGGAACATGTCAACAGAGACAAAGAACCTTACATTACTCCCCCCTTAGGGATAACCTCCGGATGACCTCAGACCAGGCTTGTCAGGGTACCTCTGATGAAACTGGCGGAGCAGGCGAGGAGCATTTACATTATTGACTGGTTCCCATGAGTTGTCCTCCACTGGGTAGCCCTGCCATTTAATCAAATATTGCAACTGATTTCTGTACAACCTGGAATCTAGAATCCTTTCCACCATAAATTCTTCCTGACCATCGACCAGCACTGGGTCAGGGCAAGGAGAAGAGCGTCCAGGAAACGTATTGGGTGTTGCAGCCTTTAGTAGGGATACATGAAAGACAGGGTGGATTCTCATAGTTCTGGGCAGTTGAAGACGACATGCAACAGCACTTATAATCTTATTGATCTTATAAGGTCCAATGTACTTATGTCCCAATTTAGACGATGGAATCTTTAATTTAAGATTTCTGGTTGACAGCCAGACCAAATCTCCTACCTTGAAAGCTGGTGCAGGTTTACGAAATTTATCTGCTGCTTTCTTGTACCTTTCCTGAGCCAATTCTAGATTTCCTTTAGAAGATCCATATTCTTTTGTAAAGAAGTGATTCTTTCAGCCACTGCCGGCAAGGGCGTATCTATGGGAAATCGAGGAAGAATGTTAGGATGATAACCTAGATTGGAGTAAAAAGGAGACTGCTTAGTGGAGGCGTTCTGAGAGTTGTTATAAGAGAACTAAGCCAGTGGAAGTAGATCCACCCAATCATCCTGTAGGTGGCAGATAAAACAGCGGAGATACTGCTCCAGGGTCTGATTGGTTCGTTCTGTCTGTCCATTAGTCTGGGATGAAAAGCAGAAGAAAGGTTTACTTTAATGTCCAATGCTGCACAGAAATTTTGCCAAAACTTTGAAGTGAATTGCACCCCTCGATCCGAAATGACCTCATCCGGTACTCCATGTAAGCGAAACACATTCTTAATCATCAAGTCTGATGTCTGTTTTGCAGTGGGTAAGCCGACACAAGGGATAAAATGAGCTGCCTTTGTTAGACGGTCAACCACCACTAGAATGGTGTTCTTCCCTTGAGAGGTTGGTAACTCCACAATGAAGTCCATAGAAATGGATCCCCACGGGCGGGACGGGGTGGGAAGAGGTTGCAACAGACCAGTTGGTGAGGAGTGAGGTGTTTTGCATCTTGCACAGACTTCACATGAAGTGACATAGTTTAAGACATCTTTCCTGTAAGTGGGCCACCAAAAGAAACGAGAAATAAATTCTTGTGTCTTTAGAATTCCCCTATGCCCGGCTATCTTGGAATCGTGGATGAGTTGCAATACTCTCAATCTGACTGTTTCAGGTATATACAGACGTTGTCCCTGAATCCACACACCATTCTTAAAGACAAGACTTACGTCCCTTGGGGGTTGAGCCAACAAAGAATCCGCATGGTATGCTTCCTTGATGTCCTTAAGTAGGTCTTGATTATGAATCACTCCCAGGAATCTAGAGTCAGGAAGAATTGTCTTAGGAGGAGTAAGTGGACGTGTCTCTGCTGAATGAATCCTAGAGAGTGCATCAGCCTTTCCATTGCGTGATCTTGGTCTATAAGAAATGACAAAATTAAATTGGTTTAGGAAAAGATTCCAGCGAGCCTGGCGAGGAGTCAGGCACTTAGCCGACCTGATAAATTCAAGGTTACGATGGTCTGTCAGGACGACTATTTGCTGTGCAGCTCCCTGAAGAAGGTGTCTCCATTCCTTGAAGGCGGCAATAATGGCCAACAATTCTCTATTGCCCACATCGTAGTTCCTCTCAGCCGAAGACAACTGCTGGGAAAAGAAGGCACAGGGATGCAAGACATTCTTCTCACCTGTTCTCTGAGAGAGTATAGCTCCAACGGCACAGTCTGAAGCATCCACCTCTATTATGAAGGCAAGCTCGGGGTTGGGATGTACTAAGATAGGTGCGGTGGTAAATTTATCCTTTAAACAGGAAAATGCTTCCTGAGCTTGCGGGGTCCAGGAGAACCTAGACTGTTTCCGGGTAAGTTGGGTGATAGGTGACACTACCTCAGAAAAATTCTTAATGAAACGTCTATAGAAGTTGGCAAACCCGATGAAACGCTGCACCTCCTTCACATTTCTAGGAATTGGCCAATCCTTGATGGCTTGGGTCTTGCTTCCATCCATACTAATCCCTTGCGTAGATAGTACATACCCCAGAAATTGAATTTCGGTCCTATGGAATTCACATTTTTCAAGTTTGATGTAGAGATGGTTTTGTCTTAGGCGTTCTAAGACCATTCTCACATGTCCATGATGTTCCTCTGTGGAGTTAGAAAAAATTAGAATATCATCCAGATAAATCACCACAAATGTATCTAGGAGATTCCTGAAGATATCATTCACGAAGTGTTGGAAAGTGGCTGGGGCGGTACTCAGACCAAAAGGCATAACTAGATATTCAAAGTGTCCATAGCGTGACCTGAAAGCAGTCTTCCATTCATCCCCAGGTCTAATACGGACCAAGTTATAGGCCCCACGGAGATCCAGTTTAGAGAAAATTTTGGCATGCCGCACTCTCTCCAACAACTCAGGGATTAAAGGCAATGGATAACGGTTTCTAATAGTAACCTTATTGAGTTCCCTATAGTCTATGCAGGGTCTCAGAGATCCATCTTTCTTCTTCACAAAGAAGATGGGTGCACCTGCGGGAGATGAAGAGGGGCGTATGAAGCCCTTGGCTAAATTTTCGTCTATATAATCCTTCAAAGCTTTTAGCTCGGGCCCCGCTAGGGGTAGATCTTACCAAAAGGTATCTCGGCTCCAGGCAATAATTCAATTGGACAATCATATGGACGGTGAGGAGGAAGCTGATCAGCGTTCTTCTTGTCACATAAATCCACATAGTCCTGGTATACAGCTGGTAGTTCAGGGACTGACATGGTTCCTTTAGGAACAGAGCAAGCTGAAACTCCTTGACTCATCTGTTTCTCCGGAAAGTGTAATTCCTTGGTCTCCCAGTTAATCATAGGATTCTGCGCCTGCAGCCATGGTAGCCCTAGAATAATGGGAAAGTGGGGAGAAGAGATAAGCAAAAAAGACATTTTCTCCTGATGATCTTTACCCATAAGGACCCTCAAAGGCTCTGTTTCTTGATCCACTGGTCCAGAAGTCAGTAGAGAGCCATCCACAGTCTCCATCTGTACTGGAGTAGCCTTCTTCACTGAACGTATCCCCTGTTTCAGAGCAAAGGAGATATCCATAAAATTTCCACTTGCTCCTGAGTCGATCATAGCAGAGCTAGACACCCAGACTGAGTCAACCCAGAGTTTGATGGAAAGGAAGCAATGAGAATTGTTTATTTTACAACTCAGCTGGGACACCGCTGAGGAAACTTGAAAAATTGCAGCGTTTATACCGTCATCGTCCCCAGAACTAACAGAATTTAAGTCCGAGAATTCAAGATCTCTTGCAGCAGATCTCTCTGGAGCCTGAGGCTCGGACATGACAGAGCTCCTCTCGCAACACTCACAGTGAATGACTGCTGCAGTAGTCTTACGAGAACGGCTGGGGCAGTTTATAATGAAGTGCCCTGACTTACCACAGTAGAAACATAGATTTTCCTTTATACGATGTTCTTTGCGTGCATCACTAACCCGTCTTTGTAAAGAGTCCACCTGCATGGGTTCAGGTTCTGGTTCCCTTGTGATCCTACTCAAAGGTTCCTTAGCTGAGGAGGGAGGTAGTAAAAGGTTAGTGCGATTATTTTCGAACCATCTCTCTTGTCTGCGTTCAGTCAGACGAGCATCAATACGGATACAATAGTTAATAAAGTCACCTAACGCAGTGGGAGGGTCGGCACGAGCAAGTTCATCCTTAATCAGTGGAGACAACCCTTTCCGAAAAATAGATTTTTTAGCGGAAGTGTCCCAAGTGGTATCAAGAGCCCATCTCCTGAAATCCAGGGCATATTCGGCTACTGAACGCTTACCTTGGCGCAAAGTTAACATATCTGCTTCAGCTGTTGCACCTCGATTGGGGTCATCAAACACCTGCCCCATGGCTGAAATAAAAGCATCAAGGTGATTCAAACAATCATCCTCAGTCTCAATCAGAGGGTTTGCCCACATCAAAGCCTTATTGGTAAGCAACATGATTATAGTAAGCACTTTGGATCGTTCAGTGGGAAATTGTGAAGCATGTGCAGAGAAAAATAAATTGCATTGATTAATAAATCCCCTGAATTTCTCACGTTCACCGCTAAAACAAAAATAGGAGGTAATTTGGGGATCCCAGAACTCGGGGTTATGGTAGGAGCCTGGGCTCGTTCCTCTAGAGCCTCAATCCTGGCTCGCAATTCCTGGGTAGTCTGTCCAAACACTTGCAAATTATGATTAGTGAGGTCCTGTAGGCTTGCAAAACGGGTTTTTAAAGTCTGTACATCTGAAAGGATTGTATCAGTCACTCCGCAAAGTTCCTTTATGCGGGCCTCCATCTTCCAGATCTTTTAAGGCAGAAGTGCTGGAAGAGGAAAAAAAAAAAAAAAACAATAGTGTTTACCTGTGGTAACACTCCAGAGTAAAATTTTAAGGGAATGCGCTCACCTGGAATGGTTGTGAGAAGTCACAACCACTGTCATCACATAAGGTATTAAACGGACATCTGATATCCACAGTCACAGCAGACACGGCTTTCCCAGACCCAGCAGACACTAAACATTGGCTCCTGAATCTTGTCATGTATAGTGTACAGTTCCTATAGCGTCTTGTGCTTGGGTGCGAGGAAAACACAGGAGACATAGGTTGAAATGAAATGACTTGTATTACTTCATACAAGCATGCTGAAAAGTTCACACAGTTTGCAGGAACAGCGACAGGAGACACAGCAGGCCAGAGTAACTTCAAGCACTACAATAAATCTCCAAAGCGGTTCAGGATCTCTTCTCTGTACCGTAATTCCTCTGCAAACATGGATTCACCAAACAGCAGGTTTCCAGAGTCCAAAAGTGTTCCAAGGTTCCTCAGTAGGGAATAGCTGGAGTACAAGTCCAAGGATTCAGGAGTCAGGTCACAGACTGACTGAGGCTTGATTCAGGAGCACTGATTGTTCAGCTGAGGCTGCTTAAGAAGCAAGAGGGAAGAATCAGGGCGGGAACATGAAAACTGGAAACTCCATATTAACTGAGGGCAAGAGCTGCAGAAAGACAGAAAGCAAAATGGCCGACGGAAAACTGAGTTTCAAGGAACATGTCAACAGAGACAAAGAACCTTACAGTTGCCTGTTGTGGAACCTAGGATTCCCATGCCAGATTTGTTTTTGGGGGATCGAGCCAAGTTTCTGAATTTCAAAATAATTGTAAATTATTTTTTGCCTTAAAATCTAAGTCCTCAGGGAACGCAGCGCAGCAGGTTCAAATTGTCATCTCTCTCCTGCGCGGCGATCCTCAGGATTGGGCTTTTTCCCTGACACCTGGGGATCCTGTTTTGAGTGATGTTGATGCATTTTTTCAGGCCTTGGGGTTATTGTACAATGAGCCTAATGTCACTGATCAAGCTGAAAAAGCCTTGTTGGCATTAAATCAGGGGCTTGATGACGCTGAGTTATACTGTCAGAGATTCCGTAGGTGGGCAGTCCTGACCAAATGGAATGACGACGCTTTGGCAGCCCTTTTTCGGAAGGGTCTGTCAGATAATGTAAAGGATGTTATGGTGGGATTCCCTGTCCCCTCTGGTCTCAATGATTCTATGTCATTAGCGATTCAAATTGACAGACGTTTGCGTGAGCGGAGAAGTATGCGTGGAATAGTGTTGCCTTGTGAACCTGCTTCTGAACCCATGCAGTGTGATAGAGTGGTTTCTGGGGCACAGCGTCATGAGTTTCGAAAGCGCAATGGGTTATGTTTCTACTGTGGTGATGCCTCTCATGCTATTTCAGTCTGCCCTAAGCGGGGAAGACGTTTTGCACGCTCAGTTGTCTTGGGTAGTGTTCAGACTAAGTTTTTATTAACTGTTACTCTGATATGCTCTCTGTCCTCATTTTCTGCTCAGGCTTTCGTTGATTCGGAGCAGCTATTAACCTGATGGATTTTGATTTCGCTAAACGTTGTGGGTTTCCCTTGATACCCCTACAGAAGTCTATTCCCCTACTGGGGATCGATTCTACCCCTTTGGCTGAGAATAAACCTCAGTTCTCTACTCAGGTGATAATGAGGGTTGAACCTGATCATCAGGAGAGCTGCAAATTTTTGGTTCTGTATAATCTGCATGACATTATCGTGCTGGGTTTCCCTTGGTTACAGTCTCATAATCCTGTTTTGGATTGGAAATCTGTGTCTGTAACCAGTTGGGGCTGCCAATGTGTTAATACCAACACTCCTGTTTTTTCTGCCTCCCCCCAGGCTCAGGATGTTCCTGACTTTTTGATTGATTTTTCTGATGTATTTAGCGAAAGTAAATCTGCATCCTTGCCCCCCCATAGGAGCTATGACTGCGCTATTGAATTAATGCCTGGTAGTAAATTCCCTAAAGGTCGCCTTTTTAACTTGTCTGTACCTGAACATGACGCTATGCGGTCTTATATCAAGGAGTCTTTGGAGAAAGGTCATATCAGACCATCCTCTTCACCCTTAGGTGCCGGTTTTTTCTTTGTGGCCAAAAAGGATGGTTCATTAAGGCCATGTATTGATTATCGTCTTTTGAACAATATTACTGGGAAATATCAATACCCGTTACCCTTGATTTCTGACCTGTTTTCCAGGGTGAAAAACGCTACTTGGTTTACCAAGCTTGACCTCAGGGGGGCATATAACCTTATTCGCATTAAGCACGGGGATGAATGGAAGACGGCTTTTAACACCCCTGAGGGGCATTTTGAGTACCTTGTGATGCCCTTTGGGCTCACTAATGCTCCTTCTGTCTTCCAGTCCTTCATGAATGACATTTTCAGGGATTTTGTGGATAAATTTCTGATTGTTTATTTGGATGATATCTTGATTTTTTCCATGACTGGGACTCTCATGTGAAACATGTTCGAACTGTATTCCAGATTTTGAGAGAAAATGCTCTGTATGTGAAGGGATCAAAGTGTCTTTTTGGCGTACAGAGGATCTCATTTTTGGGATTTATTTTGTCCCCATCTGTTATTGAAATGGACCCAGTCAAGGTTCAGGCCATCTGTGATTGGGTCCAACCTACTTCATTAAAGGCTCTTCAAAGATTTTTGGGTTTTGCCAATTTTTATCGTAAATTTATTGGTAATTTCTCGGTTATTGTTAAACCATTAACTGATTTGACCAAAAAGGGTTCTGATGTGGTGAATTGGCCTCCTGAGGCAGTCTCTGCATTTCAGGAACTTAAGCAGAGATTCACTTCTGCTCCTGTTCTACGGCAGCCTGATGTTTCTCTGCCATTTCAGGTGGAGGTTGATGCCTCTGAAATTTGGGCAGGTGCCGTTTTGTCCCAAAGAGATCCAGAGACCTCTAAAAGTAACCCTTGTGCCTTTTTCTCTCGAAAATTTTCTCCTACTGAACGTAATTATGACGTGGGTAATCGGGAGTTATTGGCCATGAAGTGGGCTTTTGAAGAGTGGAGACATTGGCTGGAGGGAGCCAAACATCAGGTGGTGGTCCTTACTGACCATAAGAATCTGGTTTATCTGGAATCTGCCAAGCGACTTAATCCTAGACAGGCCAGGTGGGCCTTGTTTTTCACACGTTTTAATTTTGTGGTTTCCTTTCTTCCTGGCACTAAGAATGTTAAGGCGGATGCCCTTTCAAGGAGTTTCCTTGCGGACTCTCCTGAGTTATCTGATCCTTCTGTTATTTTGAAAGAAGGTGTAGTTCTTTCCGCCATCTCACCCAATTTGAGACTGGCTCTGGAGGGGTGTCAGGAGGATAGGCCCGAGCGCTGCCCTGTTGGGAAATTGTTTGTCCCGGACCACTGGAAAAAGAGTGTGATGTCTGAGATTCATTGTTCCCCGTTGGCCGGTCATCCCGGAATTTTTGGTACCAGAGACTTGGTTACTCGGTCCTTTTGGTGGCCTACCTTGTCTCGTGATGTCAGGGAATTTGTGCAGTCCTGCGGGACTTGCTCTCGCTCCAAGCCTTGCTCTCGCTCTAGTGGTTTGTTGATGCCATTACCTGTGCCCAAGAGACCATGGACCCATATCTCTATGGATTTCATTTCCGACCTCCCTGTTTCTCAGAGAATGACCGTCATCTGGGTGATTTGTGATAGGTTTTCCAAGATGATACATCTTGTGCCATTACCTAAGTTGCCTTCCTCCTCTGAATTGGTACCTTTGTTCCTTCAGCACGTGGTTCGTTTACACGGCATTCCTGAGAACATTGTGTCTGACAGAGGAGTCCAGTTTGTTTCCAGATTTTGGAGGACCTTTTGTTCTAAACTTGGGGTTCAATTGTCTTTCTCCTCGGCGTTTCATCCTCAGACCAATGGTCAAACTGAGAGAACAAATCAGACATTGGAGACTTATCTAAGATGCCTTGTGTCTGCTGATCAGGATGACTGGGTCTCTTTTTTGCCTTTGGCTGAGTTTGCTCTTAATAATAGGGCTAGCTCTGCCACTTTGATGTCTCCATTTTTCTGTAATTCTGGGTTTCACCCTCGATTTTCTTCAGGACAGACAGAGGCTTCTGTCTGTCCAGGTGTTGACTCTGTTGTGGAGCGTATGCAACAGATTTGGGACCAGGTAGTGCAGAGGTTGTCCCTCTCTCAGGAGAGGGCCCAGCGGTTTGCTAACCGGCATAGGACTGATGGTCCCCGGTTTAAAGTGGGGGACTTGGTCTGGTTGTCCTCAAAAAATATTCCTATGAGAGTGGCATCTCCTAAATTTAAGCCTAGGTTCATTGGACCTTATAAGATCATGGAGATTCTTAATCCTGTTTCTTTTCGTTTGCTTCTTCCAGGAACATTTAAGATCCATAATGTGTTCCACAAGTCCTTGTTGAAGAGGTTTGTTGAGTCAGTGGTTCCTACTGCTTTGCCTCCAGACCCTGTTCTGGTTGAGGGCAATATGGAGTTTGTGGTTGAGAAAATTTTGAATTCTCGTTTTTCTAGACGGAAACTCCAGTATTTGGTTAAGTGGAGAGGTTATGGTCAGGAAGACAATTCTTGGGTGTTTGCTTCGGACATCCATGCTAGGAGACTCATCCGTGCGTATCATAGAACTCATCCTGACCGACCTGGTTGCTCAAGTGAGGGTTCGGTGACCGCTCCTCAAGGGGGGGTACTGTTGTGAATGGACTTGAAATGAGTTCTGAGCAGAGGCTCCCTCTGGTGGTTACAAACGGTACTGGACTGTCCAGTGAAGATTGTGAGGATTGGGAATCAGATGTTACTGACTGGTCTTATATAAGGGAGTCACCTTCCCATCAGGGTTGCCGGTGATCAATTGTTCTGGTCTCAATCCTTGATTCCTGTTTCCTTTGTAGCCTGCTGTGTCGTGTCTGCATCTCCTGCTAACAGATAAGACATTTTCTTCTTTTTGCTTTTGTGCTTGATTTTTGCATTTTGTCCTGCACTTCTGTGGGGGCCTTCAGGGTCCCCTCCGGGGGCTTTTGCTCTCTCAGTTTTGTTCAGCCACTGATGTTTGTACATTTGCTTTTTCCAGTTTTTTCAGTGGCTGCTGTTTTGATTTTGTTACACCAGAGAACTAATTTAGGTGGTAGAGGTCGTGTGATCTCAGGTGTTTTTGAAATTAGTAAAGTTGGTGCTTTTCAGGGTTTTTTTGGGATTGCAGTAAGTGCCCTTCCTATCCTTTTCTATTTAGATAGTTTGGGCCCCAACGTTTGCTCATACTATTTTCTGTCTGTGTCAGTATTTCTTCTTGTCTAACCGCCATTACATGTTTGGGGGCTTTCTATGTTCTTTGGGGATCTGCTCCGGGGCAGATAGCTTTCCTCTTTCTATCTTTAGGTATAGTTAGTTTCTCAGGCTGTGACGAGGCGTCTAGGACCAACGTAGGAACGCTCCACGGCTGCCTCTAGTTGTGGTGGTTAGTCAGGGTACTGCAATCTCATAGATTCCAACTGCTCTGGTGTATTGCCCTTTTTACCTGCACTCCTCAGCTACCAAATCATAACATGCAGGTTCTTAAGCCTCAACAGTGCAATTCTAGACTGATGATTCTTCAGGCTCAACAATGAAATGCTGCACTACAGGGTCTTTATTGTCAACACTGCAATTGTACACAGCTGGGTCTTTAGCATCAACACTGCAATTGTCCAGTGCTGGGCTTCAGCGCCAGCAATGCAATTTTAAACTGCAGGGTCTTTAGCGACAACACTGCTATGGTCCATCGCTGGGTCTTCAGCGTCAACACTGCAATTGTCCACTGCCGGGTCTTCAGACTCAACTATTCACTGCGTAGCCAAACAATATGGGAGTAACAAATTAATAGGAAGAATGCTTTCAGGTGGCCATCAAGTATGTGGGTTCAAAGGCTTATTGGGGTGTGTGTTACTTTGGGGCGGGCCTTGCATTCAATGCTTTGGCTAACAGTATGGCAGTGAACAAAATGAATACTGTAAACTTGGTTTGCCTGTGTACGTCCACTAGGTCGATTCAAAGCCTTTTTGGGGTGCGTTTGAATTTGATGCAGACCGGGCCTTGCAGTCAATGCATAGGCTAACAGTATCAAATTGAAATAAATTTGGCACTCCCAAGTTGTATGATGCAAAAAATCAAAGATTGAGGTTTTTGTTATGTTTTGGTAGCTGAGGAGAGCAGGCAAAAACGGCAATACACCAGAGAGGTTGGAATCTACTGGATTGCAGTACCATGACTAACCACCACAACTAAAGGCAGCTGTGGAGCGTTCCTACGTTGGTCCTAGACGCCTCGTCACAGCCTGAGAGGATAACTACACCTAAAGATAGAAAGAGGAAAGCTATCTGCCCCGGAGCAGATCCCCAAAGAACATAGGAAGCCCCCAAACATGTAATGGCGGTTAGACAAGAGGAAATACAGACACAGACAGAAAATAATATGAGCAAACGTTAGGGCCCAATCTGCCTAGACAGAAACGGATAGGAAGGATACTTACTGCAATCCAAAAAACACTAAAAAAAAGCCAACGCTACTAATTGCAAAAACACCTGAGATCACACGACCTCTACCACCTAAATTAGTTCTCTGGTGTAACAAAACTCAGCCGCAGCCACTGAAAAACCTGGAAAAGGCAAATGAACAAACAACAGTGGCTCCTGTTATGATTTGGTAGCTGAGGAGAGCAGGCAAAAAAGGCAATACACCAGAGAGGTTGGAATCTATTGGATTGCAGTACCCTGACTAACCACCACAACTAAAGGCAGCCATGGAGCGTACCTACGTTGGTCCTAGACGCCTCGTCACAGCCTGAGAAGCTAACTTCACCTAAAGATAGAAAGAGGAAAAATATCTGCCCCGGAGCAGATCCCCAAAGAACATAGGAAGCCCCCAAACATGTATTGGCGGTTAGACAAGAGGAAATACAGACACAGACAGAAAATAGTATGAGCAAACGTTGGGGCCCAATCTTCCTAGACAGAAAAGGATAGGAAGGTCACTTACTGCAATCCAAAAAACCCTAAAAAAATACCAACACACTAATTGCAAAAACACCTGAGATCACACGACCTCTACCACCTAAATTAGTTCTCTGGTGTAACAAAACTAAGCCGCAGCCACAGAAAAAACTGGAAAAGGCAAATGAACAAACAACTGGCTGAACTAAACTGAGAGGAGCACAAGCCCCCGGAGGGGACCTGGCAGACCCCCACAGAAGTGCAGGACAAAATGCAAAAAGCAAGCATAAAAAACTAAAAGAAGAAAATGTCTTATCTGTTAGCAGAAGATGCAGGCACGAGACAGCAAGCTTCAAAGTGAACCAGGAACAAAAGTAGAGACCAGAACAATTGATCACCGGCAACCCTGATGGAAGGGAACCTCTCTTATATAAGACCAGTCTGTAACACCTGATCGCCAATCTTCACAATATTCATTGAATAGTTCAGTACTGTTTGTAACCACCAGAGGGAGCTTCTGCTCAGAATTCATTTCTAGCACATTCACAACAGTACCCCCCCCTTGAGGAGGGGTCACCGAACCCTCATTTGGGCAACCAGGTCGGTCAGGATGAGCTCTGTGATATGCACGGATGAGTCTTCTAGCATGGATGTCCGAAGCAAACACCCAAGAATTGTCCTCCTGACCATAACCTCTCCACTTAACCAAATACTGGAGTTTCCGTCTAAGAAAACGAGAATCCAATATTTTCTCAACCACATACTCCAGAATGCCCTCAACCAAAACAGGGTCAGGAGGCACAGCCATAGGAGCCACTGGCTCGACAAACCTCTTCAATAAGGACTTGTGGAACACGTTATGGATCTTAAATGTCCCTGGAAGAAGTAAACGAAAGGAAACAGGATTAAGAATCTCCATGATCTTATAAGGTCCAATGAACCTAGGCTTAAACTTAGGAGATGCAACTCTCATAGGGATATTTCTTGAGGACAACCAGACCAAGTCCCCCACTTCAAACCGAGGACCATCAGTCCTATGCCGGTTGGCAAACCGCTGGGCCCTCTCCTGAGAGAGGGACAACCTCTCCACTACCTGGTCCCAAATCTGCTGCATACGTTCCACAACAGAGTCAACACCTGGACAGACAGAAGCCTCCGTCTGTCCTGAAGAAAATCGAGGGTGAAACCCAAAATTGCAGAAAAATGGAGACATCAAGGTTGCAGAGCTAGCCCTATTATTAAGGGCAAACTCAGCCAAAGGCAAAAAAGAGACCCAGTCATCCTGATCAGCAGACACAAAGCATCTCAGATAAGTCTCCAATGTCTGGTTTGTTCTCTCAGTTTGTCCATTGGTCTGAGGATGAAAAGCTGAGGAGAAAGACAATTGAACACCAAGTTTAGAACAAAAAGTCCTCCAAAATCTGGAAACAAACTGGACTCCTCTGTCAGACACAATGTTCTCAGGAATACCGTGTAACCGAACCACGTGCTGAAGGAACAAAGGCACCAATTCGGAGGAGGAAGGCAACTTAGGTAATGGCACAAGATGTATCATTTTGGAAAACCTATCACAAATCACCCAGATAACGGTCATTCTCTGAGAAACAGGGAGGTCGGAAATGAAATCCATAGAGATATGGGTCCATGGTCTCTTGGGCACAGGCAATGACATCAACAAACCACTAGGGCGAGAGCAAGGCTTGGAGCGAGAGCAAGTCCCGCAGGACTGCACAAATTCCCTGACGTCACGAGACAAAGTAGGCCACCAAAAGGACCGACTAACCAAGTCTCTGGTACCAAAAATTCCGGGATGACCGGCCAATGCGGAACAATGAATCTCAGACATCACACTCTTTTTCCACCGGTCTGGGACAAACAATTTCCCAATAGGGCAGAGTTCGGGTTTATCCTCCTGACACCCTTCCAGAGCCAGTCTCAAATTGGGCGAGATGGCGGAAAGAACTACACCCTCTTTCAAAATAACAGTAGGATCAGATAATTCGGGAGAGTCAGCAAGGAAACTCCTCGAGAGGGCATCCGCTTTAACATTCTTAGTGCCAGGAAGAAAGGAAACCACAAAATTAAAACGTGTGAAAAACAAGGCCCACCTGGCCTGTCTAGGATTAAGTCGCTTGGCTGATTCCAGATAAACCAGAGTCTTATGGTCCGTGAGGACCACCACCTGATGTTTGGCTCCCTCCAGCCAATGTCTCCACTCTTCAAAAGCCCACTTCATGGCCAATAACTCCCGATTACCCACGTCATAATTACATTCAGTTGGAGAAAATTTTCGAGAGAAAAAGGCACAAGGGTTACTTTTAGAGGTCTCTGGATCTCTTTGGGACAAACGGCACCTGCCCCAATTTCAGAGGCATCAACCTCCACCTGAAATGGCAGAGAAACATCAGGCTGCCGTAGAACAGGAGCAGAAGTGAATCTCTGCTTAAGCTCCTGAAACGCAGAAACTGCCTCAGGAGGCCAATTCACCACATCAGAACCCTTCTTGGTCAAATCAGTCAATGGTTTATCAATAACAGAGAAATTACCAATAAATTTACGATAAAAATTGGCAAAACCCAAGAATCTCTGAAGAGCCTTTAATGAAGTAGGTTGGACCCAATCACAGATGGCCTGAACCTTGACCGGGTCCATTTCAATAACAGACGGGGACAAAATGAATCCCAGAAATGAGATCCTCTGCACGCCAAAAAGACACTTTGATCCCTTCACATACAGAGCATTCTCTCTCAAAATCTGGAACACAGTCCGAACATGTTTCACATTAGAGTCCCAATCATTGGAAAAAATCAAGATATCATCCAAATAAACAATCAGAAATTTATCCACAAAATCCCTGAAAATGTCATTCATGAACGACTGGAAGACGGAAGGAGCATTAGTGAGCCCAAAGGGCATCACTAGGTACTCAAAATGCCCCTCTGGGGTATTAAATGCTGTCTTCCATTCATCCCCGTGCTTAATGCGAATAAGGTTATATGCCCCCCTGAGGTCAAGCTTGGTAAACCAAGTAGCACTTTTCACCCTGGAAAACAGGTCAGAAATCAAGGGTAACGGATATTGATATTTCACAGTGATATTGTTCAAGAGACGATAATCAATACACAGCCTTAATGAACCATCCTTTTTGGCCACAAAGAAAAAACCGGCACCCAAGGGTAAAGAGGATGGTCTGATATGACCCTTCTCCAATGACTCCTTGATATAAGACCGCATGGCGTCATGTCCAGGTACAGACAAGTTAAAAAGGCGACCATTAGGGAATTTACTACCAGGCACTAATTCAATAGCGCAGTCATAGCTCCTATGGGGGGGCAAGGATGCAGATTTACTTTCGCTAAACACATCAGAAAAATCAGTCAAAAAGTCAGGAACATCCTGAGCCTGGGGAGAGGCAGAAAAAACAGGAGTGTTGGCACCAACACATTGGCAGCCCCAACTGGTCACAGACACAGATTTCCAATCCAAAACAGGATTATGAGACTGTAACCAAGGGAAACCCAGTACAATAATGTCATGCAGATTATACAGCACCAAAAATTTGCAACTCTCCTGATGATCAGGTTCAACCCTCATTATCACCTAAGTAGAGAACTGGGGTTTATTCTCAGCCAAAGGGGTAGAATCGATCCCCAGTAGGGGAATAGACTTCCGTAGGGGTATCAAGGGAAACCCACAACGTTTAGCAAAATCAAAATCCATCAGGTTAATAGCTGCTCCTGAATCAACAAAATCCTGAGCAGAAAATGTGGATAGGGAGCAAATCAGGGTAACAGTCAACAGAAATTTAGTCTGAACACTACCCAAGACAACTGAGCGTGCAAAACGTCTTCCCCGCTTAGGGCAGACCGAAATAGTATGAGAGGCGTCACCACAGTAGAAACATAACCCATTGCGTTTTCGAAACTCATGACGCTGTGCCCCAGAATCCACTCTATCACACTGCATGGGTTCAGAAGCTGGTTCACAAGGCAACACTATTCCACGCATACCTCTACGCTCACCAAACGTCTGTCAATTTGAATCGCTAATGACATAGAATCATTGAGACCAGAGGGAGCAGGGAAACCCACCATAACATGTTTTACATTCTCTGACAGACCCTTCCGAAAAAGGGCTGCCAAAGCATCATCATTCCATTTGGTCAGGACTGCCCACCTTCGGAATCTCTGACAGTATAACTCAGCGTCCTCAAGCCCCTGATTTAATGCCAACAAGGCTTTTTCAGCTTGATCAGTGACATTAGGTTCATCGTACAATAACCCCAGAGCCAGAAAAAATGCATCAACATTACTCAAAACAGGATCCCAAGGTATCAGGGAAAAAGCCCAATCCTGAGGATCGCAGCGCAGGAGAGAGATGACAATTTGAACCTGCTGTGCTGCGTTCCCTGAGAACTTAGGTTTTAAGGCAAAAAACAACTTACAGTTATTTTTGAAATTCAGAAATTTAGCTCGATCCCCTAAAAACAAATCTGGCATGGGGATCCTAGGTTCCACAACCGGCAACCCTGCAAGATAGGTAGCAATACTCCGAACTTCAGTGGCAAGCTGATCCACACGGCTAGACAACTGTGCAAACTCCATTGAGAGAAAAAAAAAATCCTCAGCACCCAGAGAAAAAGAGGGAAAGAAAAAAAAAAAAAAAAATCTCTGACAACTCTTACAACTTTTTTTTTTTTTTACACTATCTTTCCCGTCTGTGAGTACCATATAATTTTCAGCTTGGCCGGTGATACTGTTATGATTTGGTAGCTGTGGAGAGCAGGCAAAAAAGGCAATACACCAGAGAGGTTGGAATCTACTGGATTGCAGTACCCTGACTAACCACCACAACTAAGGGCAGCCGTGGAGCGTACCTACGTTGGTCCTAGATGCCTCGTCACAGCCTGAGAAGCTAACTACACCTAAAGATAGAAAGAGGAAAACTATCTGCCCCGGAGCAGATCCCCATGGAACATAGGAAGCCCCCAAACATGTAATGGCGGTTAGACAAGAGGAAATACAGACACAGACAGAAAATAGTATGAGCAAACGTTGGGGCCCAATCTTCCTAGAAAGAAAAGGATAGGAAGGACACTTACTGCAATCCAAAAAGCCCTAAAAAAAATACCAACTCACAAATTGCAAAAACACCTGAGATCACACGACCTCTACTACCTAAATTAGCTCTCTGGTGTAACACAACTAAGCAGCAGCCACTGAAAAAACTGGAAAAGGCAAATGAACAAATAACAGTGGCTCAGATAAACTGAGAGGAGCACAAGCCCCCGGAGGGGACCTGGCTGACCTCCACAGAAGTGCAGGACAAAATGCAAAAAGCAAGCACAAAAAATAAAAGCAGAAAATATCTTATCTGTTAGCAGAAGATGCAGGCAAGACACAGCAAGCTTCCAAGTGAACCAGGAACCAAAGTTGAGACAAGAACAATTGATCACCGGCAACCCTGATGGGAGGGAACCTCCCTTATATAAGACCAGTCTGTAACACCTGATTGCCAATCTTCACAATCTTCATTGAATAGTTCAGTACTGTTTGTAACCACCAGAGGAAGCTTCTGCTCAGAATTCATTTCTAACAAATTAACAACAGGGACCCGGCTGACCTCCACAAAAGTGCAGAGAACTATGCAAAAAGCAAGCACAAAAATAAAAGCAGAAAATATCTTATCAGAAAGCAGCAGATGCAGGCAAGACTCAGCAAACTTCCAAATGAACCAGGAACTACAATTGAGACAAGAACAATTGATCACCGGCGACCATCATGGGAGGGAACCTACCTTATATCAGTCCAGTCAGTGATCCCAGATTGCCATTCCTCGCTGGAAGGATCAGTATGTTAGAACCCTCTTGTTAGATTTTGTTTCAGTTTGCTGGTCACATGACCTTTTTTCCCTATTTAGTCTGGCTCCGCCCTTCTGGCTTTGCTGGACTTCATTGTATTATCTACTCTTAAGCTAGCCGGGTGCTTAGGTGCCTTACTCTGTCAGTTTTGCTTAATCTTAGGATCTCGTAGTAATTTGTTTTCTGTTTAATTTTCCCTGCTACGATTTCTGTTAGGAGGTGTCCACCTTTTCTCCCAGTCCCTAGATCTTGTAGGGATTCCTCCCTCGCAACTATAGGTCTTCGTTCAGACTAGCTGAGGACTTTAGCGGGTCTGGTCGCAGGATCAGGTTCCCCGTTACATCGTAGGGATCAAGCTCAGTTTTATTGTAGGGACAGAGTTCCCATCTTTCCTTAGTGCTTGTAGCAGTTCATAACAGTAAGTCCAGCCAAGAAATAAAAAAAAAAAATCTCTAAGGAAAGATTTTCTGTTTTCATCATGGTGTCGGTTTGGGATTTTGCTGAACGCCTGCAGGGTCTCTCTCTGGAGGTGGCTGAAATCCAGCAACACGTGAGTAGTTGTTCTGGAGCACATTTCGTGGAGCCAAAGGTACGTTTGCCTGATTTATTTTTTGGTGTACAACAAGATTTTTTTTCTTTTAAAAATGCTTGCTTGTTGTATTTTCGTTTGAGACCCAGATCCTCTGGTGATGAATCACAGCGCATAGGGTTCATAATGTCACTTTTGCGCAAAGAACCTCAGGACTGGGCCTTTTCTCTGCAGCCTAGTGATCCATGCTTTGGATCAGTGGATGTTTTTTTTTCTGCTCTGGGGTTGTTGTATGACGATCCGGATCGTGTTTCATCAGCTGAGACAGAGTTGAGACGTTTGAAACAGGGATCAGGTAATGTGGAAAAATATTGTACTCACTTCCGTAGGTGGTCCACTCAGGTGGGCTGGAACAATTCAGCTTTGAAAAGTTTATTTCTTGCAGGATTAAGTGAAAGGGTTAAAGATTTGCTGATTGCTTATCCTATACCTGGTAACTTGCAAGAGGCTATGCAATTGGCCATACGGGTGGATAGGAGACTGCGTGCAAGGGTTAATGAGAGTAAGTCTGCTTTGTCAGCTCCAGGTTTGGAAAAGGAATGTACTGACATTGCAGAGCCGATGGAAATTGGAGCAATGGCACCTCACTCTCGGGAAAAAGAATGCAGATTTGCTCAAGGTTTGTGTTTCTACTGTGGTAAATCTGAGCATTTCATTAAGAACTGTGCGCTTCGAATGAATAAAGAGAAAAAAAAAATGAGGTCAGTGTCGCCCGCATAGCTTGTTTAAACAATAAAGGTGTCTTTCTTTCTGCTACCACTGGTGTTGCGGAGGAATTAATGGAGTTTCGGGTATTTGTGGATTGTGGTTCAACTCTCAATGTGATTGATGGGAAATTTTTGGAAAAACTAAAATTAAAACCCAAACTTCTGTCTTCTCCTATTAATGTGGTGTCTGTGGATGGCTCTCCCTTGAAAAATGTTACTCACCATATCTGTGAATTTCCTCTTACTATTAATGGTGTTCATCAAGAGAATTTGGATTTGGTAGTTTTGAATAATTTGCCCTCACCGTTGATTTTGGGGTTACCCTGGTTAAAATTGCACAATCCGGTACTGGATTGGTCTACCAATGAAATTAAGTACTGGAGTCCTAAGTGTTATGACAAGTGTTGTAACGGGCGTATTGCTGCTGTAGTTAAGGGGGAGTTACCTGTACCTATTCAGGATTTTTGGAAAGTTTTTTCTGATAAGGAATCGCAGGTATTGCCTCCTCATAGAGATTATGATTGTGCGATTGAATTTGTCCCTGGAGCAACTCTTCCTAAAAGTCGTTTATTTAATTTGACTATTCCTGAGAGAAAGGCTTTGGAGGAATACATACAGACAAGCTTGGCCGCCGGTCACATTAGGCCTTCCAAATCTCCTGTGGCGGTTGGATTTTTTTTTGTTAAAAAAAAGGACGGCGGTTTACGGCCTTGTCTAGACTTTCGTGAGATTAATAAGATTACTGTACGCAATCCTTACCCACTGCCATTGATTCCTGATTTGTTTAATCAGTTAGTGGGGGCCAAGTGGTTCTCGAAAATTGATCTTCGAGGGGCATACAATTTGTTGCGCATGAAGGAGGGGGATGAATGGAAGACTGCGTTTAACACTCCACTGGGTCATTTTGAGAATCTGGTCATGCCTTTTGGACTTTCCAGTGCTCCGGCATTTTTTCAGAATCTTATTAATGACATCGTTAGACCTTTGATCGGCAGAAGTGTGGTTGTGTATTTGGATGACATTTTGATTTATTCACCGGATTTGGAGTCTCATTGGAGGAGTGTGCGTGAAGTATTACAGTTACTGAGTGATAATTCACTTTTTGCCAAACTAGAAAAATGTGAGTTCGCTGTACAGAGACTTAGTTTTTTGGGCTACATTGTCTCCAGTGAAGGTTTTGAGATGGACCCTGTGAAAGTGCAAGCTGTGCAGGATTGGCCTAGACCTATTAGTGTGAAATCAATACAGAGGTTTTTGGGGTTCGCCAATTATTACAGAAAATTCATAAAAAAAATTTCTGTGATTGCCAAACCTCTGACAGATCTCACCAGGAAAGGTGCTGATGCAGTTCAGTGGACTACTGAGGCCATTGAGGCTTTTGTGTTGCTAAAGGAGAGGTTCAGCTCTGCTCCCATCCTTACGCAGCCTGATGTGACTAAACCATTTTTGGTTGAGGTTGATGCTTCTTCTGTGGGGGTCGGCGCGGTGTTGTCTCAGGAAAAGACGGATGGAGTACATCCCTGTGCTTTTTTTTTCAAAGAAATTTTCTGAGTCTGAACTAAATTATGATATCGGTAATCGGGAATTGTTGGCAATTAAACTCGCATTTGAACACTGGCGTCATTTTTTGGAGGGAGCGGAATTTCCCGTTCAAGTCTTCACTGATCATAAAAATCTGATCTACCTTGATGCTGCCAAATGCTTGAATGCTCGTCAGGCTAGGTGGGCACTGTTTTTCTCACGCTTTAATTTTACCGTTACTTACATCCCAGGTACTAAAAATGTTAAAGCTGATGCTTTGTCTCGCAGCTTTTCTCCTATGGTGGGTACTGAGGAGGAGGAAAACATTTTGCAAGAGGGGGTTGTTATTGCGGTTTTGGACTCCGTGTTGGAAGATGAGATTCTTAAAGCACAGGAGAATGCCCCATCTAACACGCCGCATGGGAGGTTGTTTGTGCCTGGTACCCTGAGGAGAGATTTGTTTGTTGAATGTCATGACTCTCGGTTGGCAGGTCATCCTGGAATCTCTGAGACCAAGAGACTTGTGGGTCGCAGCTTTTGGTGGCCTGGATGGCAGAAGGAAGTCATTAAGTGGGTGCGTCAATGCATTGTGTGTGCTAGATCTAAGTCTTCTCATACTCCTGCTGCAGGGTTGCTTTGCCCTCTGGAGGTCCCTAGTGCACCTTGGACACATTTGGCTATGGACTTTATTACTGACCTTCCCCCCTCTGAAGGTTTCACTGTCATCTGGGTGGTCGTGGACTGTTTTAGCAAGATGTGTCACTTGGTTCCTTTCATCAAATTGCCCTGCGCTAAGACTCTCGCTAAGGCCTTTGTCAAGGAAATAGTCAGACTACATGGTGTTCCTACTGACATTGTTTCTGATAGGGGACCTCAGTTTGTGGCTCGTTTTTGGCACGCCTTTTGTGACAGGTTGGGAGTTCATTTGTCGTTTTCATCCGGATATCATCCTGAGTCTAATGGCCAGACAGAAAGGAAAAACCAGGATGTTGAGCAGTTCTTGCGTTGTTTTGTGACTGATAATCAAGAGGGGTGGTCTGAGTTTCTGCCACTTGCTGAGTTTGCTCTTAACAATCATACATCCGCTTCTGCTGGTTGTTCGCCTTTTTTTTGTTGTACTGGTAGACATCCGTCTTTTGGGTCTTTTTCCAAGTTGGGATCGGCTGTACCTGAAGAGGAGAATTTTTCTGGTGTGTTGCAGAGAGTTTGGACTGATGTGCGTGGTAATCTTCAGGAGGCTAACAAAAGATCCAAAGTGTATTTTGATAGAAAACGACAAGAGATTTTGTTTGCTATTGGTGACATGGTCTGGTTGTCCTCTAAGAATCTGCACTTGAGTATTCCGTCTAAGAAATTGGGTCCCAAGTTTGTAGGGCCCTTTAAGGTGCTTCAGGTTATTAACCAATCTGCTGTTAAGTTGGAGCTTCCCACCTCCTGGAAGATTAATCCGGTGTTTCATGTTTCTCTCTTGAAAAAAGCTGAGGTCTCAGATGGAGACGTCTCGGCCACTGTTCCCCTGGTGGTGGAGGACGGGCAATATAAGATTTCCCGCATCCTAAATTCCAGATGGTATAGAGGGGATTTGCAGTACCTCGTCGGTTGTAAGGGTTATGGACCCGAGGATAACTCATGGGTGAGGGCGGATGATGTTTCTGCGTCTAGACTTGTCAGAGCGTTTCACAAGAGGTTTCCGGATAAGCCTAAGTCCTAGGGGATCCGGAGGATCCTCTTAGAAGGGAGGGTACTGTTAGAACCCTCTTGTTAGATTTTGTTTCAGTTTGCTGGTCACATGACCTTTTTTCCCTATTTAGTCTGGCTCCGCCCTTCTGGCTTTGCTGGACTTCATTGTATTATCTACTCTTAAGCTAGCCGGGTGCTTAGGTGCCTTACTCTGTCAGTTTTGCTTAATCTTAGGATCTCGTAGTAATTTGTTTTCTGTTTAATTTTCCCTGCTACAATTTCTGTTAGGAGGTGTCCACCTTTTCTCCCAGTCCCTAGATCTTGTAGGGATTCCTCCCTCGCAACTATAGGTCTTCGTTCAGACTAGCTGAGGACTTTAGCGGGTCTGGTCGCAGGATCAGGTTCCCCGTTACATCGTAGGGATCAAGCTCAGTTTTATTGTAGGGACAGAGTTCCCATCTTTCCTTAGTGCTTGTAGCAGTTCATAACACAGTACTGTCTGTAACAACCAGAGGGAGCCTCTGCTCAGAAACCATCTCTAGCACATTCATAACAGTACCCCCCCTTGAGGAGGGGTCACCGAACCCTCACTTGTGCAACCAGGCTGATCAGGATGAGCTCGGTGATAGGCACGGATCAGTCTCTTAGCATGGATGTCGAAGCAAACACCCAAGAATTGTCCTCCTGACCATAACCTCTCCACTTAACCAAATACTGGAGTTTCTGTCTAGAAAAACGAGAATCCAATATTTTCTCAACCACATACTCCAGATTGCCCTCAACCAAAACAGGGTCAGGAGGTGCAGCCATTGGAATCACTGGCTCGACAAACCTCTTCAATAAGGACTTGTGGAACACGTTATGGATCTTAAATGTCCCTGGAAGAAGCAAACGGAAGGAAACAGGATTAAGAATCTCCATGATCTTATAAGGTCCAATGAACCTAGGCTTAAACTTAGGAGATGCAACCCTCATAGGGATAGTTCTTGAGGACAACCAAACCAAGTCCCCCACTTTAAACCGAGGATCATCAGTCCTATGCCGGTTGCCAAACCGTTGGGCCTTCTCCTGAGAGAGAGACAACCTCTCCACTAACTGGTCCCAAATCTGCTGCATTCGCTCCACAATAGAGTCAACACCCGGACAGACAGAAGCCTCTGCCTGTCCCGAAGAAAATCGAGGGTGAAACCCAGAATTGCAGAAAAATGGAGACATCAAGGTGGCAGAGCTAGCCCTATTATTAAGAGCAAAGTCAGCCAAAGGCAAAAAAGAGACCCAGTCATCTTGATCAGAAGACACAAAACATCTCAAATAAGTCTCCAAGGTCTGGTTTGTTCTCTCGGTTTGTCCATTGGTCTGAAGATGAAAAACAGAGGAGAAAGATAATTGAACACCAAGTTTAGAACAAAATGTCCTCCAAAATCTGGAAACAAACTGGACTCCTCTGTCAGACACAATGTTCTCCGGAATGCCATGTAACCGAACCACGTGCTGAAGGAACAAAGGCAAAAATTCGGAGGAGGAAGGTAACTTAGGTAATGGCACAAGATGTATTATCTTGGAAAACCTATCACAGATTACCCAGATAACGGTCATTCTCTGAGAAACAGGGAGGCCGGAAATAAAATCCATAGAGATATGGGTCCATGGCCTCTTGGGCACAGGTAATGGCATTAACAAACCACTAGAGCGAGAGCAAGGCTTATCTGAAAGCAGCAGATGCAGGCAAGACTCAGCAAACTTCCAAATGAACCAGTAACTACAATTGAGACAAGAACAATTGATCACCGGCGACCATCATGGGAGGGAACCTCCCTTATATCAGTCCAGTCAGTGATTCCAGATTGCCATTCCTCGCTGGAAGGATCAGTACTGTCTGTAACCACCAGAGGGAGCCTCTGCTCAGAAACCATCTCTAGCATATTCATAACAGTTCTCTCTATGTAAAAACTCATGTTATAATCACATTGCAAAAAAAAACACTACACAAAAAGCAAATTGTGTATATATATATATATATATATATATATATATATATATCAGTCATGGCCAAAAGTTTTGAGAATGACACAAATATTAATTTTTACAAAGTCTACTGCTTCACTTTTTCTAATGTCAATTTGCATATACTACAGAATGTTATAAAGAGTGATCAGCTTAACAGCAATTACTTGCAAAGTCAATATTTGGCTAGAAAATGAACTTTATCCCCCAAAACACATTTCAACATCATTGCAGCCCTGCCATAAAAGGACCAGCTAACCTCTTTTCAGTGATTGCTCCATTAACACAGGTGTGGGTGTTGATCAAGACATGGCTGGAGATCAATCTGTCATGATTAAGTAAGAATGACACCACTGGACACTTTAAAAGGAGGCTGGTGCTTGGCATCATTGTTTCTCTTCTGTTAACCATGGTTATCTCTAAAGAAACACGTGCAGTCATCATTGCAATGCACAAAAATGGCCTAACAGGGAAGAGTATCGCAGCTGGAAAGATTGCACCTCAGTCAACAATCTATCGCATCATCAAGAACTTCAAGGAGAGAGGTTCCATTGTTGCCAAAAAGGCTTCAGGGCACCCAAGAAAGACCAGCAAGCGCCAGGACGATCTCTTAAAAGTGTTTCAGCTGCGGGATTGGGCTACCAGCAGTGCAGAGCTTGCTCAGGAATGGCAGCAGGCAGGTGTGAGTGCATCTGCACGCACTGTGAGGCGGAGACTCTTTGAGCATGGCCTGGTCTCAAGGAGGGCAGCAAAGAAGCCACTTCTCTCCAGAAAAAACATCATTGACAGACTGATATTCTGCAAAAGGTACAGGCAGTGGACTGCTGAGGACTGGGGTAAAGTTATTTTCTCTGATGAATCCCCTTTTCGATTGTTTGGGACATAAGGAAAACGCCTCATTCAGAAAAGACAAGGTGAGCACTACCACCAGTCTTGTCTCATGCCAACTGTTAAGCATCCTGAAACCATTCATGTGTGCGGTTGCTTCTCAGCCAAGGGAATCGGCTCTCTCACAGTCTTGCCTAAAAACACAGCCATGAATAAAGAATGGTACCAGAATGTTCTCCAAGAGCAACTTCTCACAAACCCTCCAAGAGCAGTTTGGCGATCAACAATGCCTTTTCCAGCATGATGGAGCACCTTGCCATAAAGCAAAGGTGATAACTAAATGGCTCAGGGAACAAAACATAGAGATTTTGGGTCCATGGCCTGGAAACTCCCTGTCATGTATAGTGTACAGTTCCTATAGCGTCTTGTGCTTGGGTGCGAGGAAAACACAGGAGACACAGGTTGATATGAAATGACTTGTATTACTTCATACAAGCATGCTGAAAAGTTCACACAGTTTGCAGGAACAGCGACAGGAGACACAGCAGGCCAGAGTAACTTCAAGCACTACAATAAATCTCCAAAGCAGGTTCAGGATCTCTTCTCTGTACCGTAATTCCTCTGCAAACATGGATTCACCAAACAGCAGGTTTCCAGAGTCCAAAAGTGTTCCAAGGTTCCTCAGTAGGGAATAGCTGGAGTACAAGTCCAAGGTTTCAGGAGTCAGGTCACAGACTGACTGAGGCTTGATTCAGGAGCACTGATTGTTCAGCTGAGGCTGCTTAAGAAGCAAGAGGGAAGAATCAGGGCGGGAACATGAAAACTGGAAACTCCATATTAACTGAGGGCAAGAGCTGCAGAAAGACAGAAAGCAAAATGGCCGACGGAAAACTGAGTTTCAAGGAACATGTCAACAGAGACAAAGAACCTTACAATACTCCCCCCTTAGGGATAACCTCCGGATGACCTCAGACCAGGCTTGTCAGGGTACCTCTGATGAAACTGGCGGAGCAGGCGAGGAGCATTTACATTATTGACTGGTTCCCATGAGTTGTCCTCCACTGGGTAGCCCTGCCATTTAATCAAATATTGCAACTGATTTCTGTACAACCTGGAATCTAGAATCCTTTCCACCATAAATTCTTCCTGACCATCGACCAGCACTGGGTCAGGGCAAGGAGAAGAACGTCCAGGAAACGTATTGGGTGTTGCAGCCTTTAGTAGGGATACATGAAAGACAGGGTGGATTCTCATAGTTCTGGGCAGTTGAAGACGACAAGCAACAGCACTTATAATCTTATTGATCTTATAAGTTCCAATGTACTTATGTCCCAATTTAGACGATGGAATCTTTAATTTAAGATTTCTGGTTGACAGCCAGACCAAATCTCCTACCTTGAAAGCTGGTGCAGGTTTACGAAATTTATCTGCTGCTTTCTTGTACCTTTCCTGAGCCAATTCTAGATTTTCCTTTAGAAGATCCATATTCTTTTGTAAAGAAGTGATTCTTTCAGCCACTGCCGGCAAGGGCGTATCTATGGAAATCGAGGAAGAATGTTAGGATGATAACCTAGATTGGAGTAAAAAGGAGACTGCTTAGTGGAGGCGCTCTGAGAGTTGTTATAAGAGAACTAAGCCAGTGGAAGTAGATCCACCCAATCATCCTGTAGGTGGCAGATAAAACAGCGGAGATACTGCTCCAGGGTCTGATTGGTTCGTTCTGTCTGTCCATTAGTCTGGGGATGAAAAGCAGAAGAAAGGTTTACTTTAATGTCCAATGCTGCACAGAAATTTTGCCAAAACCTTGAAGTGAATTGCACCCCTCGATCCGAAATGACCTCATCCGGTACTCCATGTAAGCGAAACACATTCTTAATCATCAAGTCTGATGTCTGTTTTGCAGTGGGTAAGCCGACACAAGGGATAAAATGAGCTGCCTTTGTTAGACGGTCAACCACCACTAGAATGGTGTTCTTCCCTTGAGAGGTTGGTAACTCCACAATGAAGTCCATAGAAATGGATCCCCACGGGCGGGACGGGGTGGGAAGAGGTTGCAACAGACCAGTTGGTGAGGAGCGAGGTGTTTTGCATCTTGCACAGACTTCACATGAAGTGACATAGTTTAAGACATCTTTCCTGTAAGTGGGCCACCAAAAGAAACGAGAAAGAAATTCTTGTGTCTTTAGAATTCCCCTATGCCCCGCTATCTTGGAATCGTGGATGAGTTGCAATACTCTCAATCTGACTGTTTCAGGTATATATAGACGTTGTCCCTGAATCCACACACCATTCTTAAAGACAAGACTTACGTCCCTTGGGGGTTGAGCCAACAAAGAATCCACATGGTATGCTTCCTTGATGTCCTTAAGTAGGTCTTGATTATGAATCACTCCCAGGAATCTAGAGTCAGGAAGAATAGTCTTAGGAGGAGTAAGTGGACGTGTCTCTGCTGAATGAATCCTAGAGAGTGCATCAGCCTTTCCATTGCGCGATCCTGGTCTATAAGAAATGACAAAATTAAATTGGTTTAGGAAAAGATTCCAGCGAGCCTGGCGAGGAGTCAGGCACTTAGCCGACCTGATAAATTCAAGGTTACGATGGTCTGTCAGGACGACTATTTGCTGTGCAGCTCCCTGAAGAAGGTGTCTCCATTCCTTGAAGGCGGCAATAATGGCCAACAATTCTCTATTGCCCACATCGTAGTTCCTCTCAGCCGAAGACAACTGCTGGGAAAAGAAGGCACAGGGATGCAAGACATTCTTCTCACCTGTTCTCTGAGAGAGTATAGCTCCAACGGCACAGTCTGAAGCATCCACCTCTATTATGAAGGCAAGCTCGGGGTTGGGATGTACTAAGATAGGTGCGGTGGTAAATTTATCCTTTAAACAGGAAAATGCTTCCTGAGCTTGCGGGGTCCAGGAGAACCTAGACTGTTTCCGGGTAAGTTGGGTGATAGGTGACACTACCTCAGAAAAATTCTTAATGAAACGTCTATAGAAGTTGGCAAACCCGATGAAACGCTGCACCTCCTTCACATTTCTAGGAATTGGCCAATCCTTGATGGCTTGGGTCTTGCTTCCATCCATACTAATCCCTTGCGTAGATAGTACATACCCCAGAAATTGAATTTCGGTCCTATGGAATTCACATTTTTCAAGTTTGATGTAGAGATGGTTTTGTCTTAGGCGTTCTAAGACCATTCTCACATGTCCATGATGTTCCTCTGTGGAGTTAGAAAAAATTAGAATATCATCCAGATAAATCACCACAAATGTATCTAGAAGATCCCTGAAGATATCATTCACGAAGTGTTGGAAAGTGGCTGGGGCGGTACTCAGACCAAAAGGCATAACTAGATATTCAAAGTGTCCATAGCGTGACCTGAAAGCAGTCTTCCATTCATCCCCAGGTCTAATACGGACCAAGTTATAGGCCCCACGGAGATCCAGTTTAGAGAAAATTTTGGCATGCCGCATTCTCTCCAACAACTCAGGGATTAAAGGCAATGGATAACGGTTTCTAATAGTAACCTTATTGAGTTCCCTATAGTCTATGCAGGGTCTCAGAGATCCATCTTTCTTCTTCACAAAGAAGATGGGTGCACCTGCGGGAGATGAAGAGGGGCGTATGAAGCCCTTGGCTAAATTTTCGTCTATATAATCCTTCAAAGCTTTTAGCTCGGGCCCCGCTAGGGGTAGATCTTACCAAAAGGTATCTCGGCTCCAGGCAATAATTCAATTGAACAAGAAAGGGGGAGAAGCCAGCGCCGCACATGGTCAGCATGAAATACATTAAGTGCATCTGCACATATTAGTTTCTAACTGTTTTTTTTAAAATGAGACATTTGGCAAATATTGATCAATTCTTTGAGCCACCCCGCCACGACAAGGCATTCTCATATGGGGCAGTCCTACTCTACGTTTTCTATTTTCGCTGTGCCATTATGGCCTCCTAAATATATTAAAAACAAGACTGCAAAAAAACTGCAAAAATAAGACTGCAAATAAACTGCAAAAGTACCTGAAGCATTGCTGAATCACTCCCATGGTGCCAGTAAGGCAAGCGCAGGTAAAAGCCGACCAGGTCCAAAGATGGACATTTCAGATCTGACCTCTACACTTGCCAAACCAGCAACCACAGATAAAGGGTGAAACAGGCCCAGACACAGGTGCACAATTACACAGAGCCTGGGGCAGGGCAGGGCTGCTGTATGTGTGTACAGCAGCCTAGGTCAATCACAAAAAAAAAAAAAACAGATAAAATGGCATGCATAACCCGGCGCGCACGGCAACAAGTGGTGGTCAGCCACGTACCAATATCGAACAAGAAAGGGGGGAGAAGCCAGCGCCGCACATGGTCAGCATGAAATACATTAAGTGCATCTGCACATATTAGTTTCTAACTGTTTTTTTTAAAAATGAGACATTTGGCAAATAATTGATCAATTCTTTGAGCCACCCCGCCACGACAAGGCATTCTCATATGGGGCAGTCCTACTCTACGTTTTCTATTTTCGCTGTGCCATTATGGCCTCCTAAATATATTAAAAACAAGACTGCAAAAAAACTGCAAAAATAAGACTGCAAATAAACTGCAAAAGTACCTGAAGCATTGCTGAATCACTCCCATGGTGCCAGTAAGGCAAGCGCAGGTAAAAGCCGACCAGGTCCAAAGATGGACATTTCAGATCTGACCTCTACACTTGCCAAACCAGCAACCACAGATAAAGGGTGAAACAGGCCCAGACACAGGTGCACAATTACACAGAGCCTGGGGCAGGGCAGGGCTGCTGTATGTGTGTACAGCAGCCTAGGTCAATCACAAAAAGAAAAAAAACAGATAAAATGGCATGCATAACCCGGCGCGCACGGCAACAAGTGGTGGTCAGCCACGTACCAATATCGAACAAGAAAGGGGGGAGAAGCCAGCGCCGCACATGGTCAGCATGAAATACATTAAGTGCATCTGCACATATTAGTTTCTAACTGTTTTTTTAAAAATGAGACATTTGGCAAATAATTGATCAATTCTTTGAGCCACCCCGCCACGACAAGGCATTCTCATATGGGGCAGTCCTACTCTACGTTTTCTATTTTCGCTGTGCCATTATGGCCTCCTAAATATATTAAAAACAAGACTGCAAAAAAACTGCAAAAATAAGACTGCATTTTTCTTGATCCACTGGTCCAGAATCAGTAAGACCCACCCCCAATCCCTCGTACGGATAGCCTTCTTCACTGAACGTATCCCCTTTTTCAGAGAAAAGGGATACCATAAATTTCCACTTGCTCCTGATCGATCATAGCAGACTAGACACCCAACGAGTCAACCCAGAGTTTGAGGGAAAGGAAAAATGAAACGTTTTTTTAAAACCCACTGGGACACCCGGGGAAACTTGAAAAATTGCAGCGTTTAACCGCTCGGCCCCCGAACTAACAGATTTAAGCCGAGAAATCAAATCTCTTGCAGCAGATCTTCGGGCCTGAGGCTCGGCATGACAGAGCCCTTCGCAAAACTCACAGTGAATGACGCTGCAGTAGTCTTTCGAAACGGGTGGGGCATTTATAAGAAGGCCCTACTTTTCCACAGTAAAACATAGATTTTCCTTTATACGATTTCTTTCGTGCATCACTAACCCCTTTTTTTGTAAAGAGTCCACCTGCAGGGGTTTTAGGTTCGGGTTCCCCTTGTGATCACTCAAAGGTTCCTTACTGAGGAGGGAGGTATAAAGGGTTAGTGCGATTATTTTCAAACCCATCCTTTTGTCTGCGTTCAGTCAGACAGCATAAATAGGGGATACAATATTAATAAATCACCTAACGCATGGGAGGGTCGGCACAGAAAATTTCATCCTTAATCAGGGGGAGACAACCCTTTCCAAAAAAAATTTTTTTGCGGAAGTGCCCCAAATGGTACAAGACCCATCTCCTGAAATCCAGGGCAATTGGGGCTCTGAACCTTCCTTTGGGCCCAAATTTAAAACTTTGGCCTTCACTGTTGCACCTCGATGGGGTCATAAAACACCTGCCCCATGCTGAAATAAAAGCACAAGGTGTTCAAAAAATCTCCCAGTCCCCCAATCGGGGGTTTTTGCCCACATCAAAGCCTTTTTGGGTAAGCAACATATTATAGTAAGACTTTGGATGGGTCAGGGGGGACATTGTAACTGTGGGCAAGAAAAATAAATTGCATTGATTAATAAATCCCCGAATTCTCACTTCACCGCCAAAACAAAAGGGAGGTAATTTGGGATCCCAAAACCCGGGGGTTTATGGCGGACCGGGGCTCTTTCCTCTAACCCTCAACCTGGCTCGCAATTCCTGGTAGCCCTTTCCAAACACTAAAAATTTATGATTAGTGGGGGTCCTGTGGGCTTGAAAAAGGGGTTTTTAAAGTCGTAAAAATCTAAAAGGGATTGTATCACCACCCCACAAAGTTCCTTTTTTCGGGCCCCTTTTCCAGATCTTTTAAGCAGAAGGCTGGGAAAGAAAGAGGAAAGGAAAAAAAAAAAACAATAGTGGTTTTCCTGTGTAACACCCAGAGTAAAATTTTAAGGGAATGCGCTCACCTGGAATGGGTGGAGAAACCAACCACTGTCATCACAAAGGGATTAAAGGACACGATATCCACAGTCACAACAGACAAAGGTTTCCCAGACCCACAGACCTAAACAATTTGGGTCCTAATCCCTTTTCATTATAGTGTACATTCCTAAGCGTCTTGGCTTGGGGGGAGGAAAACACAGAACAAGTTTTATATGAAATGACTTTTATTCTTTTATCAAACTGCTGAAAAGTTCACACATTTTTTCAGGGAAAACGACAGGAAACAGGGCCAAGTAACTTTAAGCACTACAATAAATCTCCAAAAAAGGTCAGGACCTTTTCTGTACCGTAATTCCCTGCAAACAGGGTTCACCAAAAAGCAGGGTTTCCAGAGCCAAAAGTTTTCCAAGGGTTTCCCCAGTAGGGGAAAGCTGAGTACAAATCCAAGGTTTCAGGGGTCAGTCACAGCGACTGAGGCTTATTCAGGGGCACTGATTGTTCAGCTGAGGGTGCTTAAAACAAGAGGGAAAACAGGGCGGGAACATGAAAACTGAAACTCCAATTAACTGAGGGGAAGAGCTGCAGAAAAAACAAAAGGGAAAAAGGCCCACGGAAAACTTTTCAAGGGAAAATGTCAACAGAGACAAAGAACCCTTTCACCCCCCAGATCTTAACCCCCTTTTCGAACTTTTGGTCAAATCAGGAGAAAGGGGGGACAAACAAAAAACCTAAAAAATTTTGACAAAAGAAAGCATTGAGTGGGTG
>JARQOD010000007.1:49271520-49323061 GCA_033576555.1 Oophaga sylvatica | reverse complement strand
CCCACCCCCCTACGTCAGATGGTTTTTCCCCCACAATGACGGTTTTGATGCATAGTTGGATACATGGGTGCTGAAGCAAACATTTTTTCAAGGAGGAAAATGCTTTGACAAGCTTTGTCAGACACCTAGAAAAATCCGTCCCTTTTTTTGTCATGTCAGTGAGAGGTTTGACAACAGATGAGAAATTACGAATAAATTTCGGTAGTAGTTAGCAAACCCCAGGAAACGCTGCAGTGCTTTAAGATCCTCTGGCCGATCCCATTCAAGCACAGCCTTCACTTTCCCAGGGTCCATACGGAAACGGAGGCTGACACCAAGAATCCTAAAAACTGAAGTTCTTGTACAGTGAATACACACTTCTCCATTTGGCGTTACAGTTATTATCTCGCAAGATCTGCAACACTTGTCTCACATGCTCCTGATGAGACACAAGATCCGGCGAGTAAATTAAGATGTCATCTAGATAAATGACAAAACTGTCCACTAGGTGGCGAAGATGTCATTAACAAAATGTTGAAACACCGCGGGGCAGTAGTCAGACCGAAAGGCATGACAAGGTTCTCATAATGTCCCTCCGGAGTGTTAAACGCCGTCTTCCACTCATCCCCCTCCTTTATTCCTAATCAGATTATACGCCCCCTGAGATCCAACTTAGAGAACCATTTGGCGCCCACAATCTGATTGAAGAGATCAGGAATAAGTGGGAGCGGATATGGATCTCGGACCGTAATCCGATTAAGCTCACGGAAATCAGGCAAGGGCGTAGGCCTCCATCTTTTTTCTTCACAAAGAAGAACCCCGCGGCCACTGGGGAAGATGAAGGTTAATATGCCCCTTGGCCAGACTTCCGAAATGTAATCCTTCATAGCTTGCTCTCAGACCAGAAAGTTATATAACCTAGATTTTGGTAACTTAGCATCAGGAAGCAATTTTATAGCACAGTCATATGCGCGATGAGGAGGTAATTCTTGACACCCTTCCTCTGAAAACACATCCTCAAAGTCCTCCAGAAAAGGAGGTAAGGTTCTAGGCACGACCGTACCGATGACTGTGTTCATGCAGTTACTATTGCAAAATTCACCCCACTGGATTATCTCTCTGGATTGCCAATTAATAACTGGGTTATGTTTAGTTAACCAAGGAAGTCCCAACACAATAGGAGTGGGAAGGCCCTCCAACACATAACAAGACAATAGTTCTTTATGTATTGCCCCCACTCGAAGGTCTATGTTATGCACGGCTTGCACAAAGCTACCTTGACCGAGAGGCCTGGCGTCAATAGAGAATATAGGGATAGGTTTGGCCAATACACTCAGTTGCATACCTTGCACCTGGGCAAACCGAGCGTCCACCAGATTAGCCGTGGCCCCACTATCCAGAAGAACAGAAATCCTCTCAGTTCTCGTACCTACCACCACCTCCGCTGGTACGAGAAACTGAGACGGACTTGGGGACGAAATACATACTCCCAGATTGTCGTCCACCACACAACCTGGGATTAATAGTTTTCCGGCGACTTCTTGCTCAGTACAGTACGGGATGGACACCCCTCAATAAAATGTCCCTCTCTCCCGCAGAAGAAACACCTTCTTGTTTTGCGGCGCACCGCCGATCCCCTCCCTCGGAATGATGTCCCTCCCAACTGCATAGGTTCCTCGGAACAAACCAGGGGAACCTCAATATTAGGGACTTTAGAAGGAGGTGGAGTCATCACAGGGGGCGGAGTTACCCCACACCTCTCCCGAAGCCGTCTATCAATGCGAACAGCAAGAGCCATAGCGGCCTCCAGTGACGGGGGAGAATCATACTGAGCCAACACATCTTTTAATTTGTCAGATAAACCTTGACAAAACTGGCTCTTAAGAGCCGGGTCATTCCACTGAGTATCCGTGGCCCACCTACGGAACTCTGAAGAAAATTCCTCCGCCGGACGATCTCCCTGCTGTATCCTACGTAACTTCATTTCAGCAAGGGAGACCCGATCCGGGTCATCATATACCAGACCCAGGGCTGTAAAAAATCGGTCCACTGACTGGAGAGCCGGGGAGCCCGGGGGGAGAGAGAACGCCCAGGATTGAGGGTCCCCTTGTAAGAGCGAGATGACAATTCCCACCCTCTGATCCTCACTCCCCGACGACTGCGGCCGCAGCCGAAAATACAATTTACATGCTTCCCGGAAAGTAAAAAACTTGTCCCGCCCAACAGTGAACCTGTCCGGGAGAGCTACTTTAGGTTCAAATCTGGTTTGCTCCCGGGGGTACAAAACCTTGGATTTAACGTCCGTCAGCTCCATGGACAAACTCTGCAACTGCTGAGCTAAATGGGCTACTGGATCCATGGTGGCTGGGGAGAATCTTTAGAGTGGCCGGTGAAAATGTCACGACGTATAACAGATATATTCTAAGATAGCAACCTATATCTAATGTGACATCATTCTAAATTTCATATAATAGAGAAAATCAACATGTATACATAGTATCTGCCAGCAATGTCTTACCTGACATAATATCCTATGTATTGTGGGTCAATTCTGTGTACGTGTCACGCTGTCTCTGGATAGAGGTGGACCGGGGTCTATGCTGACCCTGAACTGGGGTCCTGACTAGTCCCTCTACCTGGAGGTACTGTTAATGGTACAGAGGTCCAGGCCGCCAGCGTAACCCTGTCTCCTGTAGATCCCTGACCACTGTAATCTAGTCCTGAGAAGGACCCTGATTACCACCACAGGGAATGGGCAGGTCACAGCTTACACACAGTCTAAGACAAACGAGACAGACAAGGGTAAAGAAAACACAGCCTTGCATACAACACTTCCACTACAGAGGAACACAAAAGGTTAAGGAGATAAACAATAAGTGAGGAGAGGAAAAACCACAACAGGCACTCTTAGCTTAAGTCTTCTCAGAAACGATCCGCTCTGCTGGTCTGAATGAATGCTTTCACCGGCAACTTCCCCAGCAGACCAGCAGGTATATGAAGGAAGCTAATTAACAAAACATCAATCGCAGCTGGGCGAGGCTGGTCAGCCCAGCACCGAGAGAGAAAGAATTAACTCCCTCAGTGCCGAAAAACACCCAGCACCAGAAACTCAGCTGTGCGAAGTCAGGGTGTGCAATCGCGACGATCTTCGCAGCGACACACCCGTGACAGGTTTCTGCCAACTTCTGCATCAGACCTGATTATGTTGGATTCCGACATAAAGAATCAAAGTGTTACGGAAGTTTGTTCAACCAAATCAGGACCCGAATCATCTGAATTAAGCATGAGGTGGTTTATTGATAACACAAGCAATGGCTGCTTCAAGGAGAAGTATGCCAGACGCAATATAAGCAGTTCTTACAGATTCTTATATACTGTTTTTGCAAAGGTTCTAAATGAGACATGCATAACTTTCTTGAGATTACAGCTGCAAGCCTACTCCCGTAAAAAAAACAACCGTGTAGTTGTTGCGACAAGACACGCTCCTGTAGAGTGCAGTTGAGCAAGTTTCTGTATGATTTTTTTACTTGCTCAATGCCCCGTACATTCCTTCTAAAGCATTGTTAACCCTTTTTCCAACAATGTGCCAGATTACAACTAAAGCAGTAGAGCAGAACTGAACATTGTCTCATTACAAACAGTACAGTTTTCTTCTCACTATGCAGCCAGCTCTGCTGTACTGCCAATTCCTCAACACTGGCTGCCTGTGAAATGGAATCTGAAGTACTAAGAGAGGACAACTGAAGCTGCAATTGTGTATGTAATGAGATAAAATCAACTTCTGCTACACTTTTAGTTGTAATCACACACGACTCTCCAGTGAGCATAGGAGAGCAGACTATCAGTCATTACATGTCTCATACTGGTAACTCCTTCTTTTATTCAAAATAAGTTCTGCAGGCAGATTATTGGGGAGACCTATGTCCAGCCCTTAAATCTTAACAGCTCATGTACATATTAAGAAAAACTCGCTGATATCAAGGTATCATTTTATTCATTCATCTTTCTATGAACTACATGCTAGTTTAGATGGCTTAGGAGGGTCGATTCTACTGACAGATTCCCATTAAGGCTATGGTGTTGTGAATGTGTTAGAAATGAATTCTGAGCAGAAGCTCCCTCTGGTGGTTACAAACAGTACTGAACCATTCAATGAGGATTGGCAATCAGGAGTTACAGACTGGTCTTATTTAAGGGAGGTTCCCTCCCATCATGGTTGCCGGTGATCAATTGTTCTTGTCTCAACTGTGGTTCCTGGTTCACTTGGAAGCTTGCTGAGTCTTGCCTGCATCTTCTGCTATCAGATAAGATATTTTCTGCTTTTATTTTTGTGCTTGCTTTTTGCATTGTTCCCTGCACTTCTGTGGAGGTCAGCCAGGTCCCCTCTGGGGGCTTGTGCTCCTCTCAGTTTATCTGAGCCACTGTTATTTGTTCATTTGCCTTTTCCAGTTTTTTCAGTGGCTGCGGCTTAGTTTTGTGACACCAGAGAACTAAATTAGGTGGTAGAGGTCGTGTGATCTCAGGTGTTTTTGCAATTAGTAGAGTTGGTATTTTTTAGGTTTTTTTTTGATTGCAGTAAGTGTCCTTCCTATCCTTTTCTGTCCAGGTAGATTGGGCCCCAACATTTGCTCATACTATTTTCTGTGTGTGTCTGTATTTCCTCTTGTCTAACCGCCATTACATGTTTGGGGGCTTCCTATGTTCTTTGGGGATCTGCTCCGGGGCAGATAGCTTTCCTCTTTCTATCTTTAGGTGTAGTTAACCTCTCAGGCTGTGACGAGGCGTCTAGGACCAACGTAGGAATGCTCCACGGCTGCCTTTAGTTGTGGTGGTTAGTCAGGGTACTGCAATCCAGTAGATTCCAACCTCTCTGGTGTATTGCCGTTTTTGCCTGCTCTCCTCAGCTACCAAATCATAACAGTATCACCGGCCAAACTGAAAATTATATGGTACTCAACAGAAAGGAAAAATAGTAAAAGGAAAAAGAAAAAAGGAAGTTGTCAGAAATTTTTTTTTTCTCTGTTTGTTGCATTTTTTCCCTCTTTTTCTCTGGGTGCTGAGGAGGATTTTTTTTTCTCTCAATGGAGTTTGCACAGCTGTCTGGCCGTGTGGATCAGCTTGCCACTGAAGTTCGGAGTATTGCTATCTATCTTGCCGGTTGTGGAACCTAGGATCCCCATGCCAGATTTGTTTTTGGGGGATCGAGCTAAATTTCTGAATTTTAAAAATAACTGTAAGTTGTTTTTGCCTTAAAGCCTAAGTCCTCAGGGAACGCAGCACAGCAGGTTCAAATTGTCATCTCTCTCCTGCGCGACGATCCTCAGGATTGGGCTTTTTCCCTGACACCTGGGGACCCTGTTTTGAGTAATGTTGATGCATTTTTTCTGGCTCTGGGGTTATTGTACGATGAACCTAATGTCACTGATCAAGCTGAAAAAACCTTGTTGGCATTAAATCAGGGGCTTGAGGACGCTGAGTTGTACTGTCAGAAATTCCGAAAGTGGGCAGTCCTGACCAAATGGAATGATGATGCTTTGGCAGCCCTTTTTCGGAAGGGTCTGTCAGAGAATGTAAAAGATGTTATGGTGGGTTTCCCTGCTCCCTCTGGTCTCAATGATTCTATGTCATTGGCGATTCAAATTGGCAGATGTTTGCGTGAGCGTAAAGGTATGCGTGGAATAGTGTTGCCTTGTGAACCAGCTTCTGAGTCCATGCAGTGTGATATAGTGGCTTCTGGGGCACAGCGTCAAGAGTTTCGAAAACGCAATGGGTTATGTTTTCTACTGTGATGACGCCTCTCATGCTATTTCAGTCTGCCCTAAGCGGGGAAGACGTTTTGCATGCTCAGTTGTCTTGGGTAGTGTTCAGACTAAATTTCTGTTGACTGTTACCCTGATTTGCTCCCTGTCCACATTTTCTGCTCAGGCTTTTGTTGATTCGGGAGCAGCTATTAACCTGATGAATTTTGATTTTGCTAAACGTTGTGGGTTTCCCTTGATACCCCTACGGAAGTCTATTCCCCTGCTGGGGATTGATTCTACCCCTTTGGCTGAGAATAAACTCCAGTTCTCTACTCAGGTGATAATGAGGTTTGAACCTGATCATCAGGAGAGTTGCAAATTTTTGGTGCTGTATAATCTGCATGACATTATTGTACTGGGTTTCCCTTGGTTACAGTCTCATAATCCTGTTTTGGATTGGAAATCTGTGTCTGTGACCAGTTGGGGCTGCCAATGTGTTAATGCCAACACTCCTGTTTTTTCTGCCTCTCCCCAGGCTCAGGATGTTCCTGACTTTTTGACTGATTTTTCTGATGTGTTTAGCGAAAGTAAATCTGCATCCTTGCCCCCCCATAGGAGCTATGACTGCGCTATTGAATTAGTGCCTGGTAGTAAATTCCCTAAAGGTCGCCTTTTTAACTTGTCTGTACCTGAACATGACGCTATGCGGTCTTATATCAAGGAGTCATTGGAGAAGGGTCATATCAGACCATCCTCTTCACCCTTGGGTGCCGGTTTTTTCTTTGTGGCCAAAAAGGATGGTTCATTAAGGCCATGTATTGATTATCGTCTCTTGAACAATATCACTGTGAAATATCAATATCCGTTACCCTTGATTTCTGACCTGTTTTCCAGGGTGAAAAGTGCTACTTGGTTTACCAAGCTTGACCTCAGGGGGGCGTATAACCTTATTCGCATTAAGCACGGGGATGAATGGAAGACGGCGTTTAATACCCCAGAGGGGCATTTTGAGTACCTAGTGATGCCCTTTGGGCTCACTAATGCTCCTTCCGTCTTCAGTCCTTCATGAATGACATTTTCAGGGATTTTGTGGATACATTTTGATTGTTTATTTGGATGATATCTTGATTTTTTCCAATGACTGGGACTCTCATGTGAAACATGTTTGGACTGTGTTCCAGATTTTGAGAGAGAATGCTCTGTATGTGAAGGGATCAAAGTGTCTTTTTGGCGTACAGAGGATCTCATTTCTGGGATTCATTTTGTCTCCATCTGTTATTGAAATGGACCCGGTCAAGGTTCAGGCCATCTGTGATTGGGTCCAACCTACTTCATTAAAGGCTCTTCAGAGATTCTTGGGTTTTGCCAATTTTTATCGTAAATTTATTGGTAATTTCTCTGTTATTGTTAAACCATTGACTGATTTGACCAAGAAGGGTTCTGATGTGGTGAATTGGCCTCCTGAGGCAGTTTCTGCGTTTCAGGAGCTTAAGCAGAGATTCACTTCTGCTCCTGTTCTACGGCAGCCTGATGTTTCTCTGCCATTTCAGGTGGAGGTTGATGCCTCTGAAATTGAGGCAGGTGCCGTTTTGTCCAAAGAGATCCAGAGACCTCTAAAAGTAACCCTTGTGCCTTTTTCTCTCGAAAATTTTCTCCAACTGAACGTAATTATGACGTGGGTAATCGGGAGTTATTGGCCATGAAGTGGGCTTTTGAAGAGTGGAGACATTGGCTGGAGAGAGCCAAACATCAGGTGGTGGTCCTCACGGACCATAAGAATCTGGTTTATCTGGAATCAGCCAAGCGACTTAATCCTAGACAGGCCAGGTGGGCCTTGTTTTTCACACGTTTTAATTTTGTGGTTTCCTTTCTTCCTGGCACTAAGAATGTTAAAGCGGATGCCCTCTCGAGGAGTTTCCTTGCGGACTCTCCTGAGTTATCTGATCCTGCTGTTATTTTGAAAGAGGGTGTAGTTCTTTTCGCCATCTCGCCCAATTTGAGACTGGCTCTGGAAGGATGTCAGAAGGATAAACCTGAGCGCTGCCCTATTGGGAAATTGTTTGTCCCAGACCGGTGGAAAAAGTGTGTGATGTCTGAGATTCATTGTTCTGCGTTGGCCGGTCATCCCGGAATTTTTGGTACCAGAGACTTGGTTAGTCGGTCCTTTTGGTGGCCTACTTTGTCTCGTGACGTCAGGGAATTTGTGCAGTCCTGCGGGACTTGCTCTCGCTCCAAGCCTTGCTCTCGCTCTAGTGGTTTGTTGATGCCATTGCCTGTGCCCAAGAGACCATGGACCCATATCTCTATGGATTTCATTTCCGACCTCCCTGTTTCTCAGAGAATGACCGTTATCTGGGTGATTTGTGATAGGTTTTCCAAGATGATACATCTTGTGCCATTACCTAAGTTGCCTTCCTCCTCCGAATTGGTGCCTTTGTTCCTTCAGCATGTGGTTCGGTTACACGGCATTCCTGAGAACATTGTGTCTGACAGAGGAGTGCAGTTTGTTTCAAGATTTTGGAGGACTTTTTGTTCTAAACTTGGTGTTCAATTGTCTTTCTCCTCGGCTTTTCATCCTCAGACCAATGGGCAAACTGAGAGAACAAACCAGACATTGGAGACTTATCTGAGATGCTTTGTGTCTGCTGATCAAGATGACTGGGTCTCTTTTTTGAAGAGGTTTGTCGAGCCAGTGGTTCCTATGGCTGCGCCTCCTGACCCTGTTTTGGTTGAGGGCAATCTGGAGTATGTGGTTGAGAAAATATTGGATTCTCGTTTTTCTAGACGGAAACTCCAGTATTTGGTTAAGTGTAGAGGTTATGGTAAGGAGGACAATTCTTGGGTGTTTGCTTCGGACATCCATGCTAGGAGACTGATCCGTACGTATCACAGAGCTCATCCTGACCGACCTGGTTGCCCAAATGAGGGTTCGGTGACCCCTCCTCAAGGGGGGGGTACTGTTGTGAATGTGTTAGAAATGAATTCTGAGCAGAAGCTCCCTCTGGTGGTTACAAACAGTACTGAACCATTCAATGAGGATTGGCAATCAGGAGTTACAAACTGGTCTTATATAAGGGAGGTTCCCTCCCATCATGGTTGCCGGTGATCAATTGTTCTTGTCTCAACTGTGGTTCCTGGTTCACTTGGAAGCTTGCTGAGTCTTGCCTGCATCTTCTGCTATCAGATAAGATATTTTCTGCTTTTATTTTTGTGCTTGCTTTTTGCATTGTTCCCTGCACTTCTGTGGAGGTCAGCCAGGTCCCCTCTGGGGGCTTGTGCTCTCTCCAGTTTATCTGAGCCACTGTTATTTGTTCATTTGCCTTTTCCAGTTTTTTCAGTGGCTGCAGCTTAGTTTTGTGACACCAGAGAACTAATTTAGGTGGTAGAGGTCGTGTGATCTCAGGTGTTTTTGCAATTAGTAGAGTTGGTATTTTTTAGGTTTTTTTTGATTGCAGTAAGTGTCCTTCCTATCCTTTTCTGTTCAGGTAGATTGGGCCCCAACGTTTGCTCATACTATTTTCTGTGTGTGTCTGTATTTCCTCTTGTCTAACCGCCATTACATGTTTGGGGGCTTCCTATGTTCTTTGGGGATCTGCTCCGGGGCAGATAGCTTTCCTCTTTCTATCTTTAGGTGTAGTTAACCTCTCAGGCTGTGACGAGGCGTCTAGGACCAACGTAGGAACGCTCCACGGCTGCCTTTAGTTGTGGTGGTTAGTCAGGGTACTGCAATCCAGTAGATTCCAACCTCTCTGGTGTATTGCCATTTTTGCCTGCTCTCCTCATCTACCAAATCATAACACTATGGTCAGACTATCAGTATTTGTTTAGTATTTTACATCAGCATTTTTAAGCAAAAAACAGGTGAGGAACAATCATAAAAAAAGTATGATAGAAACATGGGAACCAATTCTGCATTTCTCACCCACTTCTGATTTTGGCTTCCAAATACTGATGTAAAATACTGACCAAATACTGATAGTGTCATCTGATAATGTTATTTTTCTGGCAGATCGTTAAATTTCATCTCCACTTTGTTTTAACTTCTGTGCAGCAACTAAAGGGTTAACATTTTCTAAATACTGTTTTGAATACTTTGATGGGTGTGTTTTTTTTTAAATGGGGTGATTGAAAGAGTATTTAATTTTATAAGGCCTTGACCCCTACATCCCAAAGCCTGTTTTCACCTTCCTGACCATTCCAATTTTTACAATTTTGATGGCTGTCACTTTATGAGGTCATAACTCTGGAACATTTCAATGGATCCCACTGATTCTGAAATTGTTTTCTTGCGACATATTGTCCTTTATGATAGTGTTAAAATTTCTTTGATATGCCTTGCGTTTATTTGTGAAAAAAACTGAAATTTTCTGACAATTTAGAAAATTTTGCAATTTTCAAACTTTTAATTTTTATGCCCTTTAATTAGAGTGTCATATCACAGAAAATTGTTAATAAATAACATTTTCCACATGTCTACTTTACATAAGCACAATTTTTGAAACTTTTTTTGGTTAGGAAGTTATAAGGGTTAAGACCCAGCAATTTCTCGTTTTTACAACAAAATTTGCAAAACCATTATTTTTAAGAAACCAAGCCATGTCAGGTTTGGAGAGCCCCTGATGTGCCTAAACAGTGTAAACCCCCAACAAGTGATACCATTTTGGAAACTATACCCTTTATGGAACTTATCTAGATGTGTATTGAGCTCCTTGAACCAACAGGTGCTTCAGAGAAGTTTATAACGTAGAGCCGTGGAAATAAAAAAGTCACATTTTTCCCAAATAAATCTTTTTTTAGCTCCACATTTTTGCATTTTCATAAGTGTAACAGGGGAAATTGCTCTATACAATTTGTTCTGCAATTTCTCTTCAGTATGCCGATACCCTGTATGTGGGGGAATACTCCTGTTTGGGGACATGACAGGGCTTGAAAGGGAAAGAGCGAATTTGCCTTTTTGAATGCAAAATTTGCTGGAATAATTAGCGGACGCCATGTCGAATGTTGCCCCTGATGTGCCTAAACCGTGGAAACCCCCTCAAATGACACCATTTTGGAAACTAGACCCCTTTGGGACCTTATCTAGATGTGTATTAAACACCTTGACCCTCCAGGTGCTTCATAGAAGTTTATAAAGTTAAGGAGTGAAAATAAACAAATCACATTTTTCCCCCAAAAAATTTTTTAGCTACAAATTTTGTATTTTTACAAGGGCAACAGGAGAAAATGGACCCCAAAGTTTGTTGAGCAATTTCTCCTGAGTTCACTGATACCCCATATGTGGTTGAAAACTACTTTTGAGGCACAGGGCGAAGCTCAGAAGAGAAATAGCGCCATATTACAGTGCAGATTTTGCTGCATTTGTTTGAGGTTGCCATGTTACATTGTCAGATCCCCTGAGGTACCAGAACAGCGGAACCCTCCATAAGTGACCCCATTTTACCAATTAAACCTCTCAATTAATTATTCTAGGGGTGCAGTGATTATATTGACACCCTAGGTGTGTCAAAGACTTTTATTCCATTGGGCAGTGAAGAAAAATCATTTTACTTTTTTCCACCAAGATTGTGTGCTAGCCTCAATTTTTACATTTTCATACTGGGAAATTTGTAAAAATGGTAAAAAAAATTTGTCCCACAATTTCTGCTGAATGTAGAAATGTAGAAATACCCCATATGTGTCTGTACAGTACTGCTTAGCCATACGGAGAGACTCGAGAGGGACTGAGCGCTATTTGCCTCCTGAAGCGCAGATTTTCCTAGACTAGTTTGCGGATTCCGTATGAAGAGCCCCTAAGTGCTAGAAAAGCAGAATCAGATGTAGTGACAATTTTGACTCCATGAGTGTTTCCCAGAAACAAGCAGCAGTGGATGTTGCTTTGTGAAAATTGCAAACTGCCATTGTAGTGACCAGTACATTATGCCCAGCTCATGCTTCTGGAGACACGCACCTGTAAATTAGGCGGGCTCTCATCAATACAGAAATGCTAAACATGTGGGTGCTAAATGTGGTCTAGGCACACTTGGGCTCAGAAGGGAAGGGGGCATTTGGATTTGGGAGTGAAGAATTTGCTGAATTTCTTTTGGGGAGTGAGGAGCCATTTAGCTTTTCCAGAGACTTTGTGCTACCAATAACGTGGAATCCCCCTATATTTCCATTAACAGATGACGAACCTAACTGGGGACTTGCTTTTTTGTGGATTGAGTTGAAGCTTTTATTGGGAACATTTTACATAGCGTTTGGGATCACATTTATCCGGCACTCTACGTTGAGCACTTACATCGAGGTTTCTATCTAGATCTCTGGGTGACATAACAGATGAAACCCCCAATGGATCCATTCACTATAATGAGGCAGCAGAGTTACTCTGGACTCCGTCTGGCCTCTGTTCATAGGTGTCTTTTCAGAAGTGCACAAAATTGTGGCCGACGGCACTTTTATGCAATCCTATAAAGACGGACATGCCGGATCACAGGTTCTATGGCATCCACAGTGCCTCCATCTGCCTCATTATAGGGAATCTTCCGCCAGGGGTTCTGTCTGAATCACGTATTTCAGAGATTTACACGTAAACCCGGGTGTAAGCGGTCAGCGTAGTGCACAGTATAAATGTGCACTGAGCCTTACTGCGATCTTTGGGAGGCAGAATGAAAAAATAAACAGTAGATGAAGAATTGGTTTTATTTATTTTTTACTCCATTCCTCATGCAGTATAAGTGATTAGGCAACTTTATTCTTCGGGTCGGCGTGAATACAGCGATGCCAGATTTATATTGGATTTTTGTGTTTGGGTCGCTGCCACACGCTAAAAGACGCTTTTATTGCGAAAACTAGTTTTTGCATCACCATATTTTGAGAGCTATAATTTTTCTATATTTTGACCGACAGAGTCATGTGAGTGCTTGTTTTTTGCGGAACAAGCTGAGTTTTTCATTGGTACCATTTTCGGGCACGTGACATTTTTTGATTGCTTTCTATTCTGATTTTTAGGAGACAGAATGAACAAAAACCAGCAATTCAGGAATTGCTTTTTGTTTTTTATACCATTACGTGTGTGTGGTAAAATTGGGTTGGCAGCTTTATTCTTCGGCTCAGTACGATTACAGCGATACGTCATTTATATCATTTTTTTATGTTTTGCCGCTTTTAAACAATAAAAACTATTTTATAGAAAAAATAATTATTTCTGCATCACTTTATTCTGAGAGCTATAACTTTTTTATTTTTCTGCTGATGGAGCTGTATGGTAGTTTGTTTTTTGCGAGACTAGATAATGTTTTTATTGGTAACATTTTTATTTACATCCGTCTTTTTGATCGCATTTTATTGCACTTTTTGTTTGGCGGCATGATGCTAAAGCATTGTTTTTTGCCTCAATTTTTATTTTTTATAGTATACACTGAAGGGGTTAACTAGCGGGACAGTTTTATAGAGCAAGTCGTTATGAATGTGGCAATACCAAATATGTGTACTTTTATTGTTTATTTTTTTATTTACATAAATAAATGTATTTATTGGAAAAAATATTTATTTATTTTTTTCTTTCTAGATTTAAATTTTTTTTTTTACACTTTTTAATATTTTTTTTTTACTTTTTTGTACGCTGTCCCATCTTGGAACATCTCTGAACTGTGTCAGATTTCAGATCTGATACTCTGCAATGCTTCTGCACTGCAGAGCATCACATCAGGATCTGATAGGCAGGGAAGGAGGCACATCAGCGCCTCTGAGCAGGCACTCACAATTCACCTTCCGTGCAGGACCCGGAAGGACCGCACAACCATCTTGGAGCCGGGGGTCTTCATGGAGACCATCAAGACAACGTGATTGCATTGCATTGTCCTGATGGAAGTGCACCGATCGTGGGCATTGCTGCGGGGAGTCGGCTCTCACACAAAGCTGACACCTGCACTAGATTGCCGAGGCTCTCACCATGATGCTTCCTGATCACCACGCCGTACATATACTGCTGTTTGCGGGAACACAGCTCCCGCAGAGCAGTATATGTACGGCGCATGTCGGGAAGGGGTTAAAGGGGTATTCACATCTCCAAGATCCTATCCCAATATGTAGCAGTTATATTCATAATGTTAGCAAATACTTCCAATTATAAATGTAGTATAATTCTTGTGATTCACTATAACTCTTTCCTATGACCATTAGCAGCTAGCTCTTACACGGTATAATGCAAATAGCTATGTTTCTTGTGATGTCATAAATGTTTACTCATGTATATCCCATGAACTCGCTCTCTCTGTTGTTACATACCATCTTAATCATTATAGCTCCTGTTACAATGAGCTTAAGGAGTTTATCCTTAGATGAATTTTTACCTTCTAAAACATAATTTTTCATGTTCAATTCTCAATTTTATTTCCAAATTACAGGAGCACTGATAGGCTTTCGGTTTTCTCCTTCTCTTGCTATTATTTTGTCACTTGCTGGGAAGAGTCCCACATTTTCTCAGATTTGAATCCCTTCTTTCATGGCATTCAGTGATACGGTTGATATGTGGACGATATGCTACTCATATGGATGGGCAGCATGCCGACCATACCTCTGTTTGTACAATATCTTAACAAAAATGATGTCAATCTAAAATTTAAGTTCACATGCTCCCATGTCAAAATCAATTTCTTGGACCTTACCTTACAAGGTAATCCTATCAAGAATTGTGTCCATAATTCTATTTTCCGCAAACCTATTAGTGGCAACACTACCCTGCAAGCAGACAGCGGCCACCTAAATCATACCATAAAATCAAATCCTAACGGTGAATTTGTAAGAGCTAAGAGAATCTGTTCAGAAAATAACTCTATTGAACAGGAAAGAGTTAATATCAAACGCACACTGCATACTAGAGGTTATAGTAATAAAGTTGTTAATAATAACTTGCTAAAACTACTAGACAACAGACTCTAATACCAAAAAATACAAGCACCATAGACAATAGCAATATAGTCTCATTTAGCACTTCATACAGTTTTCATTTCAATATCATCAAGCAAATTATCAACAAATACATCCCTATTTTATTTCAGGATGATGTATGTAATCAGATCTGGTCAAAAAGACACAGATGCATATCAAAAAGAGGTAGATCCTTAGGTGATCTCTTATCCTCAACTCTGTTTCAAACATCTAATATTTCTACCAATGATTTATGGTTATCGGTCTAAGGTTTCTTTAAATGTGCAGGCAGTAAATGCAATGTGTGCAAATATGCAATAAAAATGCATAGTATAAATGATCAACATTCCATAAATGCTTTTATTAATTGCAATGCAAATATGCAATTTATTGCATTGTATGTAACCGTTGCAATCTCAGATATATTGATTGCACTGGCCGCAAGTTAAAAAAGAATATCAGAACACATTCAGAACATTAACAGTAAAAATGCAACATATTCAGGAGCAGCTAAACATTTTGTTAAAGTACATGGCAGTAATCTAAGTAGTTTTTCTTTTTCTGGCATGAAGAAAGTCTTCTCTCCAATCAGGGAAGGTAATTGGCATAAAATGTTGCTTCTTCATGAAGCCTTTTGGATTAATCAATTAGACCTCTAACAGCCCAAAGGATTAAACTTTCGTAAGGGCAATATGCTTATCTACTAAAAACCAGTCTTAACAACATAGTTTTAATTTATACATTTTTAATTCTGTGATATATCTGAAACAATCTCATTTTGCTGTGCTGTATATGAAATATTTTCTTCCCTTCCTTTTTGTTTTGCTTTATATTTAAACTTCAATATTTATATTATATACATTTTCAATAAAATTTGGGCACTGGTAAAATGTACAATAAATGCAAGATTCTATCTTACTCTTTTTCTGATGGATAGTTGTAGCGCCGGCGTCCCTGCCCTCTGCCAGGCAGGGACGCTGTTCCCCTGCGACAGCGTCCTCTGCCAGGCAGGGACGTCGCCCCCCTTACCCGCGCTCAGCGTCCTCCTTCCGCCCTGCTGGGGCCGCGCGCTCCTTCCCTGCTACTGGACTTAGGGCGCGCGCCCGCGCGCTCCCCCGCTCTTAAAGGGGCCGCGCGCATCTTTCAAAAAGGTCCCCGGCCAATGCCGGAGGACTCCACCCTATATAAAGTACTTCCTCCTTAATGGAGGTGCCCGAGCAATGTTGTTATTGCACTGTTCACTACTCTGCTTTAGCCCTCAGGGTCCGTTACCAGTTACCTGCCTGTTTCCTGCCAGTTTGCTGTCTGCTACCTGTCCGCAAGCCTGCCTGGAGGTTCGGCCGTCACATGCGGTGACCATCGGCTATTCCAGAGAAGCTCGCCTGCTCACTTGGGGGCGCTCATCTGCCATCTGCCTGCAAACCTACCTGGAGGTTCGGCCGTCACATGCGGTGACCATCGGCAATTCCAGAGACTCTCGCCTGCTCACTTGGGGGCGCTCATCTGCCATCTGCCTGCAAGCCTACCTGGAGGTTCGGCCGTCACAAGCGGTGTCCATCGGCTATTCCAGAGACTCTCGCCTGCTCATTTGGGGGCGCTCATCTGTCATCTGCCTGCTAGCCTACCGGGAGGCTCCACCATCTCAGGTCGTATATACCTGTCTATCCAGAGACTGCCCCGGTCACTTGCCGTGACTACCCGCCTGTCCATTCATAGACTGCCCCGGTCACTTGCCGTGACTACTCGCCTGTCCATTCAGAGACTGCCCCGGTCACTTGCCGTGACTACCCGCCCGTCTATCTAGAGACTGCCCCGGTCACTTGCCGTGACTACCCGCCTGTCTATCCAGAGACTGCCCGGTCACTTGCCGTGACTACCTGCCCGTTTATCCAGAGACTGCCTGTCATGGGTGCATCGCCACGAAGATCGTCGCGATTGCACATTCTGACTTCTCACAGCTGATCTGCTGTTTCTTTGTTTTTTGGTAATGTGAGAGTTAATTTTTCCTAGCTCTTTGCTAAGGCTAGGTGCAGCCTCGCCCGGCTGCTTTTGATTATGTTCTAATTAGTTTCCTTTATATTTCTGCCAGTCTGGGTGTTAGACGCCGGTGAAAGCATTCATGTAGTTCAGCAGACTGGATCGGTTCTGAGAATATTTAAGCTAAGAGTTCATTAGTTGTTTTTTACTCTTATAGCTTATAGTTTATCTCTGAGACCTTAGGTGTTCCTACTGTGTGTGAGTGTTGTATGTAAGACTTTATTTACTTTATTCCTTCTCTTTCTTGTTTGTCTTTCTGTTCATTATCCGTTACCTGTTCATTCCCTTTGGTGGTATTCAGGGTCCTTCTTAGGACTAGAATACAGTTGGCAGGGATTGATAGGAGACAGGGTTTACGCTGGTGGCCTGGACCTCTGTACCTTTAACAGTACCTCCAGGTTGAGGGATTAGTTAGGACCCCAGTTCAGGGTCAGCTTAGACCCCGGTCACCCTCTAGCCGGAGACAGCGTCTAACGGATCCCGTTTTGACCCACTGGACATTCTGTCAGGTAAATCCATGTTATAATATATCTATGCGCATGTTATATAGTATGTTGCCCTTTTTGATATAGATTACTGACATCTCATATATATATCTGCTATACAGCGTGACATTTTCACCGGCCCAAAACTAAAGATTCTCCCCAGCTGTCATGGATCCAGTAGCCCAGCTGGCCCGACAGTTGCAGGGGTTGTCCATGGAATTTGCAGACATTAAGTCCAAGGTTTTGTCCCTCCCAGAGCAAACCAAATCTGAACCTAAGGTTGCTCTCCCGGACAGGTTCACTGGTGGGCGGGACAAATTTTTTTACTTTCCGGGAGGCATGTAAATTATACTTTCGGCTGCGGCCTCGGTCATCTGGGAGTGAAGAGCAGAGGGTGGGAATTGTTATCTCGCTCTTACAAGGGGACCCTCAATCTTGGGCGTTCTCTATTCCTCCAGGCTCCCCAGATCTCCAGTCAGTGGATCGATTTTTTACTGCCCTGGGTCTGGTATATGATGATCCGGATCGAGTTTCCCTTGCTGAAACAAAGTTACGTAAAATACGGCAAGGAAATCGTCCAGCGGAGGAATATTCTTCTGAGTTCCGTAGATGGGCAACAGATACTCAGTGGAATGACCCAGCTCTTAGGAGCCAGTTTTGTCAAGGGTTGTCTGACAAATTAAAAGATGTGTTGGCTCAGTATGATTCTCCTCCATCACTGGAGGCTGCTATTGCCCTCGCTATTCGCATTGATAGACGACTTCGGGGAAGACGCGAGGTAACTCCGCCCCCCATGATGACTCCACCTACTACTAAAGTCCCTTATACTGAGGTTCCCCTGGTCTGTTCTGAGGAACCCATGCAGTTGGGAGGGACATCATTTTGTAGGAGGGAATCGGCGGTGCGCCGCAAGACTAGAAGGTGTTTCTTTTGCGGGAGAGAGGGACATTTTGTTGGGGGTTGTCCATCCCGGACCTCTTTGACCCAAGGAGTTAACCTGGGAGTCTGTATTTCGTCCCCAAATCCCTCTCAGTTTATCGTGCCTGCGGAGGTGGTGATTGGTACTAGAACTGAGAGGATTTCTGTTTTTCTTGATAGTGGGTCCGGGGCTAATCTGGTGGACGCTCGGTTTGCCCAGGTGCATAGTATGCAACTGAGTGTATTGGCCAAACCGGTCCCTATACTCTCTATTGATTCTAGACCTCTTGGTCAAGGTAGCTTGGTTCAAGCTGTTCATAACATAGATCTTCGAGTAGGGGCAATACATAAAGAGCAATTGTCTTGTTATGTGTTGGAGGGTCTACCTACTCCTATTGTGTTGGGACTTCCTTGGTTGGCTAAACATAACCCAGTGATTGATTGGCAATCCAGAAAGATAAGCCAGTGGGGTGAATTTTGCAAGAATAACTGCATGAGCACGGTCATCGGTGCGGTTGTGCCTAGGACTTTGCATCCTTTTCTGGAGGACTTTGGGGAGATGTTCTCAGAGGAGGGGTGTAAAGAGTTACCTCCTCATCGCGCATATGACTGCTCAATAAAGTTGCTTCCTGATGCCTTATCTCGTACTTTCCCAGGGACCGGGAGGATGGATGATCCGGTTCCTATTCCTCAGGAGGGAGTTGTAGTGTCAGCTGTATGCTCTGAGCTTGAGGGGGAGGTATTGGGGGCTCAGGGGGACGCCCCTGTGGGACTTCCAGGGAGACTGATAGTTCCAGATCAGTTAAGACTGAAGGTTACGGAGAACCGTTACAAACGGATGGCTGATGGGGGGAGAGTTTCTGGTCGAGATCTGAAGGTGAATGATCTGGTGTGGTTGTCTACCAGGAATATTAAACTTAAAGTTCCCTCCTGGAGGTTGGGTCCCAGATTCATCGGGCCGTACAGGATCAGTTCCATAATTAATCCTGTGGCATTTCGTCTGGACCTCCCTCCTACGTTTAAAATTCATAATGTGTTTCACAAGTCATTACTTAAAAAGTATGTGGCACCAGTCATACCGTCACCTCTACCTCCTTCAGTGGTGGTCAATGATAACGTGGACGGACCTTTCACACAACTCACCCGGACAGACCTGGTCATGAGGGTCCGGGGGCCCCTCGTAAAGGGGGGGTACTGTCATGGGTGCATCGCCACGAAGATCGTCGCGATTGCACATTCTGACTTCTCACAGCTGATCTGCTGTTTCTTTGTTTTTTGGTAATGTGAGAGTTAATTTTTCCTAGCTCTTTGCTAAGGCTAGGTGCAGCCTCGCCCGGCTGCTTTTGATTATGTTCTAATTAGTTTCCTTTATATTTCTGCCAGTCTGGGTGTTAGACGCCGGTGAAAGCATTCATGTAGTTCAGCAGACTGGATCGGTTCTGAGAATATTTAAGCTAAGAGTTCATTAGTTGTTTTTTACTCTTATAGCTTATAGTTTATCTCTGAGACCTTAGGTGTTCCTACTGTGTGTGAGTGTTGTATGTAAGACTTTATTTACTTTATTCCTTCTCTTTCTTGTTTGTCTTTCTGTTCATTATCCGTTACCTGTTCATTCCCTTTGGTGGTATTCAGGGTCCTTCTTAGGACTAGAATACAGTTGGCAGGGATTGATAGGAGACAGGGTTTACGCTGGTGGCCTGGACCTCTGTACCTTTAACAGTACCTCCAGGTTGAGGGATTAGTTAGGACCCCAGTTCAGGGTCAGCTTAGACCCCGGTCACCCTCTAGCCGGAGACAGCGTCTAACGGATCCCGTTTTGACCCACTGGACATTCTGTCAGGTAAATCCATGTTATAATATATCTATGCGCATGTTATATAGTATGTTGCCCTTTTTGATATAGATTACTGACATCTCATATATATATCTGCTATACAGCGTGACACTGCCCCGGTCACTTGCCGTGTCTACCTGCCTGTCTATCCAGAGACTGCCCCGGTCACTTGCCGTGACTACCCGCCTGTCTATCCAGAGACTGCCCCAGTCACTTGCCGTGACCTCCCGCCTGTCTGTCCAGAGACTGCCCCCGTCACTTGCAGTGATTTCCTGTCCGTCTCCCCGGGCGCCACCCGCTCCTTTACAAGGAAAGCCTCATTGTATAATAAAGCTCAGAGGTTCCGCCTCCCAGACCCGTTACAGTTTGCTCGGGCCATGGAACCCGGTGGCACCCAAACTCCCTCGCTCTCTGACCTGTGTCATGAACTGTCTCGTCAGAGGTCTCAACAGGAGTCCATCCTGGGTCACCTGCGGAATGTTAATTCCCGCCTGGACACCCTGACTACTTCACCAGCAACCACCGCGGGCGCCATGACTCGCAATCCGGCAGTTCCGCTGCTTACCAATTCCGTGGTTTCCATTCCTGGACCTCGACTTTCAGCTCCTCCTCGGTTTGGAGGCGACCCTGCTCTGGCTCGGGGTTTCATTAACCAGTGCACCCTGCATTTTGAACTCCTGGCACACCAGTTTAACTCCGACCGGGCCAAAATTGCCTTCATCATGTCCCATCTCACCGGAGAGGCCCTGGCCTGGCTAAATCCTCTTTGGGAGAGAGAAGATCCTCTGGTGTCTGACCTGTCTGCTTTTCTCTCAGCCTTCCGGAAGGTATTCGACGAACCCGGACGGAAGACCTCCTCTGCATCTTCTCTGCTGCGTCTCCGTCAGGGAAGTCTCACCGTAGGTCAATATGCCATACGGTTCCGTACCCTTGCCTCGGAGCTGGCTTGGGATAATGACGCTCTGATATCTGTCTTCTGGGAGGGTCTGTCTGGCCGTATTAAAGATGAACTTGCCGGTCGGGACATTCCAACCTCTCTCGATGATCTAATTACTCTTGCCAATCGAATTGATCTACGGTTCCAGGAGCGCGCTAAAGAGGTACACTCTTCTGAGCCTATGCAAGTCGACCAGACCAGTATGGTCAAAGCCCGTCAGGACTTACGCCGTGCCGAGGGGAGTTGCTTCTACTGTGGCAGTAAGGAGCACCGGATCCGTACCTGCCCAGAGAGGTCGGGAAACGCCTGTGTCTAGGTTCGCTCGGAGAGGTCCACCTAGACAAAAATAAATCCTCTTCATCTCTGCTGCTGTCAGTCTCAATTCTCCTCGGTGAGAACCGTTATTTCGAACTAGCCCAACTTGATTCTGGAGCAGCCGGGAATCTTGTTTCACAGGCTCTAGCAGAAAAATATCACATTCCTACCAAACCTCTGGTTGAACCAGTATCTGTTGCTGCTGTGGATGGGGGTCTCCTACCACGTCCCATCCAACTTATCACTGAAGCCATAACCCTGCAGGTGGGAATGTTGCATTCTGAGAGCATCTCGTTTTATGTTCTGCCTGGACTCTCTCACGCTTTCTTACTAGGTCTGCCTTGGCTCCAAAAGCATGCACCCGTGCTCGACTGGCAGACTGGAGAGATCCTTCGCTGGGGACAGGACTGTCATAAAACGTGTGTGGTTCCTGTTCATCCCGTCCGTCCTTCTCCTACACCAACTAATCTACCAGGGCTCCCGATTCCATATTGGTCATTCGCTGATGTCTTTAATAAAAAGGAAGCAGAGACATTACCCCCTCACAGACCGTATGATTGCCCGATCGACCTGCTACCCGGTACTACGCCTCCCCGTGGGCGTATTTACCCATTGTCCGCTGCTGAGACCAGGTCGATGTCCGAATATATCGAGGAGAATTTGGCCAAGGGATTCATCCGGAAATCCACCTCCCCAGCGGGAGCAGGTTTCTTCTTCGTAAAAAAGAAAGACGGCTCTCTCCGTCCCTGTATTGACTACAGAGGCCTAAATTTGATCACGGTGAAGAATAAGTACCCTCTTCCGCTCATTCCAGAATTGTTTGATCGTCTGAGGGGGGCTAGAATCTTCACCAAACTGGATCTTCGTGGGGCATATAACCTGGTCCGTATCCGTCGGGGAGATGAATGGAAGACGGCATTCAACACCCGGGACGGCCACTACGAGTATTTGGTGATGCCCTTTGGTCTCTGTAATGCTTCAGCAGTCTTTCAGGAGTTGGTCAATGACATCTTCCGGGACCTTCTCTACTCCTGCGTTGTGGTGTACCTAGACGACATCTTGGTCTTCTCTCCGATCTCCAGTCTCACCGAGGGATGTTCGTCAGGTTCTGCTCAGGCGCAGGCAGAATCACCTCTTCGCCAAATATGAGAAGTGCCTCTTTGAGCAGACCTCGCTTCCGTTTTTGGGCTACATCATTTCTCAGACAGGCCTACGAATGGATCCGGAGAAACTGTCTGCCATCGAGAAATGGCCCCGACCGGAGGGGTTGAAGGCCATTCAGCGGTTCCTGGGATTTGCCAATTATTACCGCCTTTTCATACCGCACTTCTCTTCCCGGACTGCTCCAATCTCCGCGCTCACCCGCAAGGATGCTAATCCCAAACAGTGGACGCCCGAAGCAGAGGAGGCCTTTCTTTCTTTAAAACAGGCCTTCTCTTCCGCTCCAGTGCTGCATCGCCCGGACGGCAACAAGAAGTTCTTCCTGGAGGTGGACGCTTCCTCTTCTGGAGCCGGAGCGGTACTTACTCAAAAATCTTCATCCGGGAGGATGGTATCTTGCGGCTTGTTCTCCAAACTCTTCTCCTCTTCTGAGCGCAATTACTCCATAGGAGACCGAGAGTTATTGGCCATCAAGCTGGCATTAGAGGAGTGGCGTTACCTACTCGAGGGGGCTCTTCATCCGGTAATCATTTACACTGACCACAAAAATCTGGCTTACCTCCAGCATGCCCAGAGACTTAACCCTCGCCAAGCCCGGTGGTCCTTGTTTTTTGCCCGCTTTGATTTTCTCTTACATTTTCGCCCGGCCGACAAGAACATCAAGGCGGACGCCTTGTCCCGGTCCTTCCTGGGTGCGGATCTCGAGGAGGAACCTAAACATATCATCGATCCCGCCAGAGTGATGCAGGTGGCTCCCGTGAATCTAAATCGTCTCCCTCCTGGTAAGACGTTCGTATCAGTAACCGATCGGGAGAGAATCCTACACTGGGGTCATTCGTCTAAACTAGCTGGCCACGCTGGTCAGAAAAAGACCCTCCAGCTCATTACTCGGCATTACTGGTGGCCTACCCTGCACAAGGACGTAATAGACTTTGTTTCTGTCTGTGTCTCCTGTGCCCGCAACAAAGTTCCGAGACACCTGCCTGCCGGCCGTCTTCTTCCGCTTCCTGTACCCGCTGCCCCCTGGCAGCATATAGCCATGGACTTCATAACAGATCTGCCCGTCTCTGCCGGTTGTACGGTCATTTGGGTGGTCGTTGACCGATTTTCCAAGATGGCTCACTTCATTCCCCTGCCAGGGCTTCCGTCTGCACCCGAGTTGGCTAAAGACTTTATCCGCCACATCTTCCGTCTTCATGGTCTGCCTCGTCACATTGTGTCGGATCGTGGGGTACAGTTCACCTCACGTTTCTGGAGAGCCACTTGTAAGTTGCTAGACGTCACCTTGGATTTCTCCTCCGCTTACCACCCGCAGTCCAATGGACAAGTCGAGCGAATCAATCAGAATCTGACCAGTTATCTCCGGCACTTCGTTAATACCCACCATTCTGACTGGGTGGATCTCCTGCCTTGGGCCGAATTCTCTTACAACAATCACGAGAGCGAATCTTCCTCCAAATCTCCGTTTTTTGTAGTCTTCGGTCAACACCCTCGGATCCCTGTTCCTGTCTCCATCTCTGTGGACAATCCAGCTGCGGAATCTCTGGTTAACGAATTTTCCTCCATATGGGAGAGTACCCGGTCCGCACTCATTCTGTCATCCGAGCGCATGAAGAAACATGCTGACAAAAAACGTCTGGATCCTCCTCAATTCCGTCCTGGGGATAAGGTCTGGCTTTCGTCCAAGTATGTCCGGCTCAAGATTCCTTCCTACAAGTTAGGCCCTCGGTTCATCGGTCCTTTTGAGATCATCAGTCAGATCAACCCGGTGTCCTATAAATTGAAACTCCCGGCCAATTTGCGGATTCCTAACTCCTTCCATGTATCTCTCCTCAAACCGGTGGTACTTAACTCTTTTGTCAAGTCTACAGGTACACCTCCTGCTCCAGTGTCTGCTGAAGACGAATTTGAGGTAGAGAACATTCTGGCCACCAAAAGGGTAGGAAGAAAGACCTATTTTTTGGTGGATTGGAAGGGGTTTGGTCCTGAGGAGAGAACGTGGGAGCCTTGGGAGAACATCCATGCCCCTCTCATCCTAGCTAAATTTCTTTCTGGCCTAAAAAAGGGGGGCATAAAGGGGGGGTACTGTAGCGCCGGCGTCCCTGCCCTCTGCCAGGCAGGGACGCTGTTCCCCTGCGACAGCGTCCTCTGCCAGGCAGGGACGTCGCCCCCCTTACCCGCGCTCAGCGTCCTCCTTCCGCCCTGCTGGGGCCGCGCGCTCCTTCCCTGCTACTGGACTTAGGGCGCGCGCCCGCGCGCTCCCCGCTCTTAAAGGGGCCGCGCGCATCTTTCAAAAAGGTCCCCGGCCAATGCCGGAGGACTCCACCCTATATAAAGTACTTCCTCCTTAATGGAGGTGCCCGAGCAATGTTGTTATTGCACTGTTCACTACTCTGCTTTAGCCCTCAGGGTCCGTTACCAGTTACCTGCCTGTTTCCTGCCAGTTTGCTGTCTGCTACCTGTCCGCAAGCCTGCCTGGAGGTTCGGCCGTCACATGCGGTGACCATCGGCTATTCCAGAGAAGCTCGCCTGCTCACTTGGGGGCGCTCATCTGCCATCTGCCTGCAAACCTACCTGGAGGTTCGGCCGTCACATGCGGTGACCATCGGCAATTCCAGAGACTCTCGCCTGCTCACTTGGGGGCGCTCATCTGCCATCTGCCTGCAAGCCTACCTGGAGGTTCGGCCGTCACAAGCGGTGTCCATCGGCTATTCCAGAGACTCTCGCCTGCTCACTTGGGGGCGCTCATCTGTCATCTGCCTGCTAGCCTACCGGGAGGCTCCACCATCTCAGGTCGTATATACCTGTCTATCCAGAGACTGCCCCGGTCACTTGCCGTGACTACCCGCCTGTCCATTCAGAGACTGCCCCGGTCACTTGCCGTGACTACTCGCCTGTCCATTCAGAGACTGCCCCGGTCACTTGCCGTGACTACCCGCCCGTCTATCTAGAGACTGCCCCGGTCACTTGCCGTGACTACCCGCCTGTCTATCCAGAGACTGCCCCGGTCACTTGCCGTGACTACCTGCCCGTTTATCCAGAGACTGCCCCGGTCACTTGCCGTGTCTACCTGCCTGTCTATCCAGAGACTGCCCCGGTCACTTGCCGTGACTACCCGCCTGTCTATCCAGAGACTGCCCCGGTCACTTGCCGTGACCTCCCGCCTGTCTGTCCAGAGACTGCCCCGGTCACTTGCAGTGATTTCCTGTCCGTCTCCCCGGGCGCCACCCGCTCCTTTACAAGGAAAGCCTCCTTGTATAATAAAGCTCAGAGGTTCCGCCTCCCAGACCCGTTACAATAGTATTGAACAAGTCGCAATTAATATACAAATATCCATTAGACGATTTATGATATGACGACATGTTGCTCAATCTAACTAAGGATATATTTGATATGTCCCTATTCACACTTAGAGAAAATATCCATATCTCTGTTACATGCCCTAATACCTGCTTCATTGACTCGTTAGTCGGTAATAAATCTCTTTGGTTTTCCAGATACGGAACCGCAACTCTTTTTTGTGGCAGACCCCTTCATATTGTTCACACTGTTACCGGGATGTGATCGCTTACCTGGGCAAGATTTAACAAACAATGACATATTTTCCAGATTTGATCTTCGTATATTTGTTACATTGTAAACTGTATTTTAAATGGTAGTATTGCAAAACTGTTATAATACACTTCCATCCCGTTTGCAGTTTAGACGCAGACTACTTTTGGTGAATGGTGAAGTTATATACTGTGTTCAATTGATAAGGTTTTTTCTTTGAATTGTTTTTCTTTCGAATGTTTTTCTTCTATTTATTTTTCATATATTCCCTATTATACTGCTTCGCAATTTGAGACTTAACTGTAAATGCTCATTAGATCGCTTGTTTTAGTTAATGATACTTTTTGTATACTCTTATTCAGACCTGGAGAAAGTGATCTTTGCTTTAGGGTTTATTGTAACACCTATAAATGACCTCTGAACAATTCCCCTCTGTTTTTCAGACACAAAATGCAACCTAGATGTAGCAGATTTTCCTTACTGGCCACATTCTATGTGATGCAATATATTGTTATATCATCCGTATTTTCGCTATACATTTAGCCACTTGAAATGCAGTGTGTGATGTTTGTCTCAGACCCTTTTTCCATTTTCTATGTCAATAATTCTATTTTGATCTTCTTTAATGCTAAAATATGTTAATTATGTTGTGATATCATAGGGGGTTAAACCCCTATACAGCATTGGACTGGAGCACCCTGGACCCACCAGAGAAAATCATTCTTGGGGCCCACTATGTAGCTATATAGAAATAAATACAAGGCCTCCAATTGTGTGATATAACACACTAATATCAGGATATAATATAAGGTAGAACATTTCTTAATGATATAGCAGGGGTTGGGGTAGCCTCCCTCATAAAACATAATGTAGCCCCATAGAATATAATGTAGCCCCTTATATAATATAATGCAGCCGCCCTAATATAATATAATTTAGCCCCCTCATAGAATATAATGTAGCCCCCCTTATAGAGTACAATGCAGCCCCACATAGAATATAATGTAGCCCCCTCATTGAGTATAATGCAGCCGCCTCATAGGATATAATGCAGCCCCTCATAGGGTATAATGTAGCCCTCCCTATAGAACATAATGCAGCCCCCCTAATATAGTATAAAGCAGTCCCCCATAGATTTCAATGCAGCCCCCTCATAGAGTATAATACAGCCCCCCATAGAGTATAATGTAACCCCCTCATAGGGTATAATGCAGCCCCCCTTATATAGTATCCTGCAGCTGCCCCATGGAATATAATGTAGACCCTCATAGAGTATAATGCAGCCCCCTTCCATAGAATATAATGCAGCCCCCCATAGAATATAATGTAGCCCCATCAGAGTATAATGCAGCCCCCTCATAGGGTATAATGTAGAGATGAGCGAATATCTTTGGCTCACTCTTTATTCGGCAAGCTATAGCGCTTACCAAATAAGCTGCATCAGGAACCCGGCTAACTGGAGCACTCCCGTTCTGAGCCACAGTTCCATGTGTCGTGGTGGTGTGACAATCACAACACATGCTTTGAGAGACCAACAAAGAGGCACCAGAGAATTGGCCAGGACATAGTAGCAATATGCGAACAACACAATAGTTTTATCCAATTTAAAAAAATTCACACGAGAAATCTATATCAACTGATACTCTTAAGTTACCACTCTATGTAGTAATAATAGGAAGACAATCCAATAGAGGAGCAGTGATACGATGTCTGTTATGAAGTAATAATGAATATAAACTCAACGCAATACATATGAAAGAAGGGAGTACAATCAATAACAAGAGTAATTACCCATTGTGTTTGTAAGTCCTGCCAAGACTGCGTTCACATTCCCCAATGCGCATTTTGCATCAATATTGCTTCCTCAGGGGGCGTAGCTTGATTGTGGCAGCTGTCCAATATAAATATTGAGCTGTTCCGGTCATATGACCGATCAGCAACTTATCAATTGTTTTGTTTGTGGGCATGCGCATGCACCAGTCTCGGATCCCGAACTCCTCCCATCCCCTCCCTCACGTCATGTTCTCACGTTAGGTAGACACAGACAGGACAATGAAAGGGATGCAATAGGTGAGAACCCAAGACCCGGTGCATTACCCAGCATGTGAGAAGTGAAGTGACGTATTAGCAGGTGTGCTGAAGAAGTGAAATTGCCTTATTCAATATACCAACATATTTTAAATGTGACAATGTGATAAAAATATTCTCGTATCAAGTGCAGAAGTTCCATAAACTATTTAAAAAAGGATATCAAATCCTAATGTGTTTGCTTATATTGTGGACATCGCATAATCAATACACTTGACACGCAGCATCCCTATATATGTGAAAGAAACAAAAATAAAAATAACATTAAACATCTTGGATTATCCTGCAGAGAATACAACACACAACAAAAGGAAAGCCGAAGGAAAAATTGGCGTGCATGTAAATGAGTCATATTCCAACTACATAAGTAAATAAAGAAAAGCAAAACATATTAATGCCACACTGGAAATGTTCAATGCCCCTGACTGAGAGAAACTTAGGGTTGAATTTGTGAGATAACTTAAAGTGACAGGGTATTGTTTTTAACTGAGTGAAATCCGTCTCTGTCTCTGCAGCCATAATGTCACGCCCATGCTCTCGAGTACGAGTTCCCAAACGCCTCAACGTCAGTCTGATATATATTTTGGAACAGCTGCATATAGCATAATAAATAACCTGGGTTGTATTACAGGTAATATGCTGCCTGATGGAAAAGTTCCAAGACAGAGGTGCGACTGAATTTTTTGCAGGAGATGCAATTTCCACATGGAAAACAGCCAAAGGTATGTCCACTAGATCCAAAGGGGTTTTTGTTGATAATAGGGACATAGTGGCTATTCACCCATATGTCCCGTAAGTTTTTCTCTTCCTTGAGGTCATAAGGGGGTAATCAGTTAGGTGCCTAGAAAGTCTAGAGTCTGTTTTGAGGATGTTCCAATGTTTTTTGAAGGCAACCCATCATGGAGGCCCACTCCCCATTATAAGTAGAGATGAAACAAACTGTGTAATCTTTACTGTTCTTTTTTGTTTGGGGATGTAATATTTAGAGATGGGTGAACCCTAATAATAAAGTTTGGCATCCATACCGAACACCTACTGTTCGGGTTCATACACCGAACACGGACTTCACCAGGAAGTCTGTGTTACTGTTCGGGTTCGGTTGCCCTAACATCGGGTGTTTGTCGTTCTGTCATGTACATGACAGCGCAGCAAACATCGCTTCTGATCAGTGGTAAAATCATCACGTTGGTCAGACAGCCACAGTTGCCATACTGTCAAATGACAGCGTGAGCGAGCAGCTGTGATAGGAGGTACAGAGTTTACCTCCGGTCACTGGTGTCAGCTGATGGGACTACTGGCACTAACAGTGAGAGCAGGAGTGGCTGATGGGAGTATTCATCAGCCAGCTCCTGCACTGTAAACAGTATTTGAAAAAAAAGTTGTGGTTCCCCTGTAATTTTGATAACCAGCTAGGCAAACATCACAGAAGGGTACTGCAAACATGAGCTGTCAACTTCAGCAAGGCGCCATATTTTTTAATTATTATGTCTTTTACTTGCAGCAGCGCGGCACTGCCATGGGTGAGGCCTGCATGCCATCCTTCGCCAACCTCTTCCTGGGATTTTGTGAGAGGGATTTTTCGCGGGGATGGACCTTGGACCACGGACCATGTGCAGTGCTGGTTACGCTATATCGATGACCTGTTCATCATCTGGCAAGATTCGGAACATCAATTGCAGCAATTCATGCAGCAACTGAACTGTAACAGATTTAATATCAAGCTCACTTATTTAATGAGCAAAACTGTTGTAGACTTCCTGGACACCAAAATTGAAACTGATGAACATCGACAACTGCAGACAGACGTGTTTCGGAAGTCATCCTCAGCTAACTCTTTGTTGCATGCTAATTCTAGCTATCCCTATAACACCATCAAGGCAATCCTGGTTGGTTAATACCTCAGGATAAAGGCGGATCTGTTCTTCTGAGTCTAAATTTGAGTCCCAATCAACTGATCTTTATAACAGATTTAAAGCAATGGGGATACAGTAATAGGTGCATAAAAGCAGGGTATTGCAGAGCGAAGCATCACACTTGTGACATATTATTACATCCCAAAACAAAAAAGAACAGTAAAGATTACACAGTTTGTTTCATCTCTGCTTATAATGGGGAGTGGGCCTCCATGAGGGGTTGTCTTCAAAAATATTGGAACATCCTCAAAACAGACCCTATGCTTTCTAGGCACTTGATTACCCCATATTACCTCAAGGAGGAGTAAAAACTTAGGGGACATATGGGTGAATAGCCACTATGTCCCTATTCTCAACAAAAACCCCTTTGGATTTAGTGAACCTACCTCTGGCTGTTTTCCATGTGGTAATTGTATCCTCTGCAAAAATATCAGTTGCACCTCTGTTTTTGACTCAGCCGATGGAAGAAAGAACTTTTCCATCAGATAGAATATTACCTGTAATACAACCCAGGTTATTTTTTTTATACTAAATGCATCTGTCCCAAAATATATATTTGACTAACATCGAGGCATTTGCAAACTCGTACTCGAGAACATGTGCGTGACATTATGGCTGCATTGACAGAGACGGATTTCACGCAGTTACAATGACACCTAATGGCGTTAACAAAACAGTGGGATTCTCCTCTTTTCTATAGAATCCCTAATTCCACAATGGGATTCTGTTTCTCCTTTTTTTAAGACATTTTCCTTTCCTGTTCCACCTATAACCCGTCAGGCTATTTTAATTTACACTTTAGTCCGTTTATTATGCTATGAATATGTTTTGTTTTTCTTTATCTACTTCTTATGTATTTGGAATACTTTTGGCTGCATGTAATTTCGGTGTGCTTGCGGAAGGAGGGCCATATGGTGGACATTTGAGGCAGATGGGACCATTCAAAGGAAATGAAGAGAATGAAGATTTTTATTCCAGTATATACTGTATATAAATGTACATAAGGACTATTCATATATAAAGCTCTTCAATATTTCCCGGCGATATGCCATAAACGTATATGACTCATTTACATGCACGCCAAGTTTTCCTGCTGTTTTCCTTTATTTTGTGTTGTATTTTTTTGTATTCTCTGCAGGATAATCCAAGGTTATTTTTATTTCTTTCACATATATAGAGACACTGCGTGTCAATTATATTGATTATGCGATGTCCACAATATAACCAAACACATTAGGATTTGATATCCTTTTTTAAATAGTTCATGGCACTTCTGCACTTTATGCGAGAATATATTTTATCACATTGTCACATTTAAAATATGTTGGTATATTGAATAAGGCAATTTCACTTCTTCAGCACACCTGCTAACACGTCACTTCACTTCCTTTCGTCTCACATGCCGGGTATGCATGCGCCAGGTCTCGGGTTCCTTAATTTTACCATGTTCGGCATGGACAGCGTTTTTTAGGGCAGGTAAACAGAGGCATGCAGGGAACAAAGATGGACGACGGCGGTTTCTTTTTTTGCTGGATTCCAGTGTTGTTCATTTCAGTGTTCAGTGTTGTTCAAACTATTGATTGCGAACTCTCACCGTCACTTGGTCTGTTAAGATGGAACGTGATCAGGACACAGCCTAACTAGGAATACCTGAGTGCCATTCTTTTTCTATTTCACATTTGCAAAACCAATTATTAGGTTGCTGACTGGTCATATGACCGGAACAGTGCAGTATCTATATTGAACAGATGTCACACTCAAGCCACGCCCCCTGAGGAAGCGATATTAATGTGAAACGCGCATTGGGGAACGTAACGCAGTCTTGGCAGGACTTACAAACACAATGGGTAATTACTCTTGTTACTGATTGTACTCCCTTCTTTCATATGCATATATTCATTGAGACTTCATAACAGACATTGTATCACTGCTCCTCTATTGGATTGTCTTCCTAGTATAATTTCCCATAGAGTAGTAACAGAATTTAAGAGTATCAGTTGATATAGATGTCTTGTGTGATTTTTTTTAAAATTGAATAAAACTACCGTATTTTGTTGCTCGCATATTGCCACTATGTCCTGACCAATTCTCTGGCCTCTCTTTGTTCACCTATGGATCAAGTCATACTGTACCCATACAAATCCAATATTGTTTATGTATTTGTTTGCAATTTTTTGTAATATTAATAAAACTTTTACATCTTTAGTTTATTTTGACTCTGTTTCTCTTTGTTTTGCACATTGTTGTGAGTCATTAACTATATGGGTACATTATATTTTGAAACTGGTGTTCTTGTTTAATTTACAGATGATATTAGAGATTTAACATGATTTAAAAGAAATTAAAAAAAAATTCAACCCAACACACTACTAATATTTGGATTTAACAGGTCTCCACTTTAATGCTTGCAAGCAAGGACACAGTAATATTTGAAGTGCATGTTCATTCGGGCAGAATCAGCCTCTTCTCCAAGGATGTCATGGAATCTGTAACAATAAGGTAAATTTAACAACATCATAGAAATGTGACAAATGCTTTATAAGACGCATATGTGCCTAGTAAACTTCATACTGTGATATGCTGTTAATTGCTATAAAAAGCAATACCCCAGGACTCCAAAGACATACTAATGGGGAATTTAGATTGTGAGCCCCAATGGGGACTGTGATTATGGCTGTAAAATGCTGTGGCTTTAATGGGGCCATATGTGCAAGAACAATAAATAGACTTTTTCCTGGTACTAGGAGTCTGACTCTATTATACCTGATGAGGACCCCAGAAGCATACCCCGACACACTATTGTATTCTTTCAAAGAAAATGCTGAAAATCTGTTAGAATTCAGCAAAGTAACTGCTGTGATTAAAGACATGTTGAGCTCTGACATAAAGATGAATGGGAGGAAACTGCAGTTCTCAGCAGTGGCTAGTAAACCATGTACAGAGCAGTAGTATCCCTTGGCGATGGATCACTGAAGGTCCGCTTACATGGGCGGACCGGCGACCCGGTACGACCACTGATTGTTTGAATGTTTACACAGGCAGACGAAAGCAAACAATGCTCACTGATCTGGATAGATCGCTCGATGTACATAAACTGCCATGGTTCTCTGCAGCACGAGTTCTCTTTACACAGGACCATGCACCACCAAAATTATTATCTTTTGTGCTGCACAGAAGATAACTTCCCCTGATGAACAAGTGTTTTGGTTGCTCATTGGATGATCGGCAGCCTGTTTACACGGTAAGATAATCAGGCGTTTTTATCAATGCTTGTTCACGATAATTTTCCTGTCTAAATGCCTCTTTAGACCTCTTCCAGAGCAGATATCAGCTGATTGTTGGGGTGACGCTTGACAGCCCCTCACCGATCTCATATTAATGACTAATCGTATATCAGTCCCAGTCAGCCGCTTTAAATAAAGGGTGTCCCTAAAATCTGGACACATAGGATTCTCATTAACTAGGATGAATGTGCTAAAATTGACGGCAATGTCGATTTATTACATAGAATTCATATGAATTTTGAAAGCGTTGTAAATGCATCTTTTGCATCGCAAATGATGGAATTCATATTGAAGAAGTTATTTAATATTCAAATGGAATAAAATGTTGTTAATAAATTTAATTTCTTGAAAATATGTCTTTTTGACTATGTGTCAAGACTTTAGGGATTCCCCGTATAATTCTCCGTTATCAGTACGGCTCTACAATTTAGTCAAAAGAATTTAGTGTAAATTCAGAATACTTGTTTTCATGGACTTCTGTAGCTTTATAGTTCACATTATACATTTAATATTTCTAGTCCCTGAAAACTGTGTTATAAGGAACATTTGTGCTATTCCGTGTGTTACTTCTTTAGTACAATTAATTAATTTCTATTGCACCTTTTTTCAGTCAGTGTTACAAATTGCTCTGCTCTTTTCACGTCTTTTTCTTTGAATTGCTGAAATCCAACAACTGACTGCATGAATCCAATAATTTCTGGAACAGACATCTGAATCTTGACCGTATATCTGTGATACTGGAAGAGAAGAATAAATGTTTGTGAAATATTTTATTGGGCAAAGGACATGAAAGTTAAATATTTGTAATCACCATGGTAAAATAACAAAATTAATGACAAAGTGTGTTTTGGCATTCGCTGACAGATCTTTGTTCTCAGCTCCTTGCTTCATTCAGATAGTGCTCAGTGAGCATTTCGACCTTATTTATGAGAACGCATTTAACATTAGCAGCGGAAATTTCTGCACCAAAAATACATGTATTGGGAGTTAAAGTGCTGCTTTACATATGTGCTTTTTTTCTTTTTTACAAATTTAATTCCCCCTCATTCTTTTGAATGGGTGAACACTTTGCAGAAACACAGTGACATGTCCCCTATTTAACATAATATATATCTTTTTGCTTGGGAGAAAAAAATTACATTGATCATGCAGGCGCCGGCGGCTATACCTACGCTGTAGCATGATTGTATCTATCTATATTCATTTTATTTAACGATAAAAATTTCTGGAGAAAAAAAAAATATTCCTCAAAATGGCGCTGGCCTCGCCTGCGTAGTAGCATAATTCGGAGATGCTACTGCGCAGGTGCCACCATTTTGCTAGAGTAAAAAAAAATGGATTGCGCCAGCTGCACCTGCACAATAGCATCTATCGGCAATCCGATAAATCAGTGGTTCTCAACCTTTCTAATGCCGTGACCACGCAATACAGTTCCTCATGTTGCGGTGACCCCCAAACCAAAAAATAAGTACAGTCCTCCATACAATATTATGGGCACTACATAGTCCTCCATACAGTATTATGGGCCAAATATAATGCTCCATAAAGAATATTGGACCCCAAATAACGCTCCATGCAAAATATGGAGCTCTCCTTTGCACTGTGCTGCTTTCTGCACTGTTATGCTCAGGAAAGGGCACTGTGGAAAGACTCCCCATTATCATCATCATTGCTTCCCCATTATCATCATCATTGCTTCCCCATTATCATCATCATTGCCTCCCCATCATCATCATCTCCTCCCCATCATCATTGCCTCCCCATCATCATCATCATTGCCTCCCCATCATCATCATTGGCTTCCCATCATCATCATTGCCTCCCCATCATCATCATCATTGCTGCCCATCATCATTGGCTCCCCATCATCTCCCCATCATCATCATTGCCTGTCCATCATCATTGCCTCCCCATCATCAACATCATCATTGCCTCCCCATCATCAACATCATCATTGCCTGCCATCATCATTGCCTCCCCATCATTATTGGCTCCCCATCATCATCGTTGCCTGTCCATCATCATTGCCTCCCCATCATCATCATCATCATCGCCTGCCCATCATCATTGGCTAACCATCATCATCATTGGCTCCCCATCATCATCATTGCCTGTCCATCATCATTGCCTGTCCATCATCAGCATCATCATTGCTGCCCATCATCATTGCCTCCCCATCATCATTGGCTCCCCTCATTATCGTTGCCACCTCACCACCATCACTGCCTCCCCCACCACCATCACACATACAGCACCACACACAGACAGCACCGCAGCACTCTCTCACATACACACACGCAGGCAGACACACACACACAAACACACTGATACACACAGACACATACACCTCACATCTCACCTGTCCGGCGCCCGCGCTCTCTGCCACAGCCGGCCGCTGCTGTGACAGGAAGCGCGGGCACCCTGCAGGCGCCCCCTGGAGCCTGGAGCTGCGGAGGCACGGGGAGAGGTACATATTGCGCCACCTGCTCAGGCCGGGTCCACCCTCTCCCCGCACAGTGGACTCACCGACCCGCCGCTCAGCTCCAGAGGGTCCCGGGCAGCTGCACTGTGCCTCCGCGAGAGGAGGAATTGCTGCCACGCTGCCCCCACACACGTGCTCGCTCGCTCGCCCACCCGCCCACGCCACGCCACTGGGCTAAAGCCATCGGAAATATGTATTTTCCGATGGCTTTAAGCGACCCCTGTGTTTTGGTCGTTTGACCCCCGCCGGGGTCGCAACCCACAGGTTGAGAACCGCCGCTGCGATAAATGCTACAAGGCTGGCACGGCGGGCGCCATGTTGAGGAAGATTTTTTTTTTCATGACATTTTTATCACTAAATAAAATGAATATATGGATATTATAGATCCGACCATATTGTAGCACAGGCACCGCCGCCTGCATGATGAATGTAATTTGTTTTTCCAAACAATAAGATATACAGTATGTGAGGGATCAGTTACCTGTCATAAGCCATACAGATGAATATGCAAGCAGAGCGCCACAATAAACCCTGTCCACACAGTCCCTCCCTGAAGCACGAGAATCTCATTAACTGAAAATTACAACTACAGATTAAACAACAACCACAAGACAGATTTCATCAACCCAGGTATCATTTTAAGGCACACTACCGTACAATACAGCCAAGTACTATGCGATAAAACATTGCGTAGCACTCGGCCCAGTGTTACTCTATGGGGCAACTCATATCTGCGATTATTTTCTCATGCCGAATGTCTCGGCTCACTTGCACCCATATAAGTCTATAATTGCGAGTGACACAACGCACAGCACTCAGATATCATTAGAATGCAGTGCGATATACCCCGTCAGACGAAGGGATGGAGAAATTAATTTCTCCACCTCCTCTGCAGCTGTATGAGAGGATCGGAGCACAGTAGCATAGCACTGGGCTTCCGCTCACAGCAGTGCAGGAGCCGAGGGTCATTAGTATATCACATCCGATGCCATACGCTAGTGTGACTAAGGGACTAATCAGTATAATAGCGCCTACCTGACACTGTAGGTTACTCAGCACAATTCTGCAGACAGGTTCCCTTTAAATGGGATGAATAATTAAATTATCAGGAAACTAGTATTTTATTTATATTAGATTTTAGTAGTGGATTGTGCTCCAAAATATTCTACTATTTAAAGTACAACACTTGAAACCTTTGAATAACAAGAAAACTGACTGAAACACCAAGAACTAGAAGATACAACAATAAAAAAATTGAGTTTTTTGTTATTTTGGTTATTTACACTATGTAACTTCTTTTTGTGGTTAAATTTTTTTTCCCCTTTTTTCCCCATTTCTTCCTGCTTGGTATGTGGTTACTCCATAATTTTTTGTCATTGTGTAAAATTATCTATTAAAAATATTGTTATACCTGAAACTCTGGACCCTTTGCTTGTTTTTTCAGCATATAGGGCTTATATGTGCAGTTTAACACCAAGAACTAGTCTGAACAGGTGCATACCAAAAAAACAACTAACATATCAAAATAGGAAAATGGTTGCACTCAATCATGTTAAAGCATGTCAATGTGAAATACGTGAAACCTGAACAACAAAATGGCTTTAGAAATTTAGGAAAATATCTCATGTGTTATTTTCCCAAATTTCTAAAGCCATTTTGCTGTTCACTTTATAAAACCTTTGTGCATGAATGGACGAGAGGACATTAAATAAAAATACGTACTGTTCCTTGTCTTTTAGTGTTAAAGTCTCAAATAAATTTTGGTACGGAGCAATCATTTCATGTGCACTTTTTTCAGATTGCTGTACCAATGTATCCCACACCTGCAAAAAAAATAAATACTGATAACGTTTTTAACATGGTCATATTGGCCACAATTAGTGATGAGCAAGCATGCTTGGGTGTTATAGGAGTATCTCGAGTGTGCTCTAGTAATATGTTTGAGTCCCCGCAGCTGCATGTTTCGCAACTGTTAGACAGCCGCACCATATGCAGGGATTGCCTGCATACAATGTAGACAACAGCTATGGTTGGTTTCTTAGTAAATTAGCTGTAAATAAAAATATTGTTAATACCCAAAAAAGTGCTTGGTTTTTACAAATGCCTAGCTATGAAGATGGCAATAAACCTTTAAGTCTATTTCATAGGAGAGGGAGAGAGAGAGGGGGAGAGAGATATAAAGAGAGGGAGGGAGGGAGAGACAGAGATGGAGAGCGGAAGATTCATATTTTATGGAACTACTGTTAGTATAAAGATCACATCATCAGAGATTGTTGGAGAGTATTTTAGAGAAGGAATTGGACACTAGTAGAGATGATCAGGCAGGGTCGTAACAATCGCAGTTACAGATGGTGCTTTTGTGGCCGTACGAGAGGGTGGCCCGCCAGCACATATTTCAGCTGGATGCACTTCCGAGGATGGTCACATATATATACCAGGATGACTGACATCTTACCATGAAGGAGTCATATACTATATATACCAGGATGGGAGACATATATATACTGAGGACCTTTCTGAGTAAGCGCTCATAAGATCAGGATGCCATGATGTGCCCCATGCCCTTCTGTGTGCATTCAAAGAACTGTCTAGACCCTCTTTAAACCAGAAGTCCAGGTGTAGTGCGATGTAGCCCGGGGATTCAGTGCTTGGCAGTGGAGATAGTAAGATGTGACGAGCCTTAAAGGCAACCTGTCAAGTGTCACATGCCCCCAGAACCACCAGCAGCTGTGTTATACATACATCGGAATCCAAGGAGTAACGTTCTCTTCATGCATAGAGTGACATGACAGGCATGCCGAGGTGAGGAGACTTTTAAGCCGCAATGCTACTCTGGGAAATATGCAAATTGTCTCTTCAGAGAATAAGAGGACTAGAGCTCTAGTGCTACCTATAGGAAGTAGCAATTCTAAAAGTCAATATCGACTTTCCAATGAGCCTTCTCACGTGACGTAGGATAAAAGCCAAAATCTGAATCTAAGTTTGCAGACACTGTGTTCCAGGGTACTGACCTTCATCAGTGCAAAGTTTGAGAAGTGGTTTGTCTGTGCGAGGAGTGTTTGACCGGAATCCAATAGATAACATTTTTCCTGCAACATCAACGGCACTTTTAAGTTGTTGTCACACCAACTAAAAATATCATGTTTAATGGGGCAACTAGTCTGGGGACACTAATGCCCCCTCAACTAGTCAAAGCCCATATTTACATATCATAGATGGACCTTAGAAATACTTTTTCTAAAGATCTGTATATATGTATGTAATGTAACACATGGACTGTTAGGCAGTGTGTCTACATATGCAGATACAACGGGTGGCGGTTCTGGGAGCATGGGGGACCTGATAGATTTCCTATAAAGGTGAGCAGTAAAGTGAGTATAAGTGATTTTTTTATTTTATGATGCCCATTTGCAGTTTAGCAATATGGCAGCCAGTACCAATCATTTAGTTGAATCTGTGCGGAAGCGAATTACCTCCCAAAAAATCCACATTTTGCCAATTCAATTAGAATTCAGTTCTACTGTACAATGATAAATGAATATAGATGCTACTTACCTGGTCTTGACACTGTGGGAAACTACTGGAAGCGGTTTCCCCTGCTCTACCAGGTGAGCTGCAGTCTATTGCAAACAAATCCAAGTCGAAGTGGGAGTTGAGCCTCAAATTGCACAACCATCTCAGGTGAGCAAGTTTCATTTACAACTCAACCTTTTTAATTTAAATAAATTCAATTTTACTACGCTTAGTAGTAGTCTTTGTAGTAGATCACAGACTGAACATGAGTCAACAGTGTGATGCAGCAGCAAAAAAGGCAAATACAATTCTAGGATGTATTAACAGAAGCATACAGTCTAGATCACGTGAACTCATTATTGCCCTCTACTCCTCTTTGGTCAGACCTCATCTGGAATATTGTGTCCAGTTTTGGTCAAAACAGTTTAAAAAAGACATCAATAAACTGGAGCAAGTTCAGAGAAGAGCGACCAGAATGGTGACTGTTCTGCAAACTATGTCTTATGAGGAACGGTTACAGGATTTGGGAATGTTTAGCTTGCAAAAGAGAAGACTGAGAGGAGACATAATAGCTGTATACAAATATCTCAAGGGCTGTCACATTGTAGAAGGATCATCTGTATTCTCATTTGCAAAAGGAAAGACTAGAAGCAATGGGATGAAACTAAATGGGAGAAGACACAGATTATATATTAGAAAAAACTTTTTGACAGTTAGAGTGATCAATGAGTAGAACAGGCTGCCACGAGAGGTGGTGAGTTCTCCTTCAATAGAAGTCTTCAAATAGAGGCTGGACAGACATCTGTCTGGGATGATTTAGTGAATCCTGCTTTGAGCAGCGGGTTGGACCAGATGGCCCAGGAGGTCCCTTCCAACTCTACCATTCTATGATTCTATGATTCTAGTCTTAGTAGTCTTTTCTCCTCTGGACTCTACCATCAATTGTCACAGATGCTACCTACATTACATGTGTTCATTAACTCACCTCTGACATCACTACATTCAGGTCATCTGACAAAATTTTGTATTCAAGCACATTAGATGGTTCAAAACTGTGTGCAGCAAAGCATCCTCTCGTCTTCAACACTCGAACTGTCTCATTGACAAACTTTCATTTGTGAAAAAATGTGCAGCAAGTCCAGCATGTACCAGGTCCACAGAAGCATCCTTCAGAGGTAACTTCTCAGCTGGAGACACCCTACAGACAAAGGACAGATGATTGCCAGTGTCACTTATACCATCTAATCCTCTCATTATACCAGCAGAATTAGGAAATCCGGTTTAGTACTTACATGTACGACACATTTTTTGCCAAGGTCAGTTTTTTAGTCACATTTACTTGGGATTCACTGATATCTAGTCCCATGACATTCTTGAAGTGAGGAGCTAGAGGTAAAGTGTAACGTCCAGTCCCACGGCCAACATCCAACGCCATTTCAAGGGGCCGCCCATTTGTCTTTATAAAAAGGTAGAGTACATTTTGTAAAGCTAGAATGCTTTCCGTGTACATTGTTTATTATACTGATAGATGTAAGTTGTAGGTACAATCATTTAGTATTTTGGTCCATTTACATACATTTAAAATACATTGCAGCAGTGCAAGTACACATTCCTACAGATTTATACATGAGCATCAATAATATAACTATTAGGATCCAAAAAGGAAAGTATTTGCCAGAACTGTATCCAGTTTATGTGTATGAGCGCAGACAAGCTAAAGAGTTTAGACATATATTGAGACTGTAAATTTATGTCAACTAGCTTGGCCCGTGAAAAATTTTTGCACATTGGATGTCGGGGCACAGACAAATTCAGAAAAAGCAAGCAGGTCAAATGTAAATGTATTTCATGAAATGATGAACACAGAAAGGTATTTATATATGTAGATTGTTAAAACAATAAATTGGTTTGATAAGTAGAGGCCAAAAAATGTCTTCTCGTTGAGGTGCCACCTGCAGGTCATTGTGCCTTTCTGTAGGTTTATGTAAATAAATAATTAAACTGTATAAAGTGATAAAATCGTAGATGTGTGGTTTGTTTGGCTCTTTTCTTGCTGAAGGGAGCAAGTTTACCTTTCAAATGGTGTATCATTTGTGTGTGTGGGGAGAAGTAATCAGCGAAAAAGCAGTGCATGTTTACAAATGTGTTTGCATATGTGACTCACCATTTGTGTGTGTGGGGCGAAGTAATCATCAAAAAACAGTGCATGTATACAAATGTGCTTGCATATGTGACTCACCTGCAGTGAAGTGTGCAATCTTTCAATGTGACTGAAACAGACTGGGCAAGCACTTGAGCAAGCTGGAAAGACCCCAAGGCAAATGTTTGGATTTGTTTGTGATGTCTGTAAGCAGTTTTGTGGTAGTGTGCTTTGGGGTAGTGTGCTGCCACCTGCAGGTAATTTGACCTTTCAAATGGTGTATCATTTGTTTGTGTGGGTGGAGTTTGAACGGAGCAAGTGTGCAATTCAATAGGCAGTGTATGTTTACAAATGTGTTTGCATATGTGCCTCGCCTGTAGTGGTGTACAATCCTCCAATTTGGCAAAAATAGGCTGGGCAAGCAGTTCAGCAAGCTGGAAAGCCCCCAAGGCAAATGTTTGGATTTGTTGGTGATGTCTGTAAGCAGCTTTGTGGTAGTGTGCTTTGGGGTACTGTGGTGCCACCTGCAGGTCATTTTTTCCTTACTGCAGGTTTATGAAAATTAATGTTTAAACTGTATTTTGTGATCAAATCATGGATGTGTGGTTTGTTTGGCTATTTTCCTGCTGAAGGGGGCAAGTTTACCTTTCAAATGGTGTATCATTTGTGTGTGTGGGTGCAGTATGAACGGAGATACAAAGTAATCACCGAAAAACAGTGTTTAGAAATAATAAATAGGTTGAAAAGACGAGACACAGGAGGTTTTTTGAGGGGTCTTCATGCTGAAGATCTGATTTTGTGCATGAAGGGTTTTAAGTAATATCTGGGGATATTTTTCCCTAAACAATATAATGTCCCTACAGGGTAAGAAAAATGTATGGACTCATGTACATCAGATTACAGCTCGTACTGCACTTATAGTTGATTTTATCCACACAGGCTTCATTTTAACCCTGTTGAAAAAATGTTGCTTTGTGCCTTTGCTCAGAAAACCTACTGGAAATGGAGCTATTAATGATAGTGAGATGGCACTGTCGAAGGAGGGACCAAATAACACATAAAACATCATCGTTCTCGGTGGTGCATCAAGCTGGGTGTACAGTACTCACACGGACAAAACTCAAGTCAGTCTATGCGAGCTGTGTGTAAATTATTACAGTAATTCATACCATTACTTTCAACCATGTACAAGATATATACAGTGCCCTGAAAAGTATTCATACCCTGTCAACTTTTCCACATCTTTAAACTTAAACGTATTTTATTGGGATTTTATGTGATATAACAACACAAAGTAGTAAGTATTTGTGAAGTGTAGAGTTAATGTAAAGTTAATGATACATGATTTTATAAATATTTTAAAAATATAAATCTGAAAATTGTGATGTACATTTGTAATCAGCTCCCCCAAGTAAATGCTGTGTAGGACCACCTTTCGCTACAATTACTGCTGCAAGTCTTTTGGGGTGTGTGTTTATCAGCTTTACACATCTAGAGGCTGAAATGGGCAAACTAGCTGTAGCTTAGTGAGGTTGGATGGAGACGTCTGTGAACAGCAATTTTAAAGTCTAGCCTCAGGTTCTCAATGGGATTTAGGTCTGGACTTTGACTGGGCCGATTAAAAACATGAATATGCTTTGATCTAAACCATTCCATTGTATCTCTGGCAATATGTTTAGGGAAGTTGTCCTGTTGGAAGGTGAACTTATGTAGGGGGATGGGCATGTTGCCATGCTCCTTGAAAAACCTTAATTTAATGTTGTGCAGTGTAATGTGTGGTGTGTACTGTGTGATACATAATATTATGTGATGTTAAGTATAATGGCCACAAGATGGCAATAGCATTGTTATAGTCTGCCCAGCACCAGACAGTGAGTAGGGTAAGATACATAGCTTTAAGTCCATAGTTTAACCCATAGAGGGAGGGAAGATGCAGGGGGTTCAGAAAGGCCTTCCTGGTAGTTAATCAGAAAGAGCCCAGAGTGTGCAGAGTAAAGACTTCAGGCAAAAGTAAAGCTAAGCACAAGGAAGAGAACACGTACACCATTGTAGCTACTAAGCGTCTACAGTAAAGAAAGGCAAGTACTGTCATATTGGGACACATCCTCTCCTATGGAGAAATCACAGGACGTGTTGCTACAGGATGCCTATGACTCTCGTGGACTGGATACTAAGAGTAGTTATCAGGGGCGGTAGCGTAACTCCTTGAACTGTGTGGTCCCCACAGTAAAAAAAGGGACCGTAGCATTACACCTCGACCCATGCAGTCCCCACAGAGGAAAACTGAAGCTCCCAAGATAGTGTAGTGTGCTGTACAAAGAGTAGAGGAAGTAAGCAAAGAAAGTAGTGTTTTCAGGGAAGAAGATGTGTGTGTTCATGTCGCTTGTGGGTAAAGAAACGTACTTGAATATAAATTCCTCCTATCTGCTGTATATAGGTCATATCAAGTTATTCTTCAGTAAAAAGAAGTTTAATTTCAAATGGTGGTCTCCTTTCATGAACTGGTTAACATCTGGTCCTGGCAAACCAGCGACAGCAGTTACATGCTGCCTGCACAGGTGTACCGCCCCTATGACACAAGTCAGGACCTCCACTTCTATGTAATGTGTCGGAGCACAGGAGATGAGTACCTTGCCCACCGCTACTGTCCCACGCCACGTTACACCTAAGTCACAGTCCATTCTAATGTCTTTTTCAGCCTCTAACAGATTTTCTTCCAGGATTGCCATTTATTTAGCTCCATGTATCTTCCCATGAACTTCTCATCAACTAACTTCACTTTTTGTGTTGAAAAAAGTGTCCCCACAGCACGATGCTGACACTGACATGTTTGACGGTGGGGATAGTGTTTTCAGGGTGATGTGCACTGATAGTTTTCAGCAACACATAGAACTTTTTGGGCTAAATGCAAAATGCTATTTTGGTCTCATCTGACCAAAGCACCTTTTTCCACATGCCTTTGTAGGGGACACAGCTATCATGTGGAAGAAGGTGCTCTGGTGAGATGAACTAGAACTTTTGGAACTAAATGCAAATGGCTATGCATATTGTACCCAATTTACAAATTGGATCCCTGTTATGTCTCGGTAGCTGAGGAGCGCAGGCAAAAAAGACAACACACCAGAGCAGTTGGAATCCATGAGACTGCAGCACCCTGACCAACCACCACAACCAGAGGCAGCCATGGAGCGCTCCCACGCCGGTCCCAGACGCCTCGCCACAGCCTGAGAAACCAACCACACCCAAAGACAGAAACAGGAAAGCTATCTGCCCCGGAGCAGAACCCCAAAGATAATAGAAAGCCCCCAAACATGCAATGGCGGCCAGACAAGATGAAACACTGACACAGAAAGAAAACAGTATGAGCAAACGCTGGGGCCCAAACTAACTAAATAGAAAAGGATAGGAAGGGTACCCACTGCAATCCCAGAAAACCCCGAAAGGCACCAACTCCACTAACTTCAAAAAAACCTGAGATCACACGACCTCTACCACCTAAATTAGTTCTCTGGTGTAACAAAATCAAAACAGCAGCCACTGAAAAAACTGGAAAAAGCAAAAGTACAAACATCAGTGGCTGAACAAAACTGAGAGGGCAGAAGCCCCGGAGGGGACCCCGAAGGCCCCCACAGAAGTGCAGGACAAAATGCAAAAATACAGCACAAACACAAAAGAAGAAAATGTCCTATCTGTTAGCAGGAGATGCAGACACGACACAGCAGGCCACAAGGGAAACAGGAATAAAGGATCCAGACCAGAACAATAGATCACCGGCAACCCTGATGGGAAGGTGACTCCCTTATATAAGACCAATCAGTAACACCTGATTCCCAGTCCTCACAATCTTCACTGGACAGACCAGCACCGCTTGTAACCACCAGAGGGAGCCTCTGCTCAGAACTCATCTCAAACCCATTCACAACAGTACCCCCCACTTGAGGAGGGGTCACCGAACCCTCATTTGAGCAACCAGTCAGTCAGGATGAGTTCTATGATACGCACGGATAAGTCTCCTAGCATGGATGTCCGAAGCAAACACCCAAGAATTGTCTTCCTGACCATAACCTCTCCATTTAACCAAATACTGGAGTTTCCGTCTAGAAAAACGAGAATCTAATATTTTCTCAACCACATACTCCAGATTGCCCTCAACCAAAACAGGGTCAGGAGGCACAGCAGCAGGAACCACTGGCTCAACAAACCTCTTCAACAAGGACTTGTGGAACACGTTATGGATCTTAAATGTCCCTGGAAGAAGCAAACGAAAAGAAACAGGATTAATAATCTCCATAATCTTATAAGGTCCAATGAACCTAGGCTTAAATTTAGGAGATGCTACTCTCATAGGAATATTCTTTGAGGACAACCAGACCAAGTCCCCCACTTTAAACCGAGGACCATCAGTCCTATGCCGGTTAGCAAACCGCTGGGCCCTCTCCTGAGAGAGGGACAACCTCTCCACTACCTGGTCCCAAATCTGTTGCATACGCTCCACAACAGAGTCAACACCTGGACAGACAGAAGCCTCCGTCTGTCCTGAAGAAAATCGAGGGTGAAACCCAGAATTACAAAAAAATGGAGACATCAAAGTGGCAGAACTAGCCCTATTATTAAGAGCAAACTCAGCCAAAGGCAATAAAGAGACCCAGTCATCCTGATCAGCAGACACAAAGCATCTTAGATAAGTCTCCAATGTCTGGTTTGTTCTCTCAGTTTGACCATTGGTCTGAGGATGAAATGCCCAGGAGAAAGACAATTGAACACCCAGTTTAGAACAAAAAGTCCTCCAAAATCTGGAAACAAACTGGACTCCTCTGTCAGACACAATGTTCTCAGGAATGCCGTGTAAACGAACCACGTGCTGAAGGAACAACGGCACCAATTCAGAGGAGGAAGGCAACTTAGGTAATGGCACAAGATGTATCATTTTGGAAAACCTATCACAAATTACCCAGATGGTGGTCATTCTCTGAGAAACAGGAAGGTCGGAAATGAAATCCATAGAGATATGGGTCCATGGTCTCTTGGGCACAGGCAATGGCATCAACAAACCACTAGAGCGAGAGCAAGGCTTGGAGCGAGAGCAAGTCCCGCAGGACTGCACAAATTCCCTGACATCACGAGACAAGGTAGGCCACCAAAAGGGCCGACTAACCAAGTCTCTGGTACCAAAAATTCCGGGATGCCCAGCCAATGCGGAACAATGAATCTCAGACATCACACTCTTTTTCCACTGGTCCGGGACAAACAATTTCCCAACAGGGCAGCCTATCCTCCTGACACCCCTCCAGAGCAAGTCTCAAATTGGGCGAGATGGCGGAAAGAACTACTCCCTCTTTCAAAATAACAGAAGGATCAGATAACTCAGGAGAGTCCGCAAGGAAACTCCTCGAGAGGGCATCCGCCTTAACATTCTTAGTGCCAGGAAGAAAGGAAACCACAAAATTAAAACGTGTGAAAAACAAGGCCCACCTGGCCTGTCTAGGATTGAGTCGCTTGGCAGATTCCAGATAGACCAGATTCTTATGGTCCGTAAGGACCACCACCTGATGTTTGGCTCCCTCCAGCCAATGTCTCCACTCTTCAAAAGCCCACTTCATGGCCAATAACTCCCGATTACCCACGTCATAATTACGTTCAGTAGGAGAAAATTTTCGAGAGAAAAAGGCACAAGGGTTACTTTTAGAGGTCTCTGGATCTTTTTGGGACAAAACGGCACCTGCCCCAATTTCAGAGGCATCAACCTCCACCTGAAATGGCAGAGAAACATCAGGCTGCCGTAGAACAGGAGGAGAAGTGAATCTCTGCTTAAGTTCCTGAAATGCAGAGACTGCCTCAGGAGGCCAATTCACCACATCAGAACCCTTTCTGGCCAAATCAGTTAATGGTTTAACAATAACCGAGAAATTACCAATAAATTTACGATAAAAATTGGCAAAACCCAAAAATCTCTGAAGAGCCTTTAATGAAGTAGGTTGGACCCAATCACAGATGGCCTGAACCTTGACCGGGTCCATTTCAATAACAGATGGGGACAAAATGAATCCCAGAAATGAGATCCTCTGTACGCCAAAAAGACACTTTGATCCCTTCACATACAGAGCATTCTCTCTCAAAATCTGGAATACAGTTCGAACATGTTTCACATGAGAGTCCCAGTCATTAGAAAAAATCAAGATATCATCCAAATAAACAATCAGAAATTTGTCCACAAAATCCCTGAAAATGTCATTCATGAAGGACTGGAAGACGGAGGGAGCATTAGTGAGCCCAAAGGGCATCACCAGGTACTCAAAATGCCCTTCAGGGGTATTGAATGCCGTCTTCCATTCATCCCCGTGCTTAATGCGAATAAGGTTATACGCCCCCTGAGGTCAAGCTTGGTAAACCAAGTAGCGTTTTTCACCCTGGAAAACAGGTCAGAAATCAAGGGTAACGGGTATTGATATTTCACAGTAATATTGTTCAAGAGACGATAATCAATACACGGCCTTAATGAACCATCCTTTTTGGCCACAAAGAAAAAACCGGCACCTAAGGGTGAAGAGGATGGTCTGATATGACCCTTCTCCAATGATTCCTTGATATAAGACCGCATAGCGTCATGTTCAGGTACAGACAAGTTAAAAAGGCGACCTTTAGGGAATTTACTACCAGGCACTAATTCAATAGCGCAGTCATAGCTCCTATGGGGAGGCAAGGATGCAGATTTACTTTCGCTAAACACATCGGACTCTTTCTCGAAGCAGACATGCTTTTGGTGACCATTGACATCGAGTCTTTCTACACGTCCATTAGACATGATGATGGGCTTCGGGCTGTTCGTTTTTTTCTTGAAGCTGCCAACTGGGATGGCCATTTTTTGGAATTTATTTTGGATTTATTGGAATTTGTTTTGACCAAAAATTATTTTGTATTTAAAGACAAATTTTATTTACAGACACAGGGGACTGCCATGGGCGCGGCGTGCGCTCCGTCATATGCAAACCTGTTTCTTGGCTTTTGGGAGAGGCAGGTTTTCTTTGGTGACGGAGCGTACGCCGCGGACCCAGTGGTGGGATGGTTTCGCTATATCGACGATGTGCTCATGGTTTGGAAGGGGAATGAGGCAAGTCTATCTCAATTCATGCAGTACCTCAATGACAATTCCTTTAATCTTAGGTTTACTTTCAAATATCATGCCAAATTTATTGATTTTTTAGATGTTACTTTGTGTGTGGCGGAGGATGGTTCTATTGAAACAGATTAATTTCGGAAGGAGACTGCTGTCAACTCGCTTCTACACGCCTCCTCCGCACATAATTCATCTGTGATTAAAGCCATCCCAGTGGGACAATTTTTGAGAAATAGACGAACTTGTTCCACTATGACTCGCTTCGAGCAACAGTCCGTCATCCTTGCGGAGCGCTTTAGGGCTAGGGGTATAGTAATCGCTCCATAAAAGCTGGTTATATACGTGCTAAGCGGACGAGGCGAGAGGATCTTTTGGTCACAACAGGGAGAAAAAATTTGAAACAATCTAATGAACTACTGTTTGTCTCTACTTCTAATTGCCGCTGGAATCAGATTCGGGACATATTAAACAAACATTGGCCCGTATTGCAGACGGATGCGGTGCTGGCGGCCAATTTGACTCAATTCCCTGCATTGACACAACGAAGAGGTAGGAACCTTAAGGATTATTTGGTTAAAAGCCATTATGTGGCGAAACCACAATCTTTTTTCCATATATCTAATCCACGAGTGGGCTGTTTCCCATGCGGCTCGTGTGTCGCGTGCCCTAATATCCTTAGGTGTGGGACCTTCAAAAATCTGATGGGAGCAAGGAGTATACGATTAGAGATTATATTTCATGTAGTACCACACATGTGGTTTACTATGCCACATGCCCTTGCCCCCTCATATATGTGGGTCTCACATCAAGGGAATTAAAAATTAGGACACGTGAGCACGTACGGGATATCGTAGCCGCTAGGGAAACTGCAGATGTTGGGGAACTCAAAACGTTGCCCCGACATTTTCGTTTGTGTCATGGATCTGATCCCAGCGGACTCAGAATTAGGGGTATTGACAAGGTTCGTGGGGGTGTCAGGGGTGGCAATCTTAATCGCATCTTGGCTCAACGTGAATGTAGATGGATTGTCACCCTTGACACGGTTACGCCTAGGGGCCTTAATGAAAAATTGACTTTTGTGCCATTTTTGTAAAATTGAGTAGTTAAGTATCCATCACAGTCTTGTGCGCCATGTTCTTGTAAACGTCCTCTTATATTGGTAATATGTGAATTTATCCACCACGTTTTTATTTTATATTTTAACTTTTGTCATTTCTTCAGTTTTTCTTATTTAGTTCATTAACGTCGGTGTATTTTTATTATGGAGATTCTCTAGAAAGTGATGCTTTCCTGCTAAGATTGACGCTGGTTGGACAATAGGACACGGAATTGGTTCACCATTCAAGATTAAAGAAGATATTTATATGTCACTTAATTCATCACAAATTGTACCTTAGGGGTATCACTGTATTATGTAAATGCAGAGGTTATTATTATTTCTTTTTTTCTCTTTTTTCTTTTATATGTCACAATATAATATCAGTAACTGTCATTCTTATCGTTGCATTTAATTGTCACATCGTCACTTTTTGTTTTATTTTATTGTGTTTTTTGTACAGCACACTCCCACAAAATGTCCACCTAGTTGGTCTCCAAAAAGATGGCCGCTGTGGTGCGCGCATGCGCCGTACTCACGCGCCGCCTCTATCTTCTTTCTGGCTATCGATGACGCTGCAGGCGCATAGTAATGACGTCAGGAGGCGAGATTTCGCCCATATGCGCATGGAGCAGCGACGGCCAGAGAGAAGGAGGTGGTAATTACTCGGCGTGTGATGTCAGACGCATGTGCGCCGCTACACACCGGAAATTTCTTAATTATGGCTAGCATATATAAACCCTGGGGTTATGGCAATTAGCATCCCCTTTTGAGAAAGCACTGCCGCGAAACGCGCGTCAGGGGGTCGCTGGGGACGCACAGTCTAACCGTTTAATATGGGTAAGACATGGTTACGATTCTATGATACACTATAGGGCGCATATGACACTATATCTGGACGATATTGACCTTAGGGGTCCGTAACACCATTAATTGTTATATGTGATATGCATCCCTTATTTGTTAATCGTTAGTACTTTAATTATATTCTCTGTCCTACCCTGGTTACCAATCAGTCTGCGCAACCCTTGCATTTATACCCGCAGTTTATTGCCTCCATTTTTACTCTGTATTATGTGCCATTATTGTCGGCATTGTATTTTCTATTAATAAAGCTTTGTAGTTTTATAAATGATGGAGTCCATACTCTTTCCTTTTGGTATATAATGTTAACTCTTTGGAGTAGTTCATCTTTACTTATGGGCCATGGGGCCAAATTTGGGATGAAGCAACTTTGCTTCGGCAGTACTATATTCATACTGTTGTATATGACATTGTTTCTTAATTGTATATAGGTCATATCAAGTTATTCTTCAGTAAAAAGAAGTTTAATTTCAAATGGTGGTCTCCTTTCATGAACTGGTTAACATCTGGTCCTGGCAAACCAGCGACAGCAGTTACATGCTGCCTGCACAGGTGTACCGCCCCTATGACACAAGTCAGGACCTCCACTTCTATGTAATGTGTCGGAGCACAGGAGATGAGTACCTTGCCCACCGCTACTGTCCCACGCCACGTTACACCTAAGTCACAGTCCATTCTAATGTCTTTTTCAGCCTCTAACAGATTTTCTTCCAGGATTGCCATTTATTTAGCTCCATGTATCTTCCCATGAACTTCTCATCAACTAACTTCACTTTTTGTGTTGAAAAAAGTGTCCCCACAGCACGATGCTGACACTGACATGTTTGACGGTGGGGATAGTGTTTTCAGGGTGATGTGCACTGATAGTTTTCAGCAACACATAGAACTTTTTGGGCTAAATTCAAAATGCTATTTTGGTCTCATCTGACCAAAGCACCTTTTTCCACATGCCTTTGTAGGGGACACAGCTATCATGTGGAAGAAGGTGCTCTGGTGAGATGAACTAGAACTTTTGGAACTAAATGCAAATGGCTATGCATATTGTACCCAATTTACAAATTGGATCCCTGTTATGTCTCGGTAGCTGAGGAGCGCAGGCAAAAAAGGCAACACACCAGAGCAGTTGGAATCCATGAGACTGCAGCACCCTGACCAACCACCACAACCAGAGGCAGCCGTGG
>JARQOD010000007.1:49238297-49271420 GCA_033576555.1 Oophaga sylvatica | reverse complement strand
GAGCTGCCTGTTTGGCAGCTCAGCAGCGATCATGTAGCGACACACCAGCGATCCTGATCTTTGTCGGGATCGCTGGTGGTTCGCCATGTGAGACGGGGCCCCTAGTCTCTGAAGTGATTTGTGGAGCTCATGGATGCGGAGCCGACATGACAGCAGCTTAGGGGAATCTGACAGAGCCTGTGACTGTGCTGTGGCACATGCTGCACATGCAGCAGAAAGGACATTGTAGTTTATCTGTGGTGCATCACTGTGTGGGAACAGAACAGCCCATTGCCACGCCTACCACCCTGGCTGCTTACAGGGACTTATGGTGCGCTTCCGCCCCATGCATGTTGAATGTTTCTGTCAGTGATTGACAGAGGCATTTAACTGAATAACAGTGTAAGGTTCTGTGTACATGTTCCTGAAACTCAGTTTGTTCGTCAGCCATTTTACTTTCTGTCTTGCTGCAGCTATCTTGCCCTCAGTCAAAATGGAGTTTCCAGCTTGCATGTTCCCGCCCTGATTCTCTCCTTTTGCTTCTTAAGCAGCCACAGCTGAGCAATCAGTGCTTCAGAACCTAGCCTGCAGTGAACCTGTGACCTGACTCCTAAAGCCTTGGACCTTGTACTCCAGCTATTCCTACTGAGGAACTCTGAAGCACTTGTGGACTCTGAACCCTGCTCTTTGAAAGACCCACGTTTGCATGGACTTATGGTAACAGAGAAGAGATCCTGAACCTGTTGTGGAGAGTGATTGCTGAGCTTAAGTTACTCTGGCCTGCTGTGTCTCCTGCTTCTGTGTCTGCAAACTGTGTGACTATTTTTGCCAACTTGTATGAAGTAATACAAGACTTTCTATATCAAACCTGTGTCTCATGTATTTTCATCGCACCCAAGCACAAGACGCTATATGAACTGTACTACATACATTACAAGATTCTGAAGCCAAAACGTTAGTGTCTGCTGGGTCTGGAAAGGCTGTGTCTGCTGTAACTGTGGATATCGGATGTCCGGTTGTACTTTCTGTGATGACAGTGGTTGTGACTTCTCACAACCATTCCAGGTGAGCAATTCCCTTAAGTGTTTTTTTTTTCTGCAGTGTTACCACAGGTAAACACTATTGTTTTTTTTTTTTTTCTCCTCTCCTCTTCTTCCAGTACTCCTGTCTTAAAAGATCTGGAAAATGGAGGCCCGCATAAAGGAACTTTACGGAGTGACTGATAATATCCTTGCAGATTTGCAGAATATAAAGACCCGTTTTTCAAGCCTACAGGACCTCACTAATCACAATTTGCAAGTGTTTGGACAGACTGCCCAGGATTTGCGAGCCAGGATTGAGGTTCTAGAAGAGTGAGTCCAGGCTCCTGCCGTAGCCCCGAGTTCTGGGATTCCAAGTTGCCCCCTTTTCGTTTTGGCGGTGAACGTGAGAAATTCAGGGGATTTATTAATCAATGCAATCTTTTTTTTTCTGCACATGCTTCACAATTTCCCACTGAACGATCTAAGGTGCTTACTATAATTATGTTGCTTACCAACAAGGCTTTGATGTGGGCAAACCCTCTGATTGAGACTGAGGATGATTGTTTGAATCACCTTGATGCTTTTATTTCAGCCATGGGGCAGGTGTTTGATGACCCCAATCGAGGTGAAACAGCTGAAGCAGCCATGTTAGCTTTGCGCCAAGGTAAGCACTCGGTAGCTGAATATGCCTTGGATTTCAGGAGATGGGCCCTTGATACCACCTGGGACAGTTCCGCCAAAAAATCTATTTTTCGAAAGGGGTTATCTCCACTGATTAAGGATGAACTTGCTCGTGCCGACCCTCCCACTGCGTTAGGTGACTTTATTAACTACTGCATCCGTATTGATACTCGTCTGACTGAACGCAGGCAAGAGAGATGGTTCGAAAGCAATCGCACTAACCTTTTCCTACCTTCCTCTCCAGCTAAGGAACCTTTGAGTAGGATTACACGGGAACCTGAACCTGAACCCATGCAGGTAGACTCTTTACAACGACGGGTTAGTGATGCACGCAAGGAACATTGTTTTAAGGAGAATCTATGTTTCTATTGTGGTAAGTCACGGCACTTCATTATAAACTGCCCCAGCCGTTCTCGTAAGACTACTGCAGCACTCATTCATTGTGAGTGTTGCGAGAGGGGATCTGTCAGGTCCGAGCCTCAGGCTCCAGAGAGATCTGCAGCAACAGATCTTGATTTCTCGGACTTAAACTCCGTTACCTCTGAGGACGTTGACTGTGTAAACGCTGCCATTTTTCAAGTTTCCTCAGCGGTGTCCCAGCTGAGTTGTAAGAAAAACAATTCTCATTGCTTTCTTTCCATCAAACTCTGGGTTGACTCAGCTTGGGTGTCTAGCTCTGCTATGATCGACTCAGGGGCAAGTGGAAATTTTATGGATGTCTCCTTTGCTCTGAAACAAGGGATACGTTCAGTGAAGAAGGCTACTCCAGTACAGATGGAAACTGTGGATGGCTCCCTGCTGACCTCTGGACCAGTGGATCAGGAAACAGAGCCTTTGAGGGTTCTTATGGGTAAAGATCATCAAGAGAAACTGTCCTTTATGCTTATCTCTTCTCCCCACTTTCCCATTATTCTAGGGCTACCATGGCTGCAGGCTCAGAATCCTACCATTAACTGGGAGACCAAGGAATTACACTTTCCAGAGAAACAGATGAGTCCAAAAGTTTCAGCTTGCTCTGTTCCTAAAGGAACCATGTCAGTCCCTGAACTACCAGCTGTATACCAGGACTATGTGGATTTATGTGACAAGAAGAACGCTGACCAGCTTCCTCCTCACCGTCCATATGATTGTCCAATTGAATTATTGCCTGGAGCAGAGATACCTTTTGGTAAGATCTACCCCCTGGCGGGGCCCGAGCTAAAGGCTTTAAAGGATTACATAGACGAAAATCTAGCCAAGGGCTTCATATGCCCCTCTTCATCTCCTGCAGGTGCACCCATCTTCTTTGTAAAGAAGAAAGATGGATCTCTGAGACCATGCGTAGACTATAGGGAACTCAATAAGGTTACTATTAGAAACCGTTATCCATTGCCTTTAATCCCTGAGTTATTGGAGAGAGTGCGACATGCCAAAATTTTCTCTAAACTAGATCTTCGTGGGGCCTATAACTTAGTCCGTATTAGACCTGGGGATGAATGGAAGACTGCATTCAGGTCACGCTATGGACACTTTGAATATCTAGTTATGCCTTTTGGTCTGAGTACCGCCCCAGCCACTTTCCAACACTTGGTGAATGACATCTTCAGGGATCTCCTAGATACATTCGTGGTAATTTATTTGGATGATATTCTAATTTTTTCTAACTCCACAGAGGAACATCATGGACATGTGAGAATGGTCTTGGAACGTCTAAGACAAAATCATCTTTACATCAAACTTGAAAAGTGTGAATTCCATAGGACCGAAATTCAATTTCTGGGGTATGTACTGTCTACACAAGGAATTAGTATGGATGGAAGCAAAACCCAAGCCATCAAGGATTGGCCAAGTCCTAGAAATGTGAAGGAGGTACAGCGCTTCATCGGGTTTGCCAACTTCTATAGACGTTTCATTAGAAATTTCTCTGAGGTAGTGTCACCTATCACCCAACTTACCCGGAAAGAGTCTAGGTTCTCCTGGACTCCCCAAGCCCAGGAAGCATTTTCCCGTCTAAAAGATAAATTTACCACTGCACCTATCCTAGTACATCCCAACCCCGAGCTTGCCTTCATAATAGAGGTGGGTGCTTCAGACTGTGCCGTTGGAGCTATACTCTCTCAGAGAACAGGTGAGAAGAATGTCTTGCATCCCTGTGCCTTCTTTTCCCAGCAGTTGTCTTCGGCTGAGAGAAACTACGATGTGGGCAATAGAGAGTTGTTGGCCATTATTGCCACCTTCAAAGAATGGAGACACCTTCTTCAGGGAGCTGCACAGCAAATAGTCGTCCTGACAGACCATCGTAACCTTGAGTTTATCAGGTCAGCTAAGTGCCTGACTCCTCGCCAGGCTCGCTGGAATCTTTTCTTAAACCAATTTAATTTTATCATTTCTTATAGACCAGGATCGCGCAATGGAAAGGCTGATGCACTCTCTAGGATTTACTCAGCAGAGACACGTCCAATTACTCCTCCTAAGACTATTCTTCCTGACTCTAGATTCCTAGGAGTAATTCATAATCAAGACCTACTTAAGGACATCAAGGAAGCATACCATGCGGATTCCTTTTTGGCACAACCCCCAAGGGACGTAAGTCTTGTCTTTAAGAATGGTGTGTGGATTCAGGGACAACGCCTGTATATTCCTGAAACAGTCAGATTGAGAGTATTGCAACTCATTCACGATTCCAAGATAGCTGGGCACAGAGGAATTCTAAAGACACAGGAATTTCTCTCTCGTTTCTTTTGGTGGCCCACTTGCAGGAAGGATGTTTTAAACTATGTCACTTCATGTGAAGTCTGTGCAAGATGCAAAACACCTCGCTCCTCACCAACTGGTCTGTTACAGCCTCTTCCCACCCCGTCCCGCCCGTGGGGATCCATTTCTATGGACTTCATTGTGGAGTTACCAACCTCTCAAGGGAAGAACACCATTCTAGTGGTGGTTGACCGTCTAACAAAGGCAGCTCATTTTATCCCTTGTGTCGGCTTATCCACTGCAAAACAGACATCAGATTTGATGATTAAAGATGTGTTTCGCTTACATGGAGTACCGGATGAGGTTATTTCGGATCGAGGGGTGCAATTCACTTCTAGGTTTTGGCAAAATTTCTGTGCAGCATTGGACATTAAAGTAAACTTTTCGTCTGCTTTTCATCCCCAGACTAATGGACAGACCGAACGAACCAATCAAACCCTGGAGCAGTATCTCCGCTGCTTTATCTGCCACCTACAGGATGATTGGGTGGATCTACTTCCATTAGCTGAGTTCTCGTATAACAACTCTCAGAGTGCCTCCACTAAGCAGTCTCCTTTTTACTCTAATCTAGGTTATCATCCTAACGATTTCCCATAGAAACGCCTTTACCAGCAGTGGCTGAAAGAATCACGTCTTTACAGAAGAATATGGATCTTCTAAAGGAGAATCTGGAATCGGCTCAGGAAAGGTACAAGAAAGCAGCAGATAAATTTCGTAAACCTGCACCAGCTTTCAAGGTAGGAGACTTGGTCTGGCTGTCAACCAGAAATCTTAAGTTAAGGATTCCATCGTCTAAGTTGGGACATAAGTACATTGGACCCTATAAAATCAGTAAAATTATAAGTGCCGTTGCTTGTCGTCTTCAACTGCCCAGAACTATGAGAATTCACCCTGTCTTTCATGTATCCCTACTAAAGGCTGCGACACCCAATACGTTTCCTGGACGTTCTTCTCCTTGCCCTGACCCAGTGCTAGTCGATGGTCAGGAAGAATTTGTGGTGGAAAGGATTTTAGATTCCAGGTTGTATAGAAATCAGTTACAATATCTGATTAAATGGCAGGGCTACCCAGTGGAGGACAACTCATGGGAACCAGTCAATAACGTTAATGCTCCTCGCTTGCTCCGTCAGTTTCATCAGAGGTACCCACACAAGCCTGGCCTGAGGTCATCCGGAGGTTGTCCCTAAGGGGGGAGTAATGTAAGGTTCTGTGTACATGTTCCTGAAACTCAGTTTGTTCGTCAGCCATTTTGCTTTCTGTCTTGCTGCAGCTATCTTGCCCTCAGTCAAAATGGAGTTTCCAGCTTGCATGTTCCCGCCCTGATTCTCTCCTTTTGCTTCTTAAGCAGCCACAGCTGAGCAATCAGTGCTTCAGAACCTAGCCTGCAGTGAACCTGTGACCTGACTCCTAAAGCCTTGGACCTTGTACTCCAGCTATTCCTACTGAGGAACTCTGAAGCACTTGTGGACTCTGAACCCTGCTCTTTGAAAGACCCACGTTTGCATGGACTTATGGTAACAGAGAAGAGATCCTGAACCTGTTGTGGAGAGTGATTGCTGAGCTTAAGTTACTCTGGCCTGCTGTGTCTCCTGCTTCTGTGTCTGCAAACTGTGTGACTATTTTTGCCAACTTGTATGAAGTAATACAAGACTTTCTATATCAAACCTGTGTCTCATGTATTTTCATCGCACCCAAGCACAAGACGCTATATGAACTGTACTACATACATTACAAACAGTCATGGGTGGATCTCGGATCTATCCACACTGTTAGAGACACTTGATGGTTGATTTAAATCAGTTACTCGTCAGACATATACTGTATGCTATGTGCACAGACACAGTGCACCTAGCCTAAACTATTTACAGGAACTCCGCACATTAATTGTGGGCTCAATGGGAGATAAACCTCAGCACTAATCTATTAAGCAGTGTGCAAAGCTGCTGTGCTCTGCCCATGCATCACTTAAATCTGTCCGCTGCCAAAGCAGTTTTCAGCTGATAGGTGGATATGCTGGTTTCGGGCACCCCAATGATCTCATATTGACAAACTATCCTGTTGACAAACTATCCTGTTGACAAACTATCCTGTTGATAGACAGAGAACCCCTTTAAGCGTATTCTCCCATCTGCAATAATGCTATACATGTTGATGGTAAGTACGGATTGGACACACTGCTGGGCTTAGAACATACCACAGCTCCTGGACAGGGGAAGAAGCAAAAGAGTGTATGCAGACAGGAAAGCATAGGATTACAGCTGATTATTTATGTGTGTGAGGTAAAACATTTTTTTTATGTGAGGTAAAATATTGTTTTTTATCTGGCAGGGAATGTTTTAACTCAAAGAAAGCAGCAACTGTGATCCCATGCTGTCCTGTCTATATACTCTCTTTTGCTTCCTCCCCTGGCAGGAGCTGTGGTACGATCAGACCATGTTCCTGCACGGTCAGACACAGCCATTACACAGAACACACAAGGGCACATTAAGATTATCTCAGCACAGAAACATTCTTTTAACACATCCAATTGTGGAACCTATTATTTTTCAAGATCTATTGATTAAAATGTACTTTATGGAAAAAAAAACCTTTAACCCCTTTCCGACCTCGAGCATACATTTACGCCGACGTCGGACTCCCTCCCTTTGATGTGGTCTCCGGCGGTAAGCCCACATCTTTTTTGGCACATGGCAGCTGACATGTGCCCGGAATAGCCGCGGGTGGAATCGCGATCCACCCGCGGCTATTAACCCGTTAAATGCCGCTGTCAAATGTTGACAGCGGCATTTAACAAGCGCTTGTGGCAATCGCGCTGGAAATCCGCCCATCGGTGACCCACGTCACGTAATCACGGGTCACCAATGGGTTGGCATGACAACCGGAGGTCTACTGGAGACTTCTATGGTTGTCACTGCCGGCTTGCTGTGAGCTCCACCCAGTGGTCGGTGCTCATAGCAAGTGAGTAACTCTACTACATAGAGGCGAACTGATCATCACCTCTATGCAGTAGAGCCGATCGGGTTATGGCCGCTTCTAGTCTCCCATGGAGACTATTGAAGCATGCCAAAAGTAAAAAAAAAATGTTTTTAAAAGTATAAAACAATAAAAAATATAAAAGTTCAAATCTTCCCCTTTCGCCCCATTCAAAATAAAACAATAAAAATTTAAACATACACATATTTGGTATCGCCGTGTTCAGAATCGCCCGATCTATCAATAAAATGAAAGGATTAACCTGATCGCTAAACGGTGTAGCGAAAAAAAACGTCAAAACGCCAGAATTACGTTTTTTTGGCCACCGCGACATTGCTCTGGAAAGAAGGGGAGCGAAAAAGGAAAAAGCAAAACTGAAAAAAGCTCCGAAGGTTAAGGGGTTAATAAAGGCATATTCTACTTGCAAGGAGAATGGTAGAATCCAGTCATATATTTAAGAGGAAAGTTAATGCACCATGCAAAACTCAAAAAGAAAAGATGCCCCAGAATTGTTATTTTATTGGAAATACAGTTAGGTCCATAAATATTTGGACAGAGACAACATTTATCTAATTTTGGTTCTAGACATTACCACAATGAATTTGAAACAAAACAAATCAGATGCAGTTGAAGTTCAGACTTTCAGCTTTCATTTGAGGGTATCCACATTAAAATTGGATGAATTGTTTAGGAGTTTCAGCTCCTTTACATGTGCCACCCTGTTTTTAAAGGGACCAAAAGTAATTGGACAGATTAAATAATTGTAAATAAAATGTTCATTTCTAGTACTTGGTTGAAAACCCTTTGTTAGCAATGACTGCCTGAAGTCTTGAACTCATGGACATCACCAGACACTGTGTTTCCTTCTTTTGATGCTCTGCCAGGCCTTCACCGCGGTGGTTTTCAGTTGTTGTTTGTTTGTGGGCCTTTCTGTCTGAAGTTTAGTCTTTAACAAGTGAAATGCATGTTCAATTGGGTTGAGAACAGGTGACTGACTTGGCCATTCAAGAATATTCCACTTCTTTGCTTTAATAAACTCCTGGGTTGCTTTGGCTTTATGTTTTGGGTCATTGTCCATCTGTAGTATGAAACGACGACCAATCAGTTTGGCTGCATTTGGCTGGATCTGAACACACAGTATGGCTCTGAATACCTCAGAATTCATTCGGCTGTTTCTGTCCTGTGTCACATCATCAATAAACACTAGTAACCCAGTGCCACTGGCAGCCATGCATGCCCAAGCCATCACACTGCTTCCGCCATGTTTTACAGATGATGTGGTATGCTTTGGATCATGAGCTGTACCACGCCTTCGCCATACTTTTCTCTTTCCATCATTCTAGTAGAGGTTGATCTTGGTTTCATCTGTCCAAAGAATGTTCTTCCAGAACTGTGCTGGCTTTTTTAGATGTTTTTTAGCAAAGTCCAGCCTAGCCTTTTTATTCTTTTTTTTTTTCCAATATGTTTTATTGATTTTAAAAAGTATTACAGAAAATTTTTATCACACAAGTCATGAAGTAACAATCTGAATTGACATACTTAAAACTCAATGTGTTGAATTAAGGAGCATTAACACCAAGTAAGTCATACAAATTTAAAGGGTGTCAAACTTATCTCACAAGTATAATACTCATAAATGTCCCCCCCGCTACCCTCCACCCTCCCATCCCCCCAACATATAAACCCCTATAATTTCCCTGCATTCAATTGACAAACAACAAAATTTTTAAGGAATTGGATCATGTCCACTAATTTTCTGAAGAAGATACCACTGAGTATTTTCAAAATTTGACCTTAATTTGTCCCTAGTAGAGTTGAGCGATACTTTCCGATATCCAAAAGTATCGGAATCGGAATGGTATCGCCGATACCCAAAAAATATCGGCGATACCCGATACCGATACCGGAAATCCAATGTAAGTCTATGGGAACAAAATATCGGAATTAAAAAAACCCCATTCTTGCCTTGTTGGTTAATTGTACATGAAGGAAAACAACAAAGAGTAATGTAGAATGTATTAGGGAAGGTGAGGAGACATTAAAGGCATAGATGTTTAACACAATCAAATGGAATAGCATTAATATTGTTTTTTTTAAAGATGTTCGGATTGACGAAGAAATTGACAATGTTGTTCACGTTTTTTCTATTTTGGCAAATATGTATATTTCACAACTTCCATGCTCTTCACCTTTTTAACTTTTGACACACTTTCTCCTTCATAATCTTCAGCAGCATCATCTTTTTCATCAAATTATTCTTCATCTTCACCTTCTTTATCTTCTTCTTAAACTTCTTGCTATTCATCTTTTTGTTAACATTACTCATATTCTTCTTATTAAACTATCATTCTAATTCATATTGTACTTCATCTTCTTCATCATATTCTTATTTGTGACAGAGAATCCTGTACTTGTAGTCTGTCAAAGTATGAATTTTTCATTCTTCCGTTCTTGCTGTCACAAAAGATTTAAATTACAACAGTATTTGTCCGTGTTCAGTTTAGCCTGCAGCAGCAGCAGGCATTTTCCAGGGGCACCACGAGGAGGAACGGACTCACCCCCATACACTGCTTAGTCTTCTTCTGCTTATAATTTAGAGCATATATTTTGCTCTTCATTTTGGTCTTATACTTCATGTTCTTCTGCTTTTAGATCTTCTGCTTATTGTTCTTGTGTCTCTTGTTCTGTATCTTGTATTTGTAGCACAACCTTGTACCAGCTGATGTTACTGGGACACGGTTACTAAGCAGGAGGTACCTTTGCTCCAAAGCACTACCAAGGACCAGCAGACGTTGCAGGAACTCGGATACCGAGATGGAGGCACCTAGGCCAAAGGCACTGCGGAGAACCAGTTGACGGTACTGGAACCCGGACGGGTAGCAGAAGGTACAAGAGCCAATGCAAGTAACGAAGACCAGCTGACTGTGCTGGAACCCGGAGGGGCAGCAGAAGGAAAAGAGCCAATGGCACAACCGAGGACCAGCTGACGTTACTGGGACACGGTTACTAAGCAGGAGGTACCTGTGCTCCAAAGCACTACCAAGGACCAGCAGACGTTGCTGGAACTCGGATACCGAGATGGAGGCACCTAGGGCAAAGGCACTGCGGAGAACCAGCTGACGGTACTGGAACCTGGACGGGTAGCAGAAGGTACCCATGGAAATTTAAGTTGACAGGCCGCGAGCCGGCCGCAGTTACCGAATCCCACAGTACTACAGTGGGTGATTGTGATATGGAAATTTAATTAGGATAAAAATATCCTGTGTTTGCTGCTTGCCATGTCCAAATCTCTATATAATGTCTTTTTGAGCGCTCAGAACGAAATGAGGACTGTCCACACGAAAGTGTCAGTATAACAGTTCGTCAAAGACATACATTTATTATTCATTCAAGGTTTTATACGTTTACAAAAAGGGGCTGGTTAGTCAATTAACATACAATTAAAAGCTGCTAGATTATTGGCTGTTCTAGTGTAAATATGATAATTATGATAATCATGATTAAAAGAGCTGAAGTTGCAGAATTATTGTTTATATTCTTGTGACCTAGTTGCCTTGCATAACTATAATGTAAACAACAGATATCTAATAGGACATTTTGTACTTCATGCATTTGTTCCTTTACGAAGGTCTTATGAAGGCCAGATTTCTTTAAAACGACTGATTATATCTGGCCTAGAAATATGTGAGCACAAGGTTTTTTTTAGCAAGTGAGATCTATCTAACTGTGAACTGTGAATACATATATGTGAATATACTTTGAATATATGGAATACATATATATTTCCATGACAGTCCCCCCTTAGATACCACTTGCCCTAAAAAACCTGCTCCTGGCCCAAAGCGCTGCAACTCTTTTGTGCTGCCGGTGAGTTGAGACACCCCTAGTACATGCCTCCCCCACCGAATACAGACTTTTCGCAAATGGGCGGTCAGGAGGACTGTCCCTGTCGGGGGTTTATGTGTTTGCAATCATAGTCTCCTTATTTGATAGGATGATTCATCAAGGATGTGTATTCTCAGTCTGGAGGTAGTTCGGAGATCTGGTCAAGCCAGGCAGTTCTATCCGGACTGGTGCGAGGTCCAAGATGGTGAGTGGCATCAAATTGGTTGTCTCCTGAACAGTTTTTTCCATTATCCTGCGGATACAAGGAATTACACAGCAACCAGTAATTAATGCAAAAATGAGAACCCCCATAATGGCTGTCCCAACCTGTGCCAACATTTTCTGCCACCCACTCATCCACCCAAAGTATCGATCCATGGGTCAGTGACACCTGAGTTCTGTTTCAGTTCCTCTGATAACTCAGTAAGTTTCTGTATTGCCATTGTGACTTTACCATTTGGGCCAGTGTTGTCTGGGATGTAGGTGCAACAGGTGTCTTTGATCATTTTGTAAACACCTCCTTTCTCAGCTAGAATCATATCCAAAGCCATTCTATTCTGGAATGTCATAATGGAAGTGGGGCCTAACTGTGCTGCCAAACCTTTTACAGCATCTATGGTGACGTTAACAAATCTCTGCTGGTTATAATAGATGTAATTTATCCAATCAACATTTTTGTTTATAGTGACTCAAATCCTGCTTTAACTTGGTCTCTGGCCTTGAACTCATCAGGTAGGTCATCTGGTCATCTGTCTGGTCAGTCAGAGCATCCACGACATCCTTCATGGCTTAGGTGTCTCTCCTGGTACGGGAGCTTCCTTGCAATGCGATACGTGGATTCAAACAGGCTTTCCCTCTAGTTACACAGAGGTTGATGTCATCTGGGGCTCTTGGACAGGATCATCAAATCTGGCAGTGAGGAGAAAAACTCGAGAATGGACATTAGTTTTTGACCAATTCAATTACATAAGTGTTATGATTTGGTAGCTGAGGAGAGCAGGCAAAAAAAAAGCAATACACCAGAGAGGTTGGAATCTATGGGATTGCAGTACCCTGACTAACCACCACAACTAAAGGCAGCCGTGGAGCGTTCCTACGTTGGTCCTAGACGCCTCGTCACAGCCTGAGAAGCTAACTACACCTAAAGATAGAAAAAGGAAAGCTATCTGCCCCGGAGCAGATCCCCAAAGAACATAGGAAGCCCCCAAACATGTAATGGCGGTTAGACAAGAGGAAATACAGACACAGACAGAAAATAGAATGAGCAAACGCTGGGGCCCAATCTGTCTAGATAGAAGAGGATAGGAAAGGCACTTACTGCAACCCCAAAAAAACCCTGAAAAGTACCAACTCTACTAATTACAAAAACACCTGAGATCACACGACCTCTACCACCTAAATTAGTTCTCTGGTGTAACAAAAACTAAACAGCAACCACTGAAAAAACTGGAAAAGGCAAATGAACAAACAGTGGCTGAACTAAACTGAGAGGAGCATAAGCCCCCCGAAGGGGACCCGGCAGACCCCCACAGAAGTGCAGGACAAAATGCAGGCACCAAAAAACTAAAAGAAGAAAATGTCTTATCTGTTAGCAGAAGATGCAGGCACGAAACAGCTTTTCTGGGTCTCTGGGAGTGTGCCTTATGCTAAACAGTGCAATAGGAGTGTGTCATGCCATGGTTTGCGTGTCTCTTGGGCAATTTTTCAGCATTCTATTCTTAAGTGTTTCGTTCAGTTTTTTCTACCTTCCTGCTGCTCTGGGGGTGGTAAGGAGTGTGTAGGCCTAAATCTGACCCTACTGCTAATCGGGTCTTGTGTGTCAGATTTGCTGTGAATGCGGGTCCCTGATCACTTTCTATCATTTCTGGAACCCCGTATCTGCACACTATTTTCCGAAAGTAGCTTCTTTGCAGTAGTCTTTGCTGACTTGGAAGGCTTCTGTTCATCTTGAAAATACTTCTTTTGACCACAATGGCGTATTTGAATCCTTCACTTGGCGATATCTGGATGTGGTCTATCTGGATCCTTTGAAGCTGGTAGAGTGGTCTTTCCAGATGAGGTGAGGGGGTCTTTCTTCCATACGTCCAGGCTTGCATTTGCCGCAGGTCAGACAGCTGCTGGTGAATTTGGCTGTTAGGGTGGAGATCCCTGAAGCGAAACAGTAAGCACCAATCAGATCATTCATTGTGTCTTTGATATGTGGATGTGGGTCCATCTACCCATTGGACCACCATAGGGTGCATACTTTGTGGTAGGCAGAGTTTGAAGTCTATTATTGATAGCCTTCCTTCTTCACGTGTTGCTTTTTTCGCATTCAGCTCTTTTCCTTTTGGAGCTTGGTCTTGTAACTTCTTGAGCAGATCCCGGACGTCTTTTTGTCAGGTTTCTTGTCTTCAGTCGTCATGTAGTAGCCGTCCGGCTCTACGACCTCTCCCACTTCTCCATGTTGTCTTCCTTTGGCTGCTTCTTTGGCTGCCATGTCCGCCATGTTATTGCCTCATGCCTCTTCTGTTTTCAGTTTTCCATGCACTTTGATTTTTCAAATTGCCACCATTTTGAAGTTGGAGTATACCCAGTAGGTCCCTGAAGGCTCCATGATGCTTCACGGTTGTCCCGTTTGCTGTGATGAAGTCCCTTGTAGCCCAGATGGGTCCAAAGTCGTGTGCTATGCCATGCGAGTACCTGTAGTCCGTGTAGATGTTTGCAGTCTTGCCTTCTGCCATCTGGCAGGCCTTCGTCAGCGCTATCAATTCTGCTTCCTGGGCTGACAGGCTAGGTGACAGACTTCTGGACCACAGGATTTCTTGATTGCTGGTCACTGCACTTCCTGTGTTGAAACTTCTTCTGGAGCCATCCAAGTATCCCCCCTTGGGAGTGGGAGTAGAGTGGCCGGGCTGAGGACTGTAGGTCTGGAGACAGTGACATTATGAGACAAAGGCAATAGAGGCGCCACAAAGATGCCTAGCGGTGGAGAGATTACTGTTGGTTGAGCTTGATTGAAGATTGCCAAGATGTCATGTGGAGTGAGAGTTTCCAGTGGCTGTCCAAGAGTGATTTCAGCAACCTTGTCCAGGAGGGTGTGTGCTGCAGATACTGCCATCAGGCAGGAGGGTGCTCTTCTTGCAACTGGATCCAAGCGGGCTGAGAGGCAGCCTAAAAGTCTCTGTTTTCCCCCGTGAATCCGTGCCAGGACTCCAGTAGCATGATCTTCTTTCTTCCATCAGGTAGATGGAAAGACTTTTCATAGTCAGGTAGGCCTGGTATTGGCGCTGAGACTGTGGAGTTCTTCCAATCTCCTGAATGGGTTGAAGGCTGCGTCTGATAGAAGGAGCGGGGTTGCGTTGATGCAAGCGCACAGAGGCTGCATTAGGACTGAGGCATCAGGGATCCAGATTCTGCAATATGACACTAGACCAGGGAAGTCCTGCAGCATTCTTGGAGTTGTTGGGGAGCCATCTTCTCCACAGTGGTCTTCCAGTCTTTTGACATGTGTTTCGTCTGGTGGGCAATACAGTGTCCCAGGGATGTAACTTGCTTCTGGCATCACTGGACTTTGTTCTTCCAGACCTTGCGTTGCTGTTCTTCCAGGTAGAGTAGGAGAGACAAGGAATAGACTGTGCAGGTGTCGATGTCAACCACACAAAAGAGGAAGTCATCCACGTGTTGTAGAAGAGTGACTCTTGCATATTCTGCAATCCAGTTGATGAGGATGGAGGACATTGTCTTGGTGAAACTTAAAGGGCTTGTTTTGAGCACCTTGAGGCAACATTGTCCATATGCACTGCACTGGTGCGTGAAAGCAGGCCTCCAGGTGGAGGGGAAACACTGAAGAAGGTACTGGCCAGGTTGATCACCGTGAATACCGTTGCGGTGACTGGGACTCTTGAGAGCAGAGTGTGATGGTTCAGCACTGTTGGGGTTTCAAATACCGTAGCCTCTTTCGCGGCCTCCAGGCCTTGCACCATTCTGAACTCAGTGGGGTTTACAATCTTTTTCTTCACTGTGGAAAGCTGGGATTGATTCCGATGGGCGAGGCAGCCCAGTTTGGCCTTGTCCTTCAGTATGCGGCAGGGGACTCCCATCTGCTGGTGCAGAGCTGGCGGGAAAACAAGCCGTCTACTAGGATCTACATCATGAGAGATGACGACCAGCTGGCTTTCTTGTTCTCCACCAAGACAGTTACTGTGTTAGCACCTGTTCTGGTCACAGGGGGTCTTCTTGTTGGGACGTCTCCTTAAACGGCTGCTTTCTTTTCAGCACGGGCCATCAGTAGTTTCTTTTTCTCCAGCTCGGTCTCAGGTCAGTATTTGTGCACAAGTTTGAAGAGCTGAGTGGCCTTTTTCCGGTCTAGGGCCTGGGTAAAACTGGTTGATTGCAAGGGGCACCTCCTGGTGCTTGCAAAAGATGAACCTCTGGCGTTAGAGCTGGATGAGGTGTTGCCATTCCATGAAGCGAGTAGAGTCCTTCTTGAGTTGAATATCCTGGCCAATGCCAAAGTTCTCAGGCCGTCTTCTTAAGCGAGTTCACTTAGACCTTCAGTTGGTCAGAGACATCTTGACCCTGGGTGATGGAGTGGCTTTTCTGGTACTATATCCAGCACCTCCTGTGATAGGTCTGCAGTGTGGTTGTTTGAGGTTCCTGTTTCTTCTTGGGTCAGGGGTGAAGAAAGTGTCATGGTCCCATCTTCCTGGAACACTCTGGTCGCTTTCAGCTTCTGCAGTAGGTCCACTCCCAATAGGTTGAGGGTGCAGGTTTTTTACACAACAAACTGGGACATGATGGAGTGTTCTGGCTGAGTCCACACGCTCAGGGGCTTCATAATCTGGAAATATCTGACTTGACCATCAATTCCCATGCAGGAAGCAGAAGATTCTGATAGGTAGGTGAGGTTGCGGAGTTCCACAAGAAAAGATATGACTACGCCATCCACTCTCAGGATATTGGTCCCACTGGTGGGGTTCCTTGTGGACTTGGTGTCTCTTGTCCTATGGACGGGGTTCTTCACTGCTTTCTGTGTTTCTTCCTTGGCTTGCTTCTCTAGACAAAGTGGTGGGTCGTAGGGGTTCTCTGCAGCGGTTCCGGTAATGGCCAAGCTTGCCACAGTTGTAACACTTGACATTCCTTCTGTCCCGGCGGGACTCAATCCTTTTTGCTACTGTGAGCAGGGTGTCCATGGCTATTGACGTGTACTCAGGCCTGGCTGCTACCAGTGGTTTCCTGATTGGTTCTCTCAGTCCATGCACAAAAGCCTGTGCCAACATCCGTCTGTGTGTCTGATCATGGGTAATGAGGCCCAAATCTTGAAACACTTGCATTACTCTGTCATGGAACTTCTCCACAGACTCTGTCTTGTCTTGACTCGTGACATGTAGGCTGAGAGTTTGTCCTGTCAGTCTGCTTTTGGCCCATTCTCTGAGTTGCTCAATTAGCTTTGGTCCTGTCTCCCAGGCATACGCATCTAACTCTGTTGGAAGCTTGAAGTGTTCTCTCATAATTGACCAGAATGCATCACCTGCTTTTATTTCCATTTCGGTCCAGAGATCAATCCAGGCTGCTGTATACGTTTGCTGGATCTGCTGCATTTTTTGGCAAAATAGCATGGGATGTATCCCTGGGTCTGGCAGCATACTGATCACCTGGCTTGGGATGAAGGGCTCATAGGATGGTGCCTCTACCTGTCCCTGCTCTATTGGTGCTTGTGTGTTTTCTTCCCTAGTATTGGGCAGCATGTGTGACGTTGCATCTTCATCTTCATCAGATAAGAAGTGACATGGTGTACTTGGTGCATACACTGGGTGAGATTTGGGCTTTAAAGTTGTCTTGCTGCATGGGGATTTCCCACTTCCTTGCTGAGGCTGCGGTGGATCAGTGTCATGGTTCCATGCTAGCAGCCCTGTAGCTATACCACTCCCCTGCGAAGCCCTAGCAGTGGACTGTTGTGTCTGGGGGCTACATGTAGCGTTTTGTGTAAGGAGATCTGTACTTTCTTCTCCTGATATAATGACTGGCAATGTTTGTACTGTGCTTGGGATAGACAAGGTGCCCTGTGCTGGAGACACTGAATACAGGGACACCACATTGCTTGGATTGGGCGTTGACCAGTTGGTAACGAAGCAGGAAAAAAAGGAAAAGAAGGGAGGTGTGCCTGAGAGGAGGAGGAAGGAGGAGAAAGATCTTCCCCGCTTCGTGCAGCCTGGGAGGGCATGGCTGGAGCTATGATGCCGTCTCCCAGTAGGGAGAGGTGGGAGGCACCGCATGTTGCACAAGTGTCCCTGTACCATGGATTCTGTTGAGAACAGACTGAACATGTCCAATATTTCCCTTCACCATATGGGGGTGGTGATGGCTTAGCATCTTTCCCTATCTTGTACACATAAAAATCATATCCTGGCTTGTTCACATATCTTTCTGAACTTCCTAAATGATGCAAGTTTACTGCCACTTTGTACCATGCATTTGCATCAGTCAGCAATTTTGAATCTACTAGCTTCCCTTTTCTATTTTTCAATACATCCTGCCATTCCGCAGCTTGGTGTCTGCCCTTCTTATGGATTTCACACACTTTCATGAGCTATCTGTAATTTTTTACATACTTTACTCCTTCTTGTTCAGCTACCAGCTGGGGGGCAGTTTTCTCTCCAGGGAGCATAAGACTCTCCTGCTTGCCCATCTTGTTCCCCATTTTTAAAAAAAAAAAAAAAATTTTCCTCGCCGAATGCCCGACGGGAGGGGCTGCTCAGACCAATGCGTAGTTTGTGTCTGCTCTCTCCCACAGCCTGTAATTCTCCTTATCTATGTGACCTTGTTCTAAGGCAAGCTTGTAGAAAAAAAAATGGCTGGAGAAATAAAGCTCTAAAATAAATTGCTTGGAGAAAAAATCTCTCCAAAATCATTTAAAAATGTACTTAAAAGAAAAATTTTAAAAACAAAGTTAGATTTAGTAAAAAAAAAACTCTAGAAAAAGTAAACAAAACAAAAAAAAAATAAATAAATAAATTCACCAAAAAGGGGAGAAAAGAAAAACTGTATTAATCATAAAACTCTGAAAAACAACCCTTGTTACTAAAACAGTTAATTAAAAATCTCTGGAATGTCAGCTGGCTGCTTCCCCCCTCCCTTCCTTATATCTCTGCTTGCTGTCTCTATAGGCACTGAAATCACGTAACAAAAAAGAAAAAAAAAAAAAATTATTATTCCTCAGAATAGCAAAAAATGAATATAGTTCAGTCTGAATGCCTGATAATTTTCACATTAAAACCTGTAGCCAAAAAACTAGCTTAAAAAAATAAAAATCAAAGCCAAGAAACAGAATGCCTGATAACGTGATTAGCAGAGGAGGGGGGGTCAAAGGGGTTTTCTCGCTGCTGCAGCCAGCACACTGCTCTGAATGAGTTACTGACAGAGCGCACGGAGATGTGATTTAAAGCGACAGTACCTGATACAGACAATGAGACAGACACCCGGGAGAATACGAATCCCTCTTTTTATGATCTGTGACACATACAAGCTGCTCTGGTAACTGATAACTCACCAATTGCACTGAGCGCGGCGAAGCTCAAGGTTCTATCGCTCTGTACCGTAGCCCTGGCCGGTGCGCCGGTCACAGTAATCTGCCATAGCCTTCATCAAAATTCTCACTATCCACGTCTGATTTGACTGGGATGGCCTCCCGGTGCGTGGACAATTATTGTGAGAACTTATCCAAAACAAAGCTTCTGCCCTTCACGTCTGATTTGACTGGGATGGCCTCCCAGTGCGTGAAAGTTTACTGCAGAAACTTAACCGATTAAAGCCCTCGCTTCCACAACTGGATTTTTTGGGATAACCTCCCTCCAATGTGTGAAGAATATCTGCGTGGACTTATCCAAAACAAAGCTCCCGCCCTTCACGTCTGATTTGACTGGGATGGCCTCCCGGTGCGTGAAAGTTTACTGCGGGAACTTATGCAGCAATTGTCTTTTGCTATACAGCCCCAGAGATCAGCAAGCAAAAACACAGTCACCGTTCCAACTTTCTCCCAGTTCACATAAAACATGAAACATATACAGCACAGCAGCAACCAACTCGGCTTATATCCCAGGGCTTTTGGATAAGGGTATGGACTTTTTACACAACCTGGGAATGCGGTGATGACCACGTCCGACCGGCTGGAAGTGTAGGCTAGGACTAGGCACAGGGAACATTCAGGTAAGATGACAAAGTTTTCTTACCTTACTGATGGAGCTGCAGTCTCCGTCCCGTGTGCCAAGGCCAGGGCCAACACCCCCGTCTCTCCGGTCGGCCGAGTCCTCGTGCGTTTCGTCCAATGCCCCACGTTGGGCGCCAACTGATATGGAAATTTAATTAGGATAAAAATATCCTGTGTTTGCTGCTTGCCATGTCCAAATCTCTATATAATGTCTTTTTGAGCGCTCAGAACGAAATGAGGACTGTCCACACGAAAGTGTCAGTATAACAGTTCGTCAAAGACATACATTTATTAATCATTCAAGGTTTTATACGTTTACAAAAAGGGGCTGGTTAGTCAATTAACATACAATTAAAAGCTGCTAGATTATTGGCTGTTCTAGTGTAAATATGATAATTATGATAATCATGATTAAAAGAGCTGAAGTTGCAGAATTATTGTTTATATTCTTGTGACCTAGTTGCCTTGCATAACTATAATGTAAACAACAGATATCTAATAGGACATTTTGTACTTCATGCATTTGTTCCTTTACGAAGGTCTTATGAAGGCCAGATTTCTTAAAATCGACTGATTATATCTGGCCTAGAAATATGTGAGCACAAGGTTTTTTTAGCAAGTGAGATCTATCTAACTGTGAACTGTGAATACATATATGTGAATATACTTTGAATATATGGAATACATATATATTTCCATGACAATTGTCCTATTGTCACAACGGAAACAGCCTTTATTTGCATATCCCGCAGCACACATAGGAAGCGCCTAAACTCAAAGCACCATAGAGTCGGCTAACCCGACCGCAACACGACAGGACAACTTATTGGAGGCTAAGTGACGTTTACACTGACAGGAAACAGATGGCGTGCTGTAACCAGTCTGGGCAGGAGTGAGTACCCGTGCCAATGACACTTGCGAGCAACAACTGGCGGTGTTGAAGCCCAGGGATGAGAAGACAACAGGGTGGAGGCAGCATGACTTTTTGCCGTTCACACAGCAGGGGAACAGCTGACATTACTGAACCCCAGTAACACTATAGCTTGTGTATTGGTCTGTGGACACGACACTTCTGAGCAGCAACTGCCAGTGTTGTAGCCCAGGGAGTAGAGTTCAGGTGATAGAAAGATGAACATAACAGGAGACATGGATAACGTTGCGAACCAGTTATTTAATCTGAAAACGGACAGACAAATTCTGGCGAGATCCATGCCTTGTTCATTTTCAGAAAAGTAAGCCGGTCTACATTATCGGAGGATAGTCGCATGCGACGGTCTGTTAGTACACCACCTGCAGCACTAAAGACGAGCTCCGATAATACACTGGCAGCAGGGCAAGCCAGCACCTCCAATGCATACTGGCTAAGCTCTGGCCATGTATCCAGCTTAGAGACCCAAAACTTGAATGGGGAAGAGCCATCTGGGAGTACACTGAGAGGGAAAGACATGTAGTCTGTCACCATCTTACGGAAACGTTGCCTCCTGCTGACTGGAGCCGTCTCGGATGGTGTAGACATTTGTGGCGCTGCCACAAAACTTCGCAACATTTGGAACATACTGGTCTTGCCCTGTGCAGAGGCGCTGCTTGTGCTCCCTCTTGTTGCAGAGCTGTCTCCACTGCCTCGACGCACAGAGCTGCTTTGTAAAGCAGTACCAGCAGCAGTGCTCTCGGCTGGAATGGAGAACATTATGGATTGCACCAGTGTGTCTTGGTACTCCCGCATTTTACGCTCCCGGTTCAACGGTGTGATGAGGCTTTGTAAGTTGTCCCGGTAGCGAGGGTCTAGGAGGGTGTACACCCAATAATCAGACGTGGTGAGAATGTGGGCGATGCGGCGGTCGTTTCTCAGGCACTGCAGCATGAAATCAACCATGTGCTGCAGACTCCCAACTGGCCAACAAACGCTGTCCCCTGCAAGAGGCGTCATCTCTGCCTGCTCTGCATCACCCCACCCTCGCTCTACATACTGACTAGAGCGTTGTGTATCTCCCTCTGGAGCGATGTCTTCCTCCTCCATTGACTCCTCCTCATCCTCCTCACAAAGTGAGCCCTGCCCAGCCCTTTGTGAGGAACCACGTTGCGCTGACTGTCCAGAAGGTGATGGAATTTGTGACTCCTCATCCTCCACCTCTTCCAAAACCTCATCCCTTAGTGCTTGCAGTGTTTTTTGAAGCAGGCAGATAAGGGGGACAGTCAGGCTGACTAGTGCATCATCTGCACTCGCCATCTGCGTTGACTCATCAAACGCACGCAAAACATGGCAGATGTCCTTCATAGAGGCCCACTCAGTAGTGGTGAAGTGTGAACGGCGCAAATTGCGAGTTGATTGCGCCTGATGCAGCTGATACTCCATTACTGCTGGCTGCTGCTCACACAACCGCTCCAACATATGTAACGTGGAATTCCACCTGGTGGGTACGTCACATATGATGCGATGTTCAGGAAGGCGAAATCTGCGTTGCAGAGCTGCAATGCGCGATCTGGCCATGCTGGAACGTCGCAAGTGAGCGCACTCTAGGCGGACCTTGTGCAGCAGTGCATCAAGATCCGGATAGTCCCTCAAAAAACTCTGCACGACCAAGTTGAGCACATGTGCCAGACATGGTATGTGAGTGAGGTTGCCAAGGCCCAGAGCTGCCACCAGATTTCGGCCATTGTCACACACTACCAAGCCTGGCTGGAGATTCGCTGGCAAAAACCACACGTCGCTCTCCTTCTTGATGGCATTCCAGACCTCCTGCGCTGTGTGGCTTCGATTCCCCATTGAAATTAATTTGAGGACGGCCTGTTGACGTTTGGCCACGGCTGTGCTCATATCGGTCGCATCAGGTAAGCGTTCACGGGTCCATGTGGAGGTAGACCGTGACGGCTCCTGCAGCGATGATTCTGAGGAACTGGAGTAGGAGGAGGAGTCAATGTGGACAGACTTGATTCCTGCAATCCTTGGAGTTGGCAGAACACGTACAGCGCCACTCGCAAGATCTGTACCCGGCTCCACAACATTGAACCAATGGGCAGTGAGGGAAAGGTATCGTCCCTGGCCATGGGTACTGGTCCACGCATCGGTGGTCAGGTGGACCTTGCTACTGACGGCGTTTAGTAGCGCATGTTTAATTTTTCCCTCAACATGCTTTTGCAGACCAGGGACGGCTTGCCTGCTGAAATAAAATCGGCTGGGCACATTGTATTGTGGGACTGCCAATGCCATTAAGTTACGGAAACTGTCAGTCTCCACCAGCCTGAATGACAGCATTTCAAGGGACAGGAGTTTTGCAATGCCAGCATTCAGAGCCTGTGCTCGTGGATGGTTTGCCGAGTATGGCCATCTTTTATCCCATGCCTGTGCTACCGATGGCTGTTTTGTGGCCTGGGAGTGTGAGGATGACAGGGAACTTGCAGCTGTGGGTGGAATAACACTGGGTCTCTGGACAACAGTGACAGAGGTTCTTCCATGGCGATCCTGTGAGGAAGCCGAACCAGCTGTGTGTGAGCTGGAGGAAGAGGCTCCAACACGAGCTGAAGATGTAGGTGCTGCTGTAGGTTGGCCTACATCTCCAGTGTGTCTTTGGAACTCAACCACGTGCTTTGACCGCACATGTTTCCACATATTTGTGGTATTAAGGTTACTGACATTTTTACCTCTTTTTACTTTTTGATTACACAGCTTGCATTTGACATAGCAAATATCATCTGCAAGTGTGTCAAAAAAGGACCACGCAGTGCAAGTCCTGGGAGCGCCCGTTTTGGCTGTTGGAAGAGAACTGCTACAAACGGGTGCCAAACTGGAGGCTACAGGCAACCGAGTCTGCAGCCTACCTCTCCCTACTGTTTGGACCGTTGAGGCAATCTCTTCCTTAGAGCTGCTACCACCACCTTCCTGTTCCTCACGCCATGTTGGGTCTTGGACCTCATCATCTCCACTACCCTCTTCCAACACCTGCTGCTGTTGGGTGGTGTGGCCAGCATCATGCTCAACAGAAAATGGCACCTGAGTCTCATCATCATCAGATGCGTTCTGCGGTGTGCTGACCATCGGCACTGGCTCACCCGCCTCTTCACATTCAGAGAGACACAGCTGTTGCGCATCACTGCATACTGCCTCTTCTTCACATTCGTGAATGCTGCTTGGCTGGGCCCCTGTTTGCAAGCCAACAGATTCTGAGAACAGAAGCAGAGACTCAGCTGGCTCCAGTTCAGAACTCTCTGACTGCCTGGGCAATTTGGCAGGCGGTGAAGAGACAGATGGTTGTTCAACAGTGCTGTGGTCCTGAGAGGAGGTGGAAGGAATTGAAGTCGATGCATTGGCTGCCATCCAACCAACAACGGCTTCAATTTGTTCTTCCCGCAGCAGGGGGGTACGCTGAGCTCCTACAAAAGTGCGCATAAAGGAATGCTCACGGGGAAAACTGGTGGATGCTGTGTCACTGGGTGCGGCAGCAGCCACAGAATCCCCACGTCCTCTCCCTGCTGAAACTCCACGACCACGTGCCTTACTCCCTGCCTTCTTCATCTTGGTAGATTGATAAAGAAAGTCAGAAAAGTTATAAGGCCTAAGTGTGGTTATTCCTCAGAGACTGCAGTGAACACTGCAGACAACTGTTCACAATCTGTGAAAGGCTACTCCTTTGTCTACTTCTATAGTGTTTGCAACCAATGTATTGGATACGGATGGAAGCGCGTCACACTAATAGATTAGATTTTAAATGGAATGGAGCAGCACCAATTGGAGATAAATGAAAAGGATGAGGCACTGAGACACGCTCAGCAGAGTACAAGCAGCAGTGCTTGAACAAGTAACTGGAGCGTGATGTGCACTACAAAAATAAAAAACTACAGACTGACAGTGAACACTGAAACACAACTGTTCACAAGCTGTGAAAGGCTACTCCTTTGTCTACTTCTATAGTGTTTGCAACCAATGTATTGGATACGGATGGAAGCGCGTCACACTAATAGATTAGATTTCAAATATAATGGAGCAGCACCAATTGAGAGAAAATGAAAGGATGGGCACTGAGACACGCTCAGCAGAGTACAAGCAGCAGTGCTTGAACAAGTAACTGGAGCGTGATGTGCACTCAAAAAATAAAAACACAGACTGAAGTGAACACTGAAACACAACTGTTCACAAGCTGTGAAAGGCTACTCCTTTGTCTACTTCTATAGTGTTTGCAACCAATGTATTGGATACGGATGGAAGCGCGTCACACTAATAGATTAGATTTTCAAATATAATGGAGCAGCACCAATTGGAGAAAAATGAAAAGGATGCGGCACTGAGACACGCTCAGCAGAGTACAAGCAGCAGTGCTTGAACAAGTAACTGGAGCGTGATGTGCACTCAAAAAATAAAAAACACAGACTGAAGTGAACACTGAAACACAACTGTTCACAAGCTGTGAAAGGCTACTCCTTTGTCTAGTTCTATAGTGTTTGCAACCAATGTATTGGATACGGATGGAAGCGCGTCACACTAATAGATTAGATTTCAAATATAATGGAGCAGCACCAATTGGAGAAAAATGAAAGGATGCGGCACTGAGACACGCTCAGCAGATACAAGCAGCAGTGCTTGAACAATAACTGGAGCGTGATGTGCACTCAAAAAATAAAAAACACAGACTGAAGTGAACACTGAAACACAACTGTTCACAAGCTGTGAAAGGCTACTCCTTTGTCTACTTCTATAGTGTTTGCAACCAATGTATTGGATACGGATGGAAGCGCGTCACACTAATAGATTAGATTTCAAATATAATGGAGCAGCACCAATTGGAGAAAAATGAATGAAGGATGCAGCATACGACACCTCAGCAGACGTACAAGCACATTTGAACTAACTGAGCGTGATCTGCACTCAAAAATAAAACTTCCCCAGACTGAGTGAACACTGAACAACTGTTCACAGCTGTGAAGCTCCCTTTGTTACTTCTATAGTGTTTGCAACCATGATTGTAACGATGGAAGCCGTCACACTATATGCTGACAATAACTGTGATGACTGTGCATGACCTGTACTCAGCATTCCACTGAGGAACCTGAAGACTTGTGACCTGAAGCCTTCTTGATAAGCCAGTTGCACTGGATACTAACCAGAGAAGAGATCTGATCGTCATGGCAGTGTTGCACTTTTACTTGTCGACTTCGTGCTCAAATCGTGTGACTCTGTCTGCAGACTTGTACTCAGTAAACAGGATTTCAATGCACTGTACTCCGCCTGATTCTCATCGCTTCTCTTAAGCAGACAGCTTAGAACTCATCTTCAGAATCTGAGCCTAAGTGGAACTGTGACTGGATCTGTAAGCTTGGACCTTGTACTCCAGCTATTCCTATGAGGAACTCTGAAGCACTTGTGGACTCTGAACCCTGCTCTTTGAAAGACCCACGTTTGCATGGACTTACGGTAACAGAGAAGAAGATCCTGAATCTGTATTGGAGAGTGATTGCTGAGCTTGGATTACTCTGGCCTGCTGTGTCTCCTGTTTCTGTGTCTGCAAACTGTGTGACTTTTCTGCCAACTTGTATGAAGTAATACAGGACTTTTCTATATCAAACCTGTGACTCCTGTGTTTTCATCGCACCCAAGCACAAGACGCTATATGAACTGTACTACATACATTACAAGATTCTGAAGCCAAAACGTTAGTGTCTGCTGGGTCTGGAAAGGGCTGTTCTGCGTACTGTGGATATCAGACGTCCGGTTGTACTTTCTGTGATGACAGTGGTTGTGACTTCTCACAACCATTCCAGGTGAGCAATTCCCTTAAGTTTTTTCTTTTTGCAGTGTTACCACAGGTAAACACTATTGTTTTTTTTTTTTTTTCCTTTCTTTTCTCTTTTTTGTCTGCTGTAACTCTGGATATCAGATGTCTGGTTGAAACTTTCTGTGATGATAGTGGTTGTGACTTCTCACAACCATTCCAGGTGAGCAGTTCCCTTAATTTTTTTTTCTCTCTGCAGTGTTGCCACAGGTGAACCTATTGTTTTTTTTTCTCTCCTCTTCTTCCAGTAATCCTGTCTTAAAAGATCTGGAAAATGGAGGCCCGCATAAAGGAACTTTGTGGAGTGACTGATAATATCCTTGCAGATTTGCAGAATATAAAGACCCGTTTTACAAATCTACAGGACCTCAATAATCACAATTTGCAAGTGGTTGGACAGACTACCCAGGATTTGCGAGCCAGGATTGAGGTTCTAGAGGGGCGAGTCCAGGCTCCTGCCGTAGCCCCGAGTGCTGGGATTCCCAAGTTGCCCCCTTTTCGTTTTGGCGGTGAACGTGAGAAATTCAGGGGATTTATTAATCAATGCAATCTTTTTTTTTCTGCACATGCTTCACAATTTCCCACTGAACGATCTAAGGTGCTTACTATAATTATGTTGCTTACCAACAAGGCTTTAATGTGGGCAAACCCTCTGATTGAGACTGAGGATGATTGTTTGAATCACCTTGATGATTTTATTTCAGCCATGGGGCAGGTGTTTGATGACCCCAATCGAGGTGCAACAGCTGAAGCAGCCATGTTAGCTTTGCGCCAAGGTAAGCACTCGGTAGCTGAATATGCCTTGGATTTCAGGAGATGGGCCCTTGATACCACCTGGGACAGTTCCGCCAAAAAATCTATTTTTCGAAAGGGGTTATCTCCACTGATTAAGGATGAACTTGCTCGTGCCGACCCTCCCACTGCGTTAGGTGACTTTATTAACTACTGCATCCGTATTGATACTCGTCTGACTGAAAGCAGGCAAGAGAGATGGTTCGAAAGCAATCGTACTAACCTTTTCCTACCTTCCTCTCCAGCTAAGGAACCTTTGAGTAGGATTACACGGGAACCTGAACCTGAACCCATGCAGGTAGACTCTTTACAACGACGGGTTAGTGATGCACGCAAGGAACATCGTTTTAAGGAGAATCTATGTTTCTATTGTGGTAAGTCAGGGCACTTCATTATAAACTGCCCCAGCCGTTCTCGTAAGACTACTGCAGCACTCATTCATTGTGAGTGTTGCGAGAGGGGATCTGTCAGGTCCGAGCCTCAGGCTCCAGAGAGATCTGCAGCAACAGATCTTGATTTCTCGGACTTAAACTCCGTTACCTCTGAGGACGTTGACTGTGTAAACGCTGCCATTTTTCAAGTTTCCTCAGCGGTGTCCCAGCTGAGTTGTAAGAAAAACAATTCTCATTGCTTTCTTTCCATCAAACTCTGGGTTGACTCAGCTTGGGTGTCTAGCTCTGCTATGATCGACTCAGGGCAAGTGGAAATTTTATGGATGTCTCCTTTGCTCTGAAACAGGGAATACGTTCAGTGAAGAAGGCTACTCCAGTACAGATGGAAATGTGGATGGCTCCCTGCTGACCTCTGGACCAGTGGATCAGGAAACAGAGCCTTTGAGGGTTCTTATGGGTAAAGATCATCAAGAGAAACTGTCCTTTATGCTTATCTCTTCTCCCCACTTTCCCATTATTCTAGGGCTACCATGGCTGCAGGCTCAGAATCCTACCATTAACTGGGAGACCAAGGAATTACACTTTCCAGAGAAACAGATGAGTCCAAAAGTTTCAGCTTGCTCTGTTCCTAAAGGAATCATGTCAGTCCCTGAACTACCAGCTGTATACCAGGACTATGTGGATTTATGTGACAAGAAGAACGCTGACCAGCTTCCTCCTCACCGTCCATATGATTGTCCAATTGAATTATTGCCTGGAGCAGAGATACCTTTTGGTAAGATCTACCCCTGGCGGGGCCCGAGCTAAAGGCTTTAAAGGATTACATAGATGAAAATCTAGCCAAGGGCTTCATACGCCCCTCTTCATCTCCTGCAGGTGCACCCATCTTCTTTGTAAAGAAGAAAGATGGATCTCTGAGACCATGCGTAGACTATAGGGAACTCAATAAGGTTACTATTAGAAACCGTTATCCATTGCCTTTAATCCCTGAGTTATTGGAGAGAGTGCGACATGCCAAAATTTTTTCTAAACTAGATCTTCGTGGGGCCTATAACTTAGTCCGTATTAGACCTGGGGATGAATGGAAGACTGCATTCAGGTCACGCTATGGACACTTTGAATATCTAATTATGCCTTTTGGTCTGAGTACCGCCCCAGCCACTTTCCAACACTTGGTGAATGACATCTTCAGGGATCTCCTAGATACATTCGTGGTAATTTATTTGGATGATATTCTAATTTTTTCTAACTCCACAGAGGAACATCATGGACATGTGAGAATGGTCTTGGAACGTCTAAGACAAAATCATCTTTACATCAAACTTGAAAAGTGTGAATTCCATAGGACCGAAATTCAATTTCTGGGGTATGTACTGTCTACACAAGGAATTAGTATGGATGGAAGCAAAACCCAAGCCATCAAGGATTGGCCAAGTCCTAGAAATGTGAAGGAGGTACAGCGCTTCATCGGGTTTGCCAACTTCTATAGACGTTTCATTAGAAATTTCTCTGAGGTAGTGTCACCTATCACTCAACTTACCCGGAAAGAGTCTAGGTTTTCCTGGACTCCCCAAGCCCAGGAAGCATTTTCCCGTCTAAAAGATAAATTTACCACTGCACCTATCCTAGTACATCCCAACCCCGAGCTTGCCTTCATAATAGAGGTGGATGCTTCAGACTGTGCCGTTGGAGCTATACTCTCTCAGAGAACAGGTGAGAAGAATGTCTTGCATCCCTGTGCCTTCTTTTCCCAGCAGTTGTCTTCGGCTGAGAGGAACTACGATGTGGGCAATAGAGAGTTGTTGGCCATTATTGCCGCCTTCAAAGAATGGAGACACCTTCTTCAGGGAGCTGCACAGCAAATAGTCGTCCTGACAGACCATCGTAACCTTGAGTTTATCAGGTCGGCTAAGTGCCTGACTCCTCGCCAGGCTCGCTGGAATCTTTTCTTAAACCAATTTAATTTTATCATCTCTTATAGACCAGGATCGCGCAATGGAAAGGCTGATGCACTCTCTAGGATTTACTCAGCAGAGACACGTCCAATTACTCCTCCTAAGACTATTCTTCCTGACTCTAGATTCCTAGGAGTAATTCATAATCAAGACCTACTTAAGGACATCAAGGAAGCATACCATGCGGATTCCTTTTTGGCACAACCCCCAAGGGACGTAAGTCTTGTCTTTAAGAATGGTGTGTGGATTCAGGGACAACGCTGTATATTCCTGAAACAGTCAGATTAGAGTATTGCAACTCATTCACGATTCCAAGATAGCTGGGCATAGAGGAATTCTAAAGACACAGGAATTTCTTTCTCGTTTCTTTTGGTGGCCCACTTGCAGGAAGGATGTTTTGAATTATGTCACTTCATGTGAGGTCTGTGCAAGATGCAAAACACCTCGCTCCTCACCAACTGGTCTGTTACAGCCTCTTCCCACCCCGTCCCGCCCGTGGGGATCCATTTCTATGGACTTCATTGTGGAGTTACCAACCTCTCAGGGAAGAACACCATTCTAGTGGTGGTTGACCGTCTAACAAAGGCAGCTCATTTTATCCCTTGTGTCGGCTTACCCACTGCAAAACAGACATCAGATTTGATGATTAAAGATGTGTTTCGCTTACATGGAGTACCGGATGAGGTTATTTCGGATCGAGGGGTGCAATTCACTTCTAGGTTTTGGCAAAATTTCTGTGCAGCATTGGACATTAAAGTAAACCTTTCTTCTGCTTTTCATCCCCAGACTAATGGACAGACCGAACGAACCAATCAAACCCTGGAGCAGTATCTCCGCTGCTTTATCTGCCACCTACAGGATGATTGGGTGGATCTACTTCCATTAGCTGAGTTCTCGTATAACAACTCTCAGAGTGCCTCCACTAAACAGTCTCCTTTTTACTCTAATCTAGGTTATCATCCTAACATTCTACCACGATTTCCCATAGAAACGCCTTTACCAGCAGTGGCTGAAAGAATCACGTCTTTACAGAAGAATATGGATCTTCTAAAGGAAAATCTGGAATCGGCTCAAGAAAGGTACAAGAAAGCAGCAGATAAATTTCGTAAACCTGCACCAGCTTTCAAGGTAGGAGACTTGGTCTGGCTGTCAACCAGAAATCTTAAGTTAAGGATTCCATCGTCTAAGTTGGGACATAAGTACATTGGACCCTATAAAATCAGTAAAATTATAAGTGCCGTTGCTTGTCGTCTTCAACTGCCCAGAACTATGAGAATCCACCCTGTCTTTCATGTATCCCTACTAAAGGCTGCGACACCCAATACGTTTCCTGGACGTTCCTCTCCTTGCCCTGACCCAGTGCTAGTCGATGGTCAGGAAGAATTTGTGGTGGAAAGGATTTTAGATTCCAGGTTGTATAGAAATCAGTTACAATATCTGATTAAATGGCAGGGCTACCCAGTGGAGGACAACTCATGGGAACCGGTCAATAACGTTAATGCTCCTCGCTTGCTCCGTCAGTTTCATCAGAGGTACCCACACAAGCCTGGTCTGAGGTCATCCGGAGGTTGTCCTTAAGGGGGGAGTAATGTAAGGTTCTATGTATATATTCCTGAAACTCAGTTTGTTCGTCAGCCATTTTACTTTCTGTCTTGCTGCAGCTATCTTGCCCTCAGTCAAAATGGAGTTTCCAGCTTGCATGTTCCCGCCCTGATTCTCTCCTTTGCTTCTTAAGCAGCCACAGCTGAGCAATCAGTGCTTCAGAATCTAGCCTGCAGTGAACCTGTGACTTGACTCCTGTAAGCCTTGGACCTTGTACTCCAGCTATTCCTACTGAGGAACTCTGAAGCACTTGTGGACTCTGAACCCTGCTCTTTGAAAGACCCACGTTTGCATGGACTTACGGTAACAGAGAAGAAGATCCTGAATCTGTATTGGAGAGTGATTGCTGAGCTTGGATTACTCTGGCCTGCTGTGTCTCCTGTTTCTGTGTCTGCAAACTGTGTGACTATTTCTGCCAACTTGTATGAAGTAATACAGGACTTTTCTATATCAAACCTGTGACTCCTGTGTTTTCATCGCACCCAAGCACAAGACGCTATATGAACTGTACTACATACATTACAATGAAAAGGATGCGGCACTGAGACACGCTCAGCAGAGTACAAGCAGCAGTGCTTGAACAAGTAACTGGAGCGTGATGTGCACTCAAAAAATAAAAAACACAGACTGAAGTGAACACTGAAACACAACTGTTCACAAGCTGTGAAAGGCTACTGCTTTGTCTACTTCTATAGTGTTTGCAACCAATGTATTGGATACGGATGGAAGCGCGTCACACTAATAGTTAAATTGCATGAAGCAGCAAGAATTACACTGAAGAAAAAAAAAAGAGTCTGTCAGTGAAACGTGCAGATGCCTACAGACAGCGTTGCATGCAGAGCAAACTGCAGCGTCACCTGCACTCTCACACACACCTTGCACAGAGCTGTTAAAACAACACTGGCAAAAGGAAGCTTTACACAGCGGTTGGTAAACTAGCCTGCCTAAAGCCCAGTACACAAAATCGCAATATCTAACTGTCCCTCAAAGTCAGCAGCAGAACAGCGTTCTGTCCCTAACTGAGTTCACAGCACAGTGATGCTAAAATGGCGGCGGCGCCTTTTATAGTGCATTCTGACATCATTTCAGCAGCCAATCACAGCCATGCCATTAGTTAAGATGACCGCAGCATTACAGGATGTGCCCACACTTCATAAGATTCCTCATTGGCTGACTAAAATCACATTGCCTCTCAAAGAATTATGGGAACTTCCGATTCCGGTATACGATATTGGAAAAATATCGGAACTAAGTATCGGAATTCCGATACAGCGAATATCGGCCGATACCCGATACTTGCGGTATCGGAATGCTCAACACTAGTCCCTAGTGTCTTGAGTCAGAGATGGGATGAAAAATGACCATGTGGTTAAAAATTTCCCAGTCAATTTCTCTTTATTCGTTAAGGTATCCAGCCAGTCCATTCGAAAAATATACATTATTTTAGAATAAATGAGAGATTTGGGTGGTGACAATGGATCCAGCCAATGTTGCAATAAACTTTTCCTGGCAGCTGAGGCCCATATTATCAACATGGCCTTAACATGTTTGGGAAATTTATGTTGAGAATTATCAAGTATATTAAATATTGCCCATTGCGGAGTCAGAGGAAACACTATCCCGCCAAGATTCTGTAGTTCGGCATGGATAGACTGTCATAATTTTTGCACTTTGGGACATCCCCACATGTGATGAAAGATGTCTGTGTTTCCTGTCCCGCATTTGGAACAGGTGAATGTGCCCCCTGGAGACATCCTAGACTTAATGTTTGGGGTAATATAAGCTCTATGGAGAAGTAATAGAGACATGTCTGCATAACTGCTGGAGGGGATCACCTTCCGTTACATCAAAGTGGCGTCTAAGATTTCCCCGACTGTGATGTTCTGAATATCATTGACCCAACGTGCTGGACCTGTCTTTTTGCCCTCCCATGACCATTGCTTACGCAACAGTGTATAAATGGTGCTTGTCGAGGCTATCTGCATCCTGGCGGTCCTAAGAAAGCCATCCAAAGCGTTCCTCCCTCTTTCTCCACCCCCAGCAGCCATGCCTTTCAAAGTTAAACTCCTTGCTTGAAGAAAAAGAAAGGGCTTGTTCCCAAATGCTGGAAAGCGCCGTGCTGCTGTGTCAAATGTGAGCATAGAGAATCTGTCATCCAAT
>JARQOD010000007.1:49186265-49238197 GCA_033576555.1 Oophaga sylvatica | reverse complement strand
CCTTGTACTCCAGCTATTCCTACTGAGGAACTCTGAAGCACTTGTGGACTCTAAACCCCTGCTCTTTGAAAGACCCACGTTTGCATGGACTTACGGTAACAGAGAAGAAGATCCTGAACCTGTTGTGGAGAGTGATTGCTGAGCTTAGATTACTCTGGCCTGCTGTGTCTCCTGCTTCTGTGTCCGCAAACTGTGTGACTATTTTTGCCAACTTGTATGAAGTAATACAAGACTTTCTATATCAAACCTGTGACTCCTGTGTTTTCATCGCACCCAAGCACAAGACGCTATATGAACTGTACTACACACATTACAAGATTCTGAAGCCAAACGTTAGTGTCTGCTGGGTCTGGAAAGGCTGTGCCTGCTTTAACTGTGGATATCGGATGTCCAGTTGTACTTTCTGTGATGACAGTGGTTGTGACTTCTCACAACCATTCCAGGTGAGCAATTCCCTTAAGTGTTTTTTTTTCTGCAGTGTTACCACAGGTAAACACTATTGTTTTTTTTTTTCTTTTCTCTTTTTTGTCTGCTGTAACTGTGGATATCAGATGTCCGGTTGAACTTCTGTGATGATAGTGGTTGTGACTTCTCACAACCATTCCAGGTGAGCAGTTCCCTTAATTTTTTTTTTTCTCTCTGCAGTGTTACCACAGGTAAACACTATTGTTTTTTTTTTTCCCTCTCCTCTTCTTCCAGTACTCCTGTCTTAAAAGATCTGGAAAATGGAGGCCCGCATAAAGGAACTTTGCGGAGTGACTGATAATATCCTTGCAGATTTGCAGAATATAAAGACCCGTTTTACAAATCTACAGGACCTCACTAATCACAATTTGCAAGTGTTTGGACAGACTGCCCAGGATTTGCGAGCCAGGATTGAGGTTCTAGAGGGGCGAGTCCAGGCTCCTGCCGTAGCCCGAGTTCTGGGATTCCCAAGTTGCCCCCTTTTCGTTTTGGCGGTGAACGTGAGAAATTCAGGGGATTTATTAATCAATGCAATCTTTTTTTTTCTGCACATGCTTCACAATTTCCCACTGAACGATCTAAGGTGCTTACTATAATTATGTTGCTTACCAACAAGGCTTTAATGTGGGCAAACCCTCTGATTGAGACTGAGGATGATTGTTTGAATCACCTTGATGATTTTATTTCAGCCATGGGGCAGGTGTTTGATGACCCCAATCGAGGTGCAACAGCTGAAGCAGCCATGTTAGCTTTGCGCCAAGGTAAGCACTCGGTACCTGAATATGCCTTGGATTTCAGGAGATAGGCCCTTGATACCACCTGGGACAGTTCCGCCAAAAAATCTATTTTTCGAAAGGGGTTATCTCCACTGATTAAGGATGAACTTGCTCGTGCCGACCCTCCCACTGCGTTAGGTGACTTTATTAACTACTGCATCCGTATTGATACTCGTCTGACTGAACGCAGGCAAGAGAGATGGTTTGAAAGCAATCGCACTAACCTTTTCCTACCTTCCTCTCCAGCTAAGGAACCTTTGAGTAGGATTACACGGGAACCTGAACCCATGCAGGTAGACTCTTTACAACGACGGGTTAGTGATGCACGCAAGGAACATCGTTTTAAGGAGAATCTATGTTTCTATTGTGGTAAGTCAGGGCACTTCATTATAAACTGCCCCAGCCGTTCTCGTAAGACTACTGCAGCACTCATTCACTGTGAGTGTTGCGAGAGGGGATCTGTCAGGTCCGAGCCTCAGGCTCCAGAGAGATCTGCAGCAACAGATCTTGATTTCTCGGACTTAAGGGTATGCCACACTAAACAATATCGCTAACGGGATCGCTAAAAAAACGTCACTATTTAGCGATCCCGTTAGCGATATTGTTCAGTGCGGCAGCTTCCAGCGACGAGCTTCCTGCTGTGATCTCGCTCGTCGCTGGAATCGCTCCGGACCCTATTTCATCGCTGGCGCTCCCGCTGGGTAAGTATCTAATCGCTGTGTGGCACCTTTTCTTAGCGATTTAGCGGTACTTTTGTACCGCTAAAGTCGTTAAGAAGATCGCTAACGGCGATAGCGTCGTTAACTATATCGCTAAATGTGACTGCATTTAGCGATATAGAAACAATCCCGCTAGCGATCTCATTAGTATGCAACGCTAACGAGATCGCTAGCGGGATAGCTTAGTGTGGCAGTACCTTTAAACTCCGTTACCTCTGAGGACGTTGACTGTGTAAACGCTGCCATTTTTCAAGTTTCCTCAGCGGTGTCCCAGCTGAGTTGTAAGAAAAACAATTCTCATTGCTTTCTTTCCATCAAACTCTGGGTTGACTCAACTTGGGTGTCTAGCTCTGCTATGATCTACTCAGGGGCAAGTGGAAATTTTATGGATGTCTCCTTTGCTCTGAAACTGGGGATACGTTCAGTGAAGAAGGCTACTCCAGTACAGATGGAAACTGTGGATGGCTCCCTGCTGACCTCTGGACCAGTGGATCAGGAAACAGAGCCTTTGAGGGTTCTTATGGGTAAAGATCATCAAGAGAAACTGTCCTTTATGCTTATCTCTTCTCCCCACTTTCCCATTATTCTAGGGCTACCATGGCTGCAGGCTCAGAATCCTACCATTAACTGGGAGACCAAGGAATTACACTTTCCAGAGAAAAGATGAGTCCAAAAGTTTCAGCTTGCTCTGTTCCTAAAGGAACCATGTGAGTCCCTGAACTACCAGCTGTATACCAGGACTATGTGGATTTATGTGACAAGAAGAACGCTGACCAGCTTCCTCCTCACCGTCCATATGATTGTCCAATTGAATTATTGCCTGTAGCAGAGATACCTTTTGGTAAGATCTACCCCCTGGCGGGGCCCGAGCTAAAGGCTTTAAAGGATTACATAGATGAAAATCTAGCTAAGGGCTTCATACGCCCCTCTTCATCTCCTGCAGGTGCACCCATCTTCTTTGTAAAGAAGAAAGATGGATCTCTGAGACCCTGCGTAGACTATAGGGAACTCAATAAGGTTACTATTAGAAACCGTTATCCATTGCCTTTAATCCCTGAGTTATTGGAGAGAGTGCGACATGCCAAAATTTTCTCTAAACTAGATCTTCGTGGGGCCTATAACTTAGTCCGTATTAGACCTGGGGATGAATGGAAGACTGCATTCAGGTCACGCTATGGACACTTTGAATATCTAGTTATGCCTTTTGGTCTGAGTACCGCCCCAGCCACTTTCCAACACTTGGTGAATGACATCTTCAGGGATCTCCTAGATACATTCATGGTGATTTATTTGGATGATATTCTAATTTTTTCTAACTCCACAGAGGAACATCATGGACATGTGAGAATGGTCTTGGAACGTCTAAGACAAAATCATCTTTACATCAAACTTGAAAAGTGTGAATTCCATAGGACCGAAATTCAATTTCTGGGGTATGTACTGTCTACACAAGGAATTAGTATGGATGGAAGCAAAACCCAAGCCATCAAGGATTGGCCAAGTCCTAGAAATGTGAAGGAGGTACAGCGCTTCATCGGGTTTGCCAACTTCTATAGACGTTTCATTAGAAATTTCTCGGAGGTAGTGTCACCTATCACCCAACTTACCCGGAAAGAGTCTAGGTTCTCCTGGACTCCCCAAGCCCAGGAAGCATTTTCCCGTCTAAAAGATAAATTTACCACTGCACCTATCCTAGTACATCCCAACCCCGAGCTTGCCTTCATAATAGAGGTGGATGCTTCAGACTGTGCCGTTGGAGCTATACTCTCTCAGAGAACACGTGAGAAGAATGTCTTGCATCCCTGTGCTTTCTTTTCCCAGCAGTTGTCTTCGGCTGAGAGGAACTACGATGTGGGCAATAGAGAGTTGTTGGCCATTATTGCCGCCTTCAAAGAATGGAGACACCTTCTTCAGGGAGCTGCACAGCAAATAGTCGTCCTGACAGACCATCGTAACCTTGAATTTATCAGGTCGGCTAAGTGCCTGACTCCTCGCCAGGCTCGCTGGAATCTTTTCTTAAACCAATTTAATTTTATCATTTCTTATAGACCAGGATCGCGCAATGGAAAGGCTGATGCACTCTCTAGGATTTACTCAGCAGAAACACGTCCAATTACTCCTCCTAAGACTATTCTTCCTGACTCTAGATTCCTAGGAGTGATTCATAATCAAGACCTACTTAAAGACATCAAGGAAGCATACCATGCGGATTCTTTTTTGGCACAACCCCCAAGGGACGTAAGTCTTGTCTTTAAGAATGGTGTGTGGATTCAGGGACAATGCCTGTATATTCCTGAAACAGTCAGATTGAGAGTATTGCAACTCATTCACGATTCCAAGATAGCTGGGCATAGAGGAATTCTAAAGACACAGGAATTTCTTTCTCGTTTCTTTTGGTGGCCCACTTGCAGGAAGGATGTTTTAAACTATGTCACTTCATGTGAAGTCTGTGCAAGATGCAAAACACCTCGCTCCTCACCAACTGGTCTGTTACAGCCTCTTCCCACCCCGTCCCGCCCGTGGGGATCCATTTCTATGGACTTCATTGTGGAGTTACCAACCTCTCAAGGGAAGAACACCATTCTAGTAGTGGTTGACCGTCTAACAAAGGCAGCTCATTTTATCCCTTGTGTCGGCTTACCCACTGCAAAACAGACATCAGATTTGATGATTAAAGATGTGTTTCGCTTACATGGAGTACCGGATGAGGTTATTTCGGATCGAGGGGTGCAATTCACTTCTAGGTTTTGGCAAAATTTCTGTGCAGCATTGGACATTAAAGTAAACCTTTCTTCTGCTTTTCATCCCCAGACTAATGGACAGACCGAACGAACCAATCAAACCCTGGAGCAGTATCTCCGCTGCTTTATCTGCCACCTACAGGATGATTGGGTGGATCTACTTCCATTAGCTGAGTTCTCTTATAACAACTCTCAGAGTGCCTCCACTAAGCAGTCTCCTTTTTACTCTAATCTAGGTTATCATCCTAACATTCTACCACGATTTCCCATAGAAACACCTTTACCAGCAGTGGCTGAAAGAATCACGTCTTTTGTAAGGTTCTATGTATATATTCCTGAAACTCAGTTTGTTCGTCAGCCATTTTACTTTCTGTCTTGCTGCAGCTATCTTGCCTCAGTCAAAATGGAGTTTCCAGCTTGCATGTTCCCGCCCTGATTCTCTCCTTTGCTTCTTAAGCAGCCACAGCTGAGCAATCAGTGCTTCAGAATCTAGCCTGCAGTGAACCTGTGACTTGACTCCTGTAAGCCTTGGACCTTGTACTCCAGCTATTCCTACTGAGGAACTCTGAAGCACTTGTGGACTCTGAACCCTGCTCTTTGAAAGACCCACGTTTGCATGGACTTACGGTAACAGAGAAGAAGATCCTGAATCTGTATTGGAGAGTGATTGCTGAGCTTGGAATACTCTGGCCTGCTGTGTCTCCTGTTTCTGTGTCTGCAAACTGTGTGACTATTTCTGCCAACTTGTATGAAGTAATACAGGACTTTTCTATATCAAACCTGTGACTCCTGTGTTTTCATCGCACCCAAGCACAAGACGCTATATGAATTGTACTACATACATTACAAGATTCTGAAGCCAAAACGTTAGTGTCTGCTGGGTCTGGAAGGCTGTGTCTGCTGTACTGTGGATATCAGACGTCCGGTTGTACTTTCTGTGATGACAGTGGTTGTGACTTCTCACAACCATTCCAGGTGAGCAATTCCCTTAAGTTTTTTCTTTTTGCAGTGTTACCACAGGTAAACACTATTGTTTTTTTTGTTTTTTTTTCCTTTCTTTTCTCTTTTTTGTCTGCTGTAACTCTGGATATCAGATGTCTGGTTGAAACTTTCTGTGATGATAGTGGTTGTGACTTCTCACAACCATTCCAGGTGAGCAGTTCCCTTAATTTTTTTTTTCTCTCTGCAGTGTTGCCACAGGTGAACACTATTGTTTTTTTTTTTCTCTCCTCTTCTTCCAGTAATCCTGTCTTAAAAGATCTGGAAAATGGAGGCCCGCATAAAGGAACTTTGCGGAGTGACTGATAATATCCTTGCAGATTTGCAGAATATAAAGACCCGTTTTACAAATCTACAGGACCTCAATAATCACAATTTGCAAGTGGTTGGACAGACTACCCAGGATTTGCGAGCCAGGATTGAGGTTCTAGAGGGGCGAGTCCAGGCTCCTGCCGTAACCCCGAGTGCTGGGATTCCCAAGTTGCCCCCTTTTCGTTTTGGCGGTGAACGTGAGAAATTCAGGGGATTTATTAATCAATGCAATCTTTTTTTTTCTGCACATGCTTCACAATTTCCCACTGAACGATCTAAGGTGCTTACTATAATTATGTTGCTTACCAACAAGGCTTTAATGTGGGCAAACCCTCTGATTGAGACTGAGGATGATTGTTTGAATCACCTTGATGATTTTATTTCAGCCATGGGGCAGGTGTTTGATGACCCCAATCGAGGTGCAACAGCTGAAGCAGCCATGTTAGCTTTGCGCCAAGGTAAGCACTCGGTAGCTGAATATGCCTTGGATTTCAGGAGATGGGCCCTTGATACCACCTGGGACAGTTCCGCCAAAATATCTATTTTTCGAAAGGGGTTATCTCCACTGATTAAGGATGAACTTGCTCGTGCCGACCCTCCCACTGCGTTAGGTGACTTTATTAACTACTGCATCCGTATTGATACTCGTCTGACTGAACGCAGGCAAGAGAGATGGTTCGAAAGCAATCGTACTAACCTTTTCCTACCTTCCTCTCCAGCTAAGGAACCTTTGAGTAGGATTACACGGGAACCTGAACCTGAACCCATGCAGGTAGACTCTTTACAACGACGGGTTAGTGATGCACGCAAGGAACATCGTTTTAAGGAGAATCTATGTTTCTATTGTGGTAAGTCAGGGCACTTCATTATAAACTGCCCCAGCCGTTCTCGTAAGACTACTGCAGCACTCATTCATTGTGAGTGTTGCGAGAGGGGATCTGTCAGGTCCGAGCCTCAGGCTCCAGAGAGATCTGCAGCAACAGATCTTGATTTCTCGGACTTAAACTCTGTTACCTCTGAGGACGTTGACTGTGTAAACGCTGCCATTTTTCAAGTTTCCTCAGCGGTGTCCCAGCTGAGTTGTAAGAAAAACAATTCTCATTGCTTTCTTTCCATCAAACTCTGGGTTGACTCAGCTTGGGTGTCTAGCTCTGCTATGATCGACTCAGGGGCAAGTGGAAATTTTATGGATGTCTCCTTTGCTCTGAAACAGGGAATACGTTCAGTGAAGAAGGCTACTCCAGTACAGATGGAAACTGTGGATGGCTCCCTGCTGACCTCTGGACCAGTGGATCAGGAAACAGAGCCTTTGAGGGTTCTTATGGGTAAAGATCATCAAGAGAAACTGTCCTTTATGCTTATCTCTTCTCCCCACTTTCCCATTATTCTAGGGCTACCATGGCTGCAGGCTCAGAATCCTACCATTAACTGGGAGACCAAGGAATTACACTTTCCAGAGAAACAGATGAGTCCAAAAGTTTCAGCTTGCTCTGTTCCTAAAGGAATCATGTCAGTCCCTGAACTACCAGCTGTATACCAGGACTATGTGGATTTATGTGACAAGAAGAACGCTGACCAGCTTCCTCCTCACCGTCCATATGATTGTCCAATTGAATTATTGCCTGGAGCAGAGATACCTTTTGGTAAGATCTACCCCTGGCGGGGCCCGAGCTAAAGGCTTTAAAGGATTACATAGATGAAAATCTAGCCAAGGGCTTCATACGCCCCTCTTCATCTCCTGCAGGTGCACCCATCTTCTTTGTAAAGAAGAAAGATGGATCTCTGAGACCATGCGTAGACTATAGGGAACTCAATAAGGTTACTATTAGAAACCGTTATCCATTGCCTTTAATCCCTGAGTTATTGGAGAGAGTGCGACATGCCAAAATTTTTTCTAAACTAGATCTTCGTGGGGCCTATAACTTAGTCCGTATTAGACCTGGGATGAATGGAAGACTGCATTCAGGTCACGCTATGGACACTTTGAATATCTAGTTATGCCTTTTGGTCTGAGTACCGCCCCAGCCACTTTCCAACACTTGGTGAATGACATCTTCAGGGATCTCCTAGATACATTCGTGGTAATTTATTTGGATGATATTCTAATTTTTTCTAACTCCACAGAGGAACATCATGGACATGTGAGAATGGTCTTGGAACGTCTAAGACAAAATCATCTTTACATCAAACTTGAAAAGTGTGAATTCCATAGGACCGAAATTCAATTTCTGGGGTATGTACTGTCTACTCAAGGAATTAGTATGGATGGAAGCAAAACCCAAGCCATCAAGGATTGGCCAAGTCCTAGAAATGTGAAGGAGGTACAGCGCTTCATCGGGTTTGCCAACTTCTATAGACGTTTCATTAGAAATTTCTCTGAGGTAGTGTCACCTATCACTCAACTTACCCGGAAAGAGTCTAGGTTTTCCTGGACTCCCAAGCCCAGGAAGCATTTTCCGTCTAAAAGATAAATTTACCACTGCACCTATCCTAGTACATCCCAACCCCGAGCTTGCCTTCATAATAGAGGTGGATGCTTCAGACTGTGCCGTTGGAGCTATACTCTCTCAGAGAACAGGTGAGAAGAATGTCTTGCATCCCTGTGCCTTCTTTTCCCAGCAGTTGTCTTCGGCTGAGAGGAACTACGATGTGGGCAATAGAGAGTTGTTGGCCATTATTGCCGCCTTCAAAGAATGGAGACACCTTCTTCAGGGAGCTGCACAGCAAATAGTCGTCCTGACAGACCATCGTAACCTTGAGTTTATCAGGTCGGCTAAGTGCCTGACTCCTCGCCAGGCTCGCTGGAATCTTTTCTTAAACCAATTTAATTTTATCATCTCTTATAGACCAGGATCGCGCAATGGAAAGGCTGATGCACTCTCTAGGATTTACTCAGCAGAGACACGTCCAATTACTCCTCCTAAGACTATTCTTCCTGACTCTAGATTCCTAGGAGTAATTCATAATCAAGACCTACTTAAGGACATCAAGTAAGCATACCATGCGGATTCCTTTTTGGCACAACCCCCAAGGGACGTAAGTCTTGTCTTTAAGAATGGTGTGTGGATTCAGGGACAACGTCTGTATATTCCTGAAACAGTCAGATTAAGAGTATTGCAACTCATTCACGATTCCAAGATAGCTGGGCATAGAGGAATTCTAAAGACACAGGAATTTCTTTCTCGTTTCTTTTGGTGGCCCACTTGCAGGAAGGATGTTTTGAATTATGTCACTTCATGTGAGGTCTGTGCAAGATGCAAAACACCTCGCTCCTCACCAATGGTCTGTTACAGCCTCTTCCCACCCCGTCTCGCCCGTGGGGATCCATTTCTATGGACTTCATTGTGGAGTTACCAACCTCTCAGGGGAAGAACACCATTCTAGTGGTGGTTGACCGTCTAACAAAGGCAGCTCATTTTATCCCTTGTGTCGGCTTACCCACTGCAAAACAGACATCAGATTTGATGATTAAAGATGTGTTTCGCTTACATGGATTACCGGATGAGGTTATTTCGGATCGAGGGGTGCAATTCACTTCTAGGTTTTGGCAAAATTTTCTGTGCAGCATTGGACATTAAAGTAAACCTTTCTTCTGCTTTTCATCCCCAGACTAATGGACAGACTGAACAAACCAATCAAACCCTGGAGCAGTATCTCCGCTGCTTTATCTGCCACCTATAGGATGATTGGGTGGATCTACTTCCATTAGCTGAGTTCTCGTATAACAACTCTCAGAGTGCCTCCACTAAACAGTCTCCTTTTTACTCTAATCTAGGTTATCATCCTAACATTCTACCACGATTTCCCATAGAAACGCCTTTACAGCAGTGGCTGAAAGAATCACGTCTTTACAGAAGAATATGGATCTTCTAAAGGAAAATCTGGAATCGGCTCAAGAAAGGTACAAGAAAGCAGCAGATAAATTTCGTAAACCTGCACCAGCTTTCAAGGTAGGAGACTTGGTCTGGCTGTCAACCAGAAATCTTAAGTAAGGATTCCATTGTCTAAGTTGGGACATAAGTACATTGGACCCTATAAAATCAGTAAAATTATAAGTGCCGTTGCTTGTCGTCTTCAACTGCCCAGAACTATGAGAATCCACCCTGTCTTTCATGTATCCCTACTAAAGGCTGCGACACCCAATACGTTTCCTGGACTTTCTCTCCTTGCCCTGACCCAGTGCTAGTCGATGGTCGGAAGAATTTGTGGTGGAAAGGATTTTAGATTCCAGGTTGTATAGAAATCAGTTACAATATCTGATTAAATGGCAGGGCTACCCAGTGGAGGACAACTCATGGGGAAACCAGTCAATAACGTTATGCTCCTCGCTTGCTCCGTCAGTTTCATCAGAGGTACCCACACAAGCCTGGTCTGAGGTCATCCGGAGGTTGTCCTAAGGGGGGAGTAATGTAAGGTTCTTGTAATATTCCTGAAACTCAGTTTGTTCGTCAGCCATTTTACTTTCTGTCTTGCTGCAGCTATCTTGCCCTCAGTCAAAATGGAGTTTCCAGCTTGCATGTTCCGCCCTGATTCTCTCCTTTGCTTCTTAAGCAGCCACAGCTGAGCAATCAGTGCTTCAGAATCTAGCCTGCAGTGAACCTGTGACTTGACTCCTGTAAGCCTTGGACCTTGTACTCCAGCTATTCCTACTGAGGAACTCTGAAGCACTTGTGGACTCTGAACCCTGCTCTTTGAAAGACCCACGTTTGCATGGACTTACGGTAACAGAGAAGAAGATCCTGAATCTGTATTGGAGAGTGATTGCTGAGCTTGATTACTCTGGCCTGCTGTGTCTCCTGTTTCTGTGTCTGCAAACTGTGTGACTATTTTGCCAACTTGTATGAAGTAATACAGGACTTTCTATATCAAACCTGTGACTCCTGTGTTTTCATCGCACCCAAGCACAAGACGCTATATGAACTGTATACACACATTACACCAGAGCAGTTGGAATCTATGAGATTGCAGTACCCTGACTAACCACCACAACTAGAGGCAGCCGTGGAGCGTTCCTACGTTGGTCTAGACGCCTCGTCAGAGCCTGAGAAACTAACTATACCTAAAGATAGAAAGAGGAAAGCTATCTGCCCCGGAGCAGATCCCCAAAGAACATAGAAAGCCCCCAAACTGTAATGGCGGTTAGACAAGAGGAAATACTGACACAGACAGAAAATAGTATGAGCAAAGTTGGGGCCCAAACTAACTAAATAGAAAAGGATAGGAAGGGCACTTACTGCAATCCCAAAAAACCCTGAAAAGCACCAACTTTACTAATTTCAAAAACACCTGAGATCACACGACCTCTACCACCTAAATTAGTTCTCTGGTGTAACAAAATCAAAACAGCAGCCACTGAAAAAACTGGAAAAAGCAAATGTACAAACATCAGTGGCTGAACAAAACTGAGAGGGCAAAAGCCCCCGGAGGGGACCCTGAAGGCCCACACAAAAGTGCAGGACAAAATGCAAAAATCAAGCACAAAAGCAAAAAGAAGAAAATGTCTTATCTGTTAGCAGGAGATGCAGACACGACACAGCAGGCTACAAAGGAAACAGGAATCAAGGATTGAGACCAGAACAATTGATCACCGGCAAACCTGATGGGAAGGTGACTCCCTTATATAAGACCAGTCAGTAACACCTGATTCCCAATCCTCACAATCTTCACTGGACAGTCCAGTACCGTTTGTAACCACCAGAGGGAGCCTCTGCTCAGAATTCATTTCAAGTCCATTCACAACAGAGTCCCATTCATTGGAAAAAATCAAGATATCATCCAAATAAACAATCAGAAATTTATCCACAAAATCCCTGAAAATGTCATTCCTGAAGGACTGGAAGACGGAAGGAGCATTAGTGAGCCCAAAGGTCATCACTAGGTACTCAAAATGCCCCTCTGGGGTATTAAACGCCGTCTTCCATTCATCCCCGTGCTTAATGCGAATAAGGTTATACGCCCTCCTGAGGTCAAGCTTGGTAAACCAAGTAGCACTTTTCACCCTGGAAAACAGGTCAGAAATCAAGGGTAACGGATATTGATATTTCACAGTGATATTATTCAAGAGACGATAATCAATACACGGCCTTAATGAACCATCCTTTTTGGCCAGAAAGAAAAAACCAGCACCCAAGGGTGAAGAGGATGGTCTGATATGACACTTCTCCAATGACTCCTTGATATAAGACCGCATAGCGTCATGTTCAGGTACAGACAAGTTAAAAAGGCGACCTTTAGGGAATTTACTACCAGGCACTAATTCAATAGCGCAGTCATAGCTCCTATGGGGGGGCAAGGATGCATATTTACTTTCGCTAAACACATCAGAAAAATCAGTCAAAAAGTCAGGCACATCTTGAGCCTGGGGAGAGGCAGAAAAAACAGGAGTGTTGGCATTAACACATTGGCTGCCCCAACTGGTTACAGACACAGATTTCCAATCCAAAATAGGATTATGAGACTGCAACCAAGGGAAACCTAGTACAATAATGTCATGCAGATTATACAGCACCAAAAATGTGCAACTCTCCTGATGATCAGGTTCAACCCTCATTATCACCTGAGTAGAGAACTGGGGTTTATTCTCAGCCAAAGGGGTAGAATCAGTTCCCAGTAGGGGAATAGACTTCCGTAGGGGTATCAAGGGAAACCCACAACGTTTAGCAAAATCAAAATCCATCAGGTTAATAGCTGCTCCCGAATCAACAAAATCCTGAGCAGAAAATGTGGACAGGAGCAAATCAGGGTAACAGTCAGTAGAAATTTAGTCTGAACACTACCCAAGATAACTGAGCGTGCAAAACGTCTTCCCCGCTTAGGGCAGACTGAAATAGCATGAGAGGCATCACCACAGTAGAAACATAACCCATTGCGTTTTCGAAACTCATGACGCTGTGCCCCAGAAGCCACTCCATCACACTGCATGGGCTCAAAAGCTGGTTCACAAGGCAACACTATTCCACGCATACCTCTACGCTCACGCAAACGTCTGTCAATTTGAATCGCTAATGACATAGAATCATTGAGACCAGAGGGAGCAGGGAAACCCACCATAACATCTTTTACATTCTCTGACAGACCCTTCCGGAAAAGGGCTGCCAAAGCATCATCATTCCATTTGGTCAGAACTGCCCACTTTCGGAATTTATGACAGTACAACTCAGCATCCTCAAGCCCCTGATTTAATGCCAACAAGGTTTTGTCAGCTTGATCAGTGACATTAGGTTCATCGTACAATAACCCGAGCCAGAAAAAATGCATCAACATTACTCAAAACAGGGTCCCCAGGTGTCAGGGAAAAAGCCCAATCCTGAGGATCGCCGCGCAGGAGAGAGATGACAATTTGAACCTGCTGTGCTGCGTTCCCTGAGGACTTAGGTTTTAAGGCAAAAAACAACTTACAGTTATTTTTGAAATTCAGAAATTTAGCTCGATCCCCCCAAAACAAATCTGGCATGGGGATCCTAGGTTCCACAACCGGCAACCCTGCAAGATAGGTAGCAATACTCCGAACTTCAGTGGCAAGCTGATCCACACGGCCAGACAACTGTGCAAACTCCATTGAGAGAAAAAAAAAATCCTCCTCAGCACCCAGAGAAAAAGAGGGAAACAAAATGCAGAAAAAAAAAAAAAAATCTCTGACAACTCTGACAACTTTTTTCTTTCCACACTATTTTTCCCTTCTGTGAGTACCATATAATTTTCAGTTTGGGCCGGTGATACTGTTATGTTTTGGTAGCTGAGGAGAGCAGGCAAAAACGGCAATACACCAGAGAGGTTGGAATCTACTGGATTGCAGTACCCTGACTAACCACCACAACTAAAGGCAGCCATGGAGCATTCCTACGTTGGTCCTTAGACGCCTCGTCACAGCCTGAGAGGCTAACTACACCTAAAGATAGAAAGAGGAAAGCTATCTGCCCCGGAGCAGATCCCCAAAGACCATAGGAAGCCCCCAAACATGTAATGGCGGTTAGACAAGAGGAAATACAGACACAGACAGAAAATAGTATGAGCAAACGCTGGGGCCCAATCTGCCTAGACAGAAAAGGATAGGAAGGATACTTACTGCAATTCCAAAAAACCCTAAAAAAGAAGCCAACGCTACTAATTGCAAAAACACCTGAGATCACACGACCTCTACCACCTAAATTAGTTCTCTGGTGTAACAAAACTAAGCCCCAGCCACAGAAAAAACTGGAAAAGGCAAATGAACAAACAACAGTGGATCCAGAGGAACCGAGACGAGACCAAGCCCCCCGGGGAGGGGAACCTGGCCAACCTCACAGAAATGCAGAGAAAAATGCAAATGGCAAGCACAAAAGCAAAAAACAGAAAATATCTTATCTGAGAGCAGGAGAAGAGGCAAGACTCAGCAAGCTTCCAAGAGTACCAGGAAACAAAGTTGAGACAAGAACAATTGATCACCGGCAACCATGATGGGGGAAACCTCTATTATATCCAGGGAGTCTGTACTTCCTGATTGCCAATCCTCATTGAATGGTTCAGTACTGTTTGTAACCACCAGAGGGAGCTTCTGCTCAGAATTAATTTCTAAAACATTCATAACACTATACACCGCATACAGGTGGCTTTTATGGAAGAATGGGCAGAAAAAAAGCCTTCATTTACACAAAAAAATTGTAAGGCTCATTTTAAGTTTGCCAAAAAACATGTGGGAGTGCTATGGTCAGATGAGACCAAAATTTAACTTTTTTGCCACCAAAGTAAATGCTATGTCTGGTGCCAAACCAACACAGCTTATCAACCTTAGAACACCATCCCCACAATGAAACATGGTGGAGGCAGGATCATGTTGTGGGGATGTTTTTCTATAGCAGGGACAACGAAAATGTTCTGAGTCGAGGGGAAGATGAGTGGTGCAAAATACAAGGATATCCTTGAGCAAAACTTATTTCAGTCTGTTAGTGATTTCAGACTGGGACAAAAGTTCACCTTCCAGCGAGATGATGACCCAAAGCATACTGCTAAAGCAACACTCGAGTGGTTTAAAAGGAAACATGTAAATGTGTTGGAGTGGCCTAGTCAAAGCCCAGACATTAATACAATTAAGAATCTGAGGTCAGACTTGAAGATTGTGGTTCACCAAAGGAAACCATTTACCGTATATACTTGTGTATAAGCCGAGATTTTCAGCCCATTATTTAGGGCTGAAAGTCCCCCTCTCGGCTTATACGTGAGTCATATACGGGGGTCGGCGGGGGAGCGGGGGTGTCGGATCATACTCACCCCTCCGCCGGCGCATCTCTGCAGCCCCCCTGCTTCTCCCACGATCTCCAGCTCCTTCCTGCAGCGGTCACGTGGTACCGCTGATTAAAGTCATGAATATGCACAATATTTATGACTTTAATGAGCGGTACCACGTGACCGCTGTAGGACAGAAGAGCTGTGGAGACCGCCGGGAGAAGAGGAGAGGCTGTAGAGACGCGCCGGCGGAGGGGTGAGTATAGCGATATTTACCTGTCCCTGGACCACCGCTGCGCTGCTCCCTGGTCCGACTCCTCTGGCTGTGAATGTTCAGGCAGAGGGCACGATGACATCGTTAGTGCGCGCCGCGCCCTCTGCCTGATCATTCACTGCCGAGGACCCGGAAGAGGGAGCAGCGCAGCGGTGGACCGGTCCGGTGACAGGTAAATATCTCATGTGCTGGGGTCCTGAGAGAGCGGTGACACCGGCACCTGTCCCCCATAGCGCGCCGGTGTCACCGCCTGCTCAGGATACCGGCACCTGGCCCCAGCGACAAGAGGTGAGTATCTCATTTCTTTTGCAGCCGCAGCGCAGCAGCATAAGGGACCTATACTATGCATATGGGGGCATAATCTGTGGAGCATATGGGGGCATAATTTGTGCAGCATATGGGGGGCATAATCTGTGCAGCATATGGGGGCATAATCTGTGGAGCATATGGGGGCATAATCTGTGCAGCATATGGGGGCATAATCTGTGGAGCATCATATAGGGGCATAATCTATGGAGCATAATAATAAAATGATTTGATATTTTCATAAACCTATGTGCTCCTTTGTTTCTTCTGATTCTAAGTAATCCTTTGGGCCTAGCAGCATTGTCTGGTAGTCAGCGGAGTAGCCCAGCTTTGAAGCAAGCTACACCGCCTGTGTATCTAATCTAATTTTTTACTGCATCTAACCCAGGCAATCCTTTGGGCCTAGTAGCAGTGTCTGGTAGTCAGCGGAGTAGCCCAATTGTGAAGCAAGCTACACCGCCTGTGTATGTAATCTAATTTTTTACTGCATCTAACCCAGACAATCCTTTTGGGCTAGTACCGCAGTTTGGCCACCCAACTCTGCTCGGTTTCCATCCATAGTTTTTGGTGCCAACAACTACATAGTTGCCAATTAGTTAACCTCCAAAATGAGTGGGAAAAGGCCTGCTGCTGGTGGAAAGGGGATTAGTCATGTTGGAAAGGGAAAAAAAGGTTGTGTCCGTGGGGTAGGTGGTAAAGCAACAGTAACATCTGCAGAAGAAAGACCATCTTCCAGCCAAACTAAGATGTCTACTTCTTTTCGTGGACAATCTGATATGTTCCCTTTCTTACAGACACAACCATCGCTACCAATTGTAGATGAGACACAAAAAGAACAGGTGCTTGAATGGATATCAAGCACTCCATCAAGTGGGCTCTCCACCTCAACTTCAACATCACAAATACTCCAGTCCTCTGAGGTGTCACCCCAATCACACTTGCTTCCTCACAGCTCCCAAGTCTCCAGCCACCCATCTGAGTATGGGGTAACACAGATGGTTGAGTCTGCAGAGCTGTTCACTCATACTATAGCTTGGGAATCAGAGGTCTGCTCCAAAGCTTCTGTGAGTCCAGATGAGGAAATGATCTGCACTGATGCCCAGAATCTTTGTGAGACCGATCCAAGCCCAGATGAAGAAGGTTCTGAGCATAATGTAGACCCTCATTCCCAAACTGTACTTCCTGTTGGTGGAGACAATTAGGAAGATGCTGATGAGACTGAGATACCTGATTGGAATGACAACTTGACTTTTCGGTCAGGGCAGGAAGAGGTTGGCTCTGAGGATGACGGGTGTGAGAACACACAGGATGATGATGACGAGGTTGGAGATCCCACTTACTGTCAACCCACAGTCAGCCAGTCGATGAGGTCAGCAGAGGTGGAGGAGGATGCTAGTGACGACAAGGTTACGTTGCGCCTTCCTGGACAGAGACGGAGTACAGGAAGCACATCAACTGCATCCTCAACCACAACTGTGCCTCTGAGCAGAAGTCGTGGTGGCTCTTCAGGTCGCATGGGCTCTAAGCCTTGCCTAGCCTATGCCTTTTTTGAGATCGCAAAGGATGACCCAACTCATGTTATCTGTGAGATTTGTCACCAAAATCTAAGCAGAGGCCAAAAAATCAATAGTTTGAGTACTTCATGCATGAACCGTCACATGGATATGAAGCATAAGTCGCAGTGGGAAGCTCACTGTGCTACAATGCGGCCAAGCGGGCCAGGCCAACCACCGTCTGCCCCATCAAGTGCATTCGCGGCCTCTTCATCCTCTGTGACTGTGAGGACAGCAGTCACACATGCTTTAGGATGAAGACCTTCCCCCTCTTTACCCGCAACAGCCAGTGTGATTGGCAGGTCATCAGTTCTTTTGTAAGTGGAAACACCTGCTGGTGTTCAGCGCTCTCCGACATCGAGAGCACCACCTTTGGATGTAGGCAACATAATATCTGCGCCTGCACCTTCCTCACAGACCGACAGTGTGCCGGGGATACCCTACTCAACCCCGTCTCAGCACAGCAGCCAGCCCTCGGTCCCTCAGATGTGGACAAGTAAAAGACCATTTCCTCCTAGCCATGACAAACCTAAGAGGTTGAATTTCACCATCTGCAAGCTGTTGGCTACAGAAATGCTGCCTTTCCACCTGGTGGACACAGAGGATTTTTGAGACCTTATGTCGGTCGCAGTGCCCCAGTACCATTTGCCCAGTCGCCACTACTTCTCAAATAAAGCCGTGCCTGCGCTACACCAGCATGTCGCACACAACATCACCGCTTCCTTGAGAAACTCTGTGTGTGACAGGGTGCATTTCTCCACAGACACAAGGATGAGTAGGCATGGACAGGGGCATTTCATGTCGGTGACTGGGCACTGGGTAACTATGGTGACAGCAGGAGATGGGGCCGCTGTCCAAGTCTTGCTGTCCCCACGAGTTGTGCGTCAATCCTCTGTATGTAGAAGTTCCCCCAATGCTTCTGCCTCCTCAACCTCCTCCCGGTCCTCCACCTCCACCCAAAGCTTGTCTGGTAATGCTACCCACGTTCTAACTGCGCAGAAGCAATCCTGCACACCTCCTTACTATGCTGGCAGTTGGGCTCAACGGCATCAGGCGGTGTTTACCTTGAAATGTCTGGGAAATGTGAGTCACACAGCTGAGGAGTTGTGGTCAGCTCTGGAGACCAAGTTTCATCAATGGTTGTCTCCACTGAACCTGCAGCCAGGGAAGGCCGTGTGTGACAATTCTGCAAACCTGGGTGCGGCCCTTCGCCGGGTAATGTCACACACGTGCCTTGTATGGCTCACATCTTGAACCTGGTTGTCCAGCAATTTTTAGCCCACTATCCCGGACTAGATGGCCTTCTGCAGAGAGCATAGTCGCTGTGTGCGCACTTCTGCCGTTCACATCCCGCAGCTCAACGACTTGCATCTCTACAGAAGTCGTTCAGCCTGCCAGTTCACCGGCTGAAATGCGATGTGCCGACACAATGGAATTCAACTCTGCACATGTTGCAGCGACTGTGGCAGCACCGACGAGCCCTGGTGCAATACAGTATGACGTATAGCCAGGGTCAACGAGATCCAGAGGTGGGGCAAATCACGCTGCTGGAGTGGTCTCAGATCAAGGACCTATGTACCCTTCTGCACAGTTTTGAGATGGCGATGAAGATGTTTAGTGCTGACGATGCCATTATCAGCATGACTATTCCGGTCATGTACATGCTCGAGCACACTTTAAACAATATTCGGAGTCAGGTGGTGGGACAAGAGGAGGGGGAGGAAGTACAGGAGGAGTGGTATGCGGAAGGCATAACAAGATCTCCAAGGTCCATACGATTGGCAGCACCAAGGCGGCAGGCATGGGAGGGTGGGGGAGAGGGATTAACGAGGGCGCATGGTAGCAGACAAACTAGTGAGGAAGGTGCAGGAGCCCAGAAATAAGTGGAGGACGAACTGGCGATGGGCATGGAAGACTCATCAGATGAGGGAGACCTTGATCACATTTCTGTTGTGCGAGGTTGGGGGGAGAGGGCAGAGGAAGGAAGCATCATTCTTACCTCGCCGCCACCAGCTCAACAAGGACTTGGTCCTCCTGGATGCACAAGACACATGAGTGCCTTCTTGCTGCACTGCCTGCAACATGACCCTCGGATTGTCAAAATTCGAAGTAATGCCGACTACTGGGTTGCTACACTCTTAGATCCCCGAAAAGGGATTCACGCATGCAGGAGTATCAGCAGAGGCTGTTTCAGATTCTTAGATCTGCTTTTCCACAAAACACCAGTGGTGCACATAGTGAATCTCACAGTTCTAACTTGCCAACCGTGGGACTGTCGAGTCATCACTCAAACCATAACAGTAACACCGTATATGGTGGTAACAGCAATTTTGTGGAATCATTTCACCAATTTTTTTAGACCATCCTTTGCAAGGCCAGAGGAGACAAGAAGTCTGACACATAGTCAACGCCTAGAGAGCATGGTACAGGAGTATCTCCAAGTGAACATCGATGCCATGACTGTGGAACTGGACCCTTGCTCATTTTGGGCTTCCAGTCTGGAAAAATGGCCTGAGCTCGCCACTCATGCCTTGGAGATCTTGTCGTGCCCCGCTTCCAGCGTTCTCTCTGAACGTGTCTTCAGCGCTGCTGGTGGTGTGCTGACTAGAGTTGAGCGATACTTTCCGATATCCTAAAGTATCGGAATCGGAATGGTATCGCCGATATCACTAAAATATCGGCGATACCCGATATCGATACCGGAAGTCCCATGTAAGTCTATGGGAACAAAATATCGAAATTAAAAAAAAACCCATTCTTGCCTTGTTGGTTAATTGTACATGAAGGAAAACAACAAAGACTAATGTAGAATGTATTGGGGAAGGTTGAGGAGACATTAAAGGCATAGATGTTTAACCCAATCAAATGGAATAGCATAAATATTTTTTTTTTTAAAGATGTTCGGATTGACGAAGAAATTGACAATGTTAACGTTTTTTATATTTTGGCAAATATGTATATTACACAACTTCCATGCTCTTCATCTTCACCTTTTTAACTTTTCACACACTTTCTCCTTCATAATCTTCTGCAGCATCATCTTTTTCATCAAATTATTCTTCATCTTCACCTTCTTTATCTTCTTCTTAAACTTCTTGCTATTCATCTTTGTTAACATTACTCATATTCTTCTTATTAAACTATTATTCTTATTCATATTCTGCTTCATCTTCTTCATCATATTCTTATTTGTGACAGAGAATCCTGTACTTGTAATCTGTCAAAGTATGAATTTTTCATCCTTCCGTTCTTGCTGTCACAAAAGATTTAAATTACAACAGTATTTGTCCGTGTTCAGTTTAGCCTGCAGCAGCAGGCATTTTCCAGGGGCACCACGAAGAGGAACGGACTCACCCCATACACTGCTTAGTCTTCTTCTGCTTAGAATTTAGAGCATATATTTTGCTCTTCATTTTGGTCTTATACTTCATGTTCTTCTGCTTTTAGATCTTCTGCTTATTGTTCTTGTGTCTCTTGTTCCGTATCTTGTATTTGTAGCACAATCTTGTACCAGCTGATGTTACTGGGACACGGTTACTAAGCAGGAGGTACCTGTGCTCCAAAGCACTACCAAGGACCAGCAGACGTTGCTGGAACTCGGATACCGAGATGGAGGCACCTAGGCCAAAGGCACTGTGGAGAACCAGCTGACGGTACTGGAACCCGGAGGGGCAGCAGAAGGAAAAGAGCCAATGGCACAACCGAGGACCAGCTGACGTTACTGGGACACGGTTACTAAGCAGGAGGTACCTGTGCTCCAAAGCACTACCAAGGACCAGCAGACGTTGCTGGAACTCGGATACCAAGATGGAGGCACCTAGGCCAAAGGCACTGCGGAGAACCAGCTGACGGTACTGGAACCCGGAGGGGCAGCAGAAGGAAAAGAGCCAATGGCACAACCGAGGACCAGCTGACGTTACTGAACCCCAGTAACACAGGAGCAAGTGTTGACTGTGCTAACAGCACTTCCGAGCAACAACTGGCGGTGTTGGAGCCCAGGGTCAAGGAGGATGTTTAAATACTAGATCAAGTAATTTCCTTGTTACCTGTCAATTTTAAATGTCTATACTTCAAACAAGAGAAAGATAACCTTTACTACCATAAGATGATGATTTCATTTAAACTAATATCTAGATAAATAAAGAATTGACAAACATAAACACATACATTAACATGTTGAACAGCAATGCAAACCACAAAATAAATTAGTTAAGGAATCTGCTATACGGTTGTACATAAAAGCATACAAGTACATATCTGAATCCATTAATGATGGATAAGTAACAGTATGTACACCATTTTTATTGTATAGACAATGAATGTCTGACTTCAAAACATCATCAGCATTACAAGTTATCTGTGACATTACTAAAATGTTACATTTGCTGAATAATGTCACTAAACAGTTTATACAAAATTATACAATTTCCATCATGTAATACTCATAATATGTGGCAATAATCATGTTTATTAACAAACATAACCTTTAAAAAGTGCATAGTGCATAGTGAAAATTGCTATTTATGCCTGACTGTCGACTTGCAAGCATGACAACGGATAGATAAGGTATATATAGATGACACTGCATAGCCACAGATGGTGAATGGCGATGTAATACTGTACCTCAATAAAGTGTGCGTCACTACTACATAATTTTTTTTATATAGCTTTATAAACAGGGTACGTGGATGTATGCTTGCGCCTTTGTTTTGACGCACAGACTGCCTTCCTGCTGAGACGCGTTGGGTAGTGAACAGTTGTGTGCAGTGTTCACTGTAGTCTGAGGTTTTCCTTTTTGGAGTGCAGATCACGCTCCAGTTAGTTCTTCAACCACTGCTGGTTGTAGTCTGCTGAGCGTGTGTCACTGGCACATCCTTGAAATTTTTCTCTAATTGTTGCTGCTCCACTCTATTACAAATAAATAAAATCTATTAGTGTGACGCGCTTCCATCCGTATACAATACATTGGTTGCAAACACTATAGAAGTACACAAAGGGGCCTTTCACACCTACTGAACAGTTGTGTGCAGTGTTCACTGCAGTCTCTGCGGAATAACCACACTTAGGCCTTATAACTTTTCAGACTTTCTTTATCAATCTACCAAGATGAAGAAGGCAGGGAGTAAGGCACGTGGTCGTGGAGTTTCTTCAGGGAGAGGACGTGGGGATTCTGTGGCTGCTGCGGCCCCCAGTGACACAGCATCCACCAGTTTTCCCCGGGCCGTGAGCGTTCCTTTATGCGCACTTTTGTAGGAGCTCGGAGTACCCCCCTGCTGCGGGAAGAACAAATTGAAGCCGTTGTTGTTTGGATCTCAGCCAATGCATCGACTTCAATTGCTTCCACCTCCTCTCAGGACCACAGCACTGTTGGGCAACCATCTGTCTCTTCACCGCCTGGCAAATTGCCCAGGCAGTCAGAGAGTTCTGTACAGGAGCCAGCTGAGTGTCTGCTTCTGTTCTCAGAATCTATTGGCTTGCAAACAGGGGCCCAGCCAAGCAGCATTCTGTAATGTGAAGAAGAGGGAGTATGCAGTGATGCGCAACAGCTGTGTCTCTCTGAATCTGAAGAGGCGGGTGAGACAGTGCCGATGGTCAGCACACCGCAGAACGCATCTGATGATGATGATGAGACCCAGGTGCCAGTTTCTGTTGAGCATGGTGCTGGCCAGACCACCCAACAGCAGGTGTTGGAAGAGGGTAGTGGAGATGATGAGGTCCAATACCCAACATGGCATGAAGAACAGGAAGGTGGTGGGAGCAGCTCAGAGGAATAATAATAATATTTATTTATATAGCGCCATCATATTCCGCAGCGCTTTACAGTTTAGCAGTTTCAGAACACAAGTCATAAGTAACAACGTTAACAATACAATAATTTAAGCTAAATAAGTCGCCCCTGCTCGTGACAGCTTACAATGTACAATGAGATGGGGGAGATACAAAGTATAGGTGTTTATATACAATGGTGCATTTACAATGATGTTCCAGCCATCTTAAGGGACTGAGGGATGGAGATAGTGAATGGGCTAGAGACACACACACACTTACACAGAATACATAGAATGACTTTGATTAGTGAATGTGATAGGCCGCTCTGAACAAATGTGTTTTGAGGGAGCGCCTGAAACCATGCAAATTGTGGATAGTCCTAATTTCTTGGGGTACAGCATTCCAGAGGATTGGCGTAGAGCAGGAGAAGTCTTGGAGTCGGGAGTGGGAGGTACGTATTAGTGCAGAGGTTAGTCGAAAGTCGTTTGCAGAGCGCAGCAGTCGGTTAGGCCGATAGATAGAAATGAGGGAGGAGATGTAGGAGGGGTGCTGCACTGTGGAGAGCTTTGTGGGTGAGAACCAGTACTTTGGTTGAAAGCTGGGAGAGGCCTAGAGAAATGGTTAGTGATAGAAGGAAGATAGAGGAAGACATTGCCCCAACGGTACAAACAGGAGGGAGAGTTAGGCTGCAGACTCGGTTGCCTGTAGCCTCCAGTTTGGCACCTGTTCGGAGCAGTTGTCTTCCAAAAGTCAAAACGTGCGCTCCCAGGACTTGCACTGCGTGGTCCTTTTTTCACACACTTGCACATGATATTTGCTATGTGAAATGCAAGCTGTGTAATCAAAAATTAAAAATAGCTAAAAGTGTCAGTCACCTCAATACCACAAATATGTGGAAACATGTGCGGACAAAGCACGTAGTTGAGTTACAAAGACACACTGGAGATGTAGGCCAACCTACAGCAACACCTACATCTTCAGGTTGTGTTGAAGCCTCTTCATCGAGCTCACACACAGCTGGTTATGCTTCCTCACAGGATCGCCATGGAAGAACCTCGGCCACTGTTGTCCAGAGACAAACTGTTATTCCACACACAGCAGCAAGTTCCCTGTCATCCTCACACTCCCAGGCCACAAAACAGCCAGCGGTAGCACAGGCATGGGATAAAACACGGCCATACTCCGCAAACCATGCACGAGCACAGGCTCTGAATGCTGGCATTGCAAAACTCCTGTCCCTTGAAATGCTGTGATTCAGGCTGGTGGAGACAGACAGTTTCCGTAACTGAATATCATTGTCAATCCCACAATACAATGTGCCAAGCCGATTTCATTTCAGCAGGCAAGCCGTCCCTGGTCTGCAAAAGCATGTTGAGGGAAAAATTAAACATGCGCTACTAAAAGCCCTCAGTAGCAAGGTCCACCTGACCACCGATGCGTGGACCAGTACCCATTGTTATGATCTGCTACAACCAGTAAGGAAAGAAGGGAATTCTGTCCCTACAATACAACTAAGCTGAATCCCTACGATGTAACGGGGAACCTGATCCTGCGACCAGACCCGCTAAAGTCCTCATCTAGTGTGAACGAAGACCTATAGTTGCGAGGGAGTAATCCCTACAAGATCTAGGGACTGGGAGAAAAGGTGGACACCTCCTAACATAAATTGTAGCATGGATAATTAAACAGAAAAATAAATACTTTGTGATCCTAACATCAAGCAAAACTCACAGATTAAGGCACCTAAGCACCCCGGCTAGCTTAACAGTAGATAATACAATGAAGTCAAGCAAAGCCAGAAGGGCGGAGCCAGACTAAATAGGGAAAAAAGGTCATGTGACCAGCAAACTGAAACAAAACCTAACAAGAGGGTTCTAACACCCATGGCCAGGGACAATACCTTTCCCTCACTGCCCATTGGGTCAATGTTGTGCAGCCGGGTACTGATCTTGCGAGTGGCGCTGTACGTGTTCTGCCAACTCCAAGGATTGCAGGAATCAAGTCTGTACACATTGATTCCTCCTATTCCAGTTCCTCAGAATCATCGCTGCAGGAGCTGTCACGGTCTACCTCCACATGGACCCGTGAACGTTTACCTGTTGCGACCGATATGAGCACAGCCGTGTCCAAATGTCAACAGGCCATCCTGAAATTAATTTCCATGGGGAATCTTAGCCACACAGCGCAGGAGCTCTGTAATGCCATAAAGCAGGAGAGCGACGTGTGGTTTTTGGAAGAGAATCTACAGGCAGGCTTGGTAGTGTGTGACAATGGCCGAAATCTGGTGTCAGCTCTGGGCCTTGGCAACCTCACTCACATACCATGTCTGTCATATGTGCTCAACTTGGTCGTGCAGAGTTTTTTGAGGGACTATCCGGATCTTGATGCACTGCTGCACAAGGTCCGCCTAGAGTGCGCTCACTTGCGACGTTCCAGCATGGCCAGATCGCTGATTGCAGCTCTGCAACGCAGATTTCACCTTCATGAACATCGCATTATATGTGACGTACCCACCAGGTGGAATTCCTCGTTACATATGTTGGAGCGGTTGTGTGAGCAGCAGCCAACAGTAATGGAGTATCAGCTGCATCAGGCGCAGTCAACTCGCAATTTGCGGCGTTCACACTTCACCACTACTGAGTGGGCCTCTATAATAAGAATAATAATATTATTTTTTTATATAGCGCCATAATATTCCGCAGTGCTTTACAGTTTAACAGTTTCAAAACACGAGTCATAAGTAACAACGTTAACAATACAATAATTTAAGCAAAATCAGCCGCCCCTGCTGGTGAAAGCTTACAATCTACAATGAGGTGTGGGAGATACAAAGTACAGGTGTTTATATACAATGGTGTTTTTACAATGATGGTCCAGCCATTTTAAGGAAGTGAGGGATGCATGGAGATAGTGAATGGGCTACACACACAGAATTACACATAGAATGACTTTGATTAGTGAATGTGATAGGCCACTGTGAACAAATGTGTTTTGAGGGAGTGCCTGAAACCATCCAAATTGCGGATAGTCCTAATTTCTTGGGGTAGAGCATTCCAGAGGATTGGCGCAGCGCGGGTGAAGTCTTGGAGTTGGGAGTGGGAGGTACGGATTAGTGCAGAGGTTAGTCGAAGGTCGTTTGCAGAGTGCAGCAGTCGGTTAGGCCGATAAATATAAATAAGGGAGGAGATGTAGGGGGGTGCTGCGCTGTGGAGAGCTATGTTGGTGAGAACCAGTAATTAGAATTGGATCCTATAATGAATGGGCAGCCACTGCCAGTGTAATGAGTGGCGAATAACTCTATGAAGGATATCTGCCACGTTTTGCGTGCGTTTGATGAGTCAACGCGGATGGCGAGTGCAGATGATGCACTAGTCAGCCTGACTGTCCCCCTTATCTGCCTGCTTCAAAAAACACTGCAAGCACTAAGGCATGAGGTTTTGGAAGAGGTGGAGGATGAGGAGTCACAAATTCCATCACCTTCTGGACAGTCAGCGCAACGTGGTTCCTCACAAAGGGCTGGAGGACTTTCAAAGTACCATGCTGTATCAACAATTGAACCTCCAGAGTCGCTGTCTATATTTTCATAACCATTACAAACTTTTAATGTATTTACAAAGCACATAATGTACATTTTTTGTCTATCCTTTTGTAATGCTATTGTGTTTCCATAAACTGATGTTACAGAATTATGATACAAAGTTTTTAAATTTTGAGTTTTAAATTTTGTAAATTTATATGTATTTGAAGGACTTTGTGAGGAGGATGAGGAGTCACAAATTCCATCACCTTCTGGACAGTCAGCGCAACGTGGTTCCTCACAAAGGGCTGGAGGACTTTCAAAGTACCATGCTGTATCAACAATTGAACCTCCAGAGTCGCTGTCTATATTTTCATAACCATTACAAACTTTTAATGTATTTACAAAGCACATAATGTACATTTTTTGTCTATCCTTTTGTAATGCTATTGTGTTTCCATAAACTGATGTTACAGAATTATGATACAAAGTTTTAAATTTTGAGTTTTAAATTTTGTAAATTTATATGTATTTGAAGGACTTTGTGAGGAGGATGAGGAGTCACAAATTCCATCACCTTCTGGACAGTCAGCGCAACGTGGTTCCTCACAAAGGGCTGGAGGACTTTCAAAGTACCATGCTGTATCAACAATTGAACCTCCAGAGTCGCTGTCTATATTTTCATAACCATTACAAACTTTTAATGTATTTACAAAGCACATAATGTACATTTTTTGTCTATCCTTTTGTAATGCTATTGTGTTTCCATAAACTGATGTTACAGAATTATGATACAAAGTTTTTAAATTTTGAGTTTTAAATTTTGTAAATTTATATGTATTTGAAGGACTTTGTGAGGAGGATGAGGAGGAGTCAATGGAGGAGGAAGACATCGCTCCAGAGGGAGGTAGACAATGCTCTAGTCAGTATGTAGACCAAGGGTGGGGTGATGCACAGCAGGCGGAGATGACGCCTCTTGCAGGGGACAACGTTTCTTGGCCAGTTGGGAGTCTGCAGCACATGGTTGATTTCATGCTGCAGTGGCTGAGAAACGACCGCCGCATCGAACACATTCACACCACGTCTGATTATTGGGTGTACACCCTCCTAGACCCTCGCTACCGGGACAACTTACAAAGCCTCATCACACCGTTGAACCGGGAGCGTAAAATGCGGAAGTACCAAGACACACTGGTGCAATCCATAATGTTCTCCATTCCAGCCGAGAGCACTGCTGCTGCTACTGATTTACAAAGCAGCTCTGTGCGTCGAGGCAGTGGAGACAGCTCTGCAACAAGAGGGAGCACAAGCAGCGCCTCTGCACAGGGCAAGAACAGTATGTTCCAAATGTGTCGAAGTTTTGTGGCAGCGCCACCAATGTCTACACCATCCGAGACGGCTCCAGTCAGCAGGAGGCAACATTTCCGTAAGATGGTGACAGACTACATGTCTTGCCCTCTCAGTGTACTCCCAGATGGCTCTTCCCCATTCAAGTTTTGTGTCTCTAAGCTGGATACATGGCCAGAGCTTAGCCAGTATGCATTGGAGGTGCTGGCTTGATCTGCTGGCAGTGTATTATCGGAGCGCGTCTTTACTGCTGCAGGTGGTGTACTAACAGACCGTTGCATGCGACTATCCTACGATAATGTAGAACGGCTTACTTTTCTGAAAATGAACTAGGCATGGATCTCGCCTGAATTTGCCTGTCCGGTTTCAGATTAACTAACTGGTTGACAACGTTTTCCATGTCTCCTGTTATGTTCATCTTTCTACCACCTGAGCTATACTCCCTGGGCTACAACACTGCCAGTTGCTGCTCAGAAGTGTCGTGTCCACAGACCAATACACAAGCTATAGTGATAGTGGGGTTCAGTAACGCCTGCTGTTCCCTGCTGTGTGTCCGGCAAAAATTACTGCTACCTACCTACACATGTTTAAAAAAACATGACATGTTAAAGTGGCTAGTGCTACACATAGATATCAGGCTACACCCTTATTTCTAAGCTGTAAACAAGTGAAACGTCAAATTTAAAACCATTCAATGATTAGTGTTGGTAACAAATCTGTAACTAAATAATTGTGACATATTATGGCAGATATCCACATGTCTAACACAAATGCTAACACAAAAGCATACTTATGCTATAGGGTACTGATGGTGAACCTTCTCACTCCATAACTTTGACCAATCCAACTCACATCATGCCTCAAATGCTGCAATGTTGGAAGTGCATAATGTGGGTTGAACTTTGACAACAGCTGCAGTGCGAAGGTTATCCTTCTGTGTTCTTGGCTTTTAAATAAAAGCATACAAGTAAATATAATAATACATTGTTGATTAAGGGACATGATGTACACCTGTAATATTGTGCAAACAATGGATGTAGGACTATTCCTCTTCAACATTACTTATATTTGTGTCATTTGAAAAAATACATATTTTAGTTAAAAATTAAAAACCCATGTTCAGTAGCTGTGAAAGGCCCGTTTGTGTACTTCTATATTGTTTGCAACCAATGTATTGTATACGGATGGAAGCGCGTCACACTAATAGATTAGATTTATTTTAAATGGAATGTAGCAGAACCAATTGGAGATAAATGAAAAGGATGAGCCACTGAGACACGCTCAGCAGAGTACAAGCAGCAGTGCTTGAACATGTAACTGGAGCGTGATCTGCACTCAAAAAAGTAAAAAACACAGACTGAAGTGAACACTGAAACACAACTGTCCACAATCTGTGAAAAGCTCCTTTCTGTACTTCTATAGTGTTTGCAACCAATGTATTGTATACGGATGGAAGCGCGTCACACTAATAGATTAGATTTATTTTAAATGGAATGTAGCAGAACCAATTGGAGATAAATGAAAAGGATGAGCCACTGAGACACGCTCAGCAGAGTACAAGCAGCAGTGCTTGAACATGTAACTGGAGCGTGATCTGCACTCAAAAAAGTAAAAAACACAGACTGAAGTGAACACTGAAACACAACTGTCCACAATCTGTGAAAAGCTCCTTTCTGTACTTCTATAGTGTTTGCAACCAATGTATTGTATACGGATGGAAGCGCGTCACACTAATAGATTAGATTTATTTTAAATGGAATGTAGCAGAACCAATTGGAGATAAATGAAAAGGATGAGCCACTGAGACACGCTCAGCAGAGTACAAGCAGCAGTGCTTGAACATGTAACTGGAGCGTGATCTGCACTCAAAAAAGTAAAAAACACAGACTGAAGTGAACACTGAAACACAACTGTCCACAATCTGTGAAAAGCTCCTTTCTGTACTTCTATAGTGTTTGCAACCAATGTATTGTATACGGATGGAAGCGCGTCACACTAATAGATTAGATTTATTTTAAATGGAATGTAGCAGAACCAATTGGAGATAAATGAAAAGGATGAGCCACTGAGACACGCTCAGCAGAGTACAAGCAGCAGTGCTTGAACATGTAACTGGAGCGTGATCTGCACTCAAAAAAGTAAAAAACACAGACTGAAGTGAACACTGAAACACAACTGTCCACAATCTGTGAAAAGCTCCTTTCTGTACTTCTATAGTGTTTGCAACCAATGTATTGTATACGGATGGAAGCACGTCACAGTAATAGATTTGATTTTTTTTTCTAATATAATGGAGCTGCACCAATTCCACAAAATAAAAAAAAAAAAAAAAAAAAAAGAGTCAGTGACAGTGACACGTGCAGATGCCTACAAACAGCGGTGGATGCAGAGCAAACTGCAGCGTCACCTGCACTGTCACACACACACCTTGCACAGAGCTGTTAAAACAACACTGGCAAAATGAAGCTTTACACAGCGGTTGGTAAACTAGCCTGCCTCAAGCACAGTAGTACACAAAATCGCAATATCTAACTGTCCCTCAGAGTGAGCAGAGTAGCGTTCTGTCCCTTACTGAGTTCACAGCACAGTGACGCTAAAATGGCGGCGGCGCCTTTTATAGTGCATTCTGACATCATTTCAGCAGCCAATCACAGCCATGCCATTAGTTAAGATGACCGCAGCATTACAGGATGTGCCCACACTTCGTAGGATTCCTCATTGGCTGACTAAAATCACATTGCCTCTCAAAGAATTATGGGAACTTCCGATTCCGGTATACGATATGGAAAAAGTATCGGAATTAAGTATCGGAATTCCGATAACGCGAATATCGGCCGATACCCGATACTTGCGGTATCGGAATGCTCAACACTAGTGCTGACAGATAAGCGCATGCGGCTGTCCCGTGACAATGTAGACAGACTAACGTTCATCAAGATGAACAAGTCTTGGATCCGCAAGGACTTTTCTACCCCTGTGTCATCCTGGGGAGACTAAAGGCTTGTGGATTTTTGAATGTGCTGCATGAAAGTCACCAACCATTTTAAGCTTGCAACTCTGGGGCAATTGATGCCACTTAAGTGGTGTCTGTGCCCAAATTTTTGGAAAAATTGAGACTCTTGTTGGAGTCCCCTTGCTGTGTTTTACATGATTTTAGAAGGGCATGACATGCTTATGACGCGCCCACTGGGACCGTGGGGTACTCGGGCCAGGACGGTCTCTGGCTGGGATGTCACGGCGGCTCGTGACCCGGTCCGTGGCCCCGGGCGGTCAAGTAAAGGAGTTGAAAGGGAATAAAGATTGTGGGATTAGTGGAAATGTTCATGACGCCACCTGTGGTATGCGGCCAGGGAGGGCCGCCGCTGCTGGAAGTCTCTGGGGCTGATGCTATGGCAGCTAGGATGGTACAGCTCCCCACAGGTGGAGCAGAACCCTAGGAGGAGATGGGATGATGGGAGTGATGGTGCAGGGAAACACACAACACGAGGCAGGTCTCCTTTTCTTTACCTTTACTGATGATGCTGGTAAAGGGTCTCCGGATACTGTTACAGGTGTTACTGAGGGCTGGACAGCTTGGAAGCAAGTCAGGACACCTAGTAGCAGAATGAGCGGATGCCTCCTCTGTGCGTTTTCTGTAGGGCTTTGCTGGCTTTGACTACGGTTTGGCCCTCTGTCTGCTATGATGATAGCCTCTACCCATGTGGCAGGCAGCTTGGGCCTTCTGGTGCTTCTCTGGCGTGCTGCTGTGCCTGCGTGTTTCTTGGGGACATGGGGTTTATAATAACCGGTCCCTTTTCATGCTCTGTGGCTGGATCTTGTTTTCCTCCACTACCTCAGACCCACGGTGTCCAGCTCTCTACTCCGCTCCAAAGGCGAGTTTTCATCAACTCCAGCCTTTGAGCCTTCTCTTGTGTCTCACACACGCTGTTTTCTGTGCAGTCACTGCTGAACTCTCTGCTCAACTAGCTAACTCCACCCCCAGGCTAGAACTATATAGGGAAGTTCCTCAAAAACTGAGTCAGAACTCCCCCTTCTGGTCCGAAGGCAGAAGTGGTGTGTGTTGTACTTCTCTGCTACATAGGAATCCTTATTGCTTCCAAGCTTGACATTATCTCCCCGGGAGGGATATAATGCCACTGTGGCATCCAGAACCCTGGGGTGCCACACCTATATCTGTGTCTCCTCCTCCTTTTACTCCTCAACCTCTTTTCTTTTCGCATAACTATATGTACTTGTCACTTTTCCATGTGTTTGTTGTGTCTTCTGAGTAGTTTGTCAGCTTTTGGACACCTTTGAAGGTGTTTTCTATGTGTTGGTATGTGTTTGTGTTTGCCTGCCATTACATTTAACAGTGTTCGACGAACGTTCGAGGAACGATCGACAAACTTTCGACGAACACACCCCAATTCGACAAATCGAATCCGAACACTAGGGTGGTGGCTCATCACTAGTAAGCATTTGACTGAATGCAATGCACAGGCAACCACAAAGCGGAAGTAACCAGTTAAAGTATTTATTTCACTGATATGGCAGAAATTAAGGTAAATATTTCAACAGGATATTATGTCAAACAGGATGACTAGAGGATGAAATATACAATCACAAACATTTTTTTTTACCATAATCAGGTAACTCGTATTATGTTCTCATCCGCTTTATGCATTTAATTGTCCTCTATGTCTGTACTGTTACATACTTTGGCTGTTAACTGGTTCATGCAGAATTACATGAACACCCAATTCTTACACTATAGCTGGTCCGAACAATGAAAGCAATTGTTACCATTTACCTTTCGTGTCTCCCCTTTTTCCTCACAGATTGTAAGCTTGCGAGCAGGGCCCTCATTCCTTTTGGTATCTATTTTGATCTGTGTTTATTGCTATGCTATAATGTCTATTGTCTGTACAAGTCCTCTCTCTAATGTAAAGTGCTGCGGAATATGTTGGCGCTATAGAAATAAAATTATTATTATTATCACAAATGTACAAAGAATCCTGAGGTTCACTCTAGCTGCAATGGCAGTCTCTGGTTATATATTCTTATAATAGTATCATATAAACTTGGCACTCTGAAGGTGATATTATGTGAGACTAAAGTTCCTTTTATGGTGCATTCATTGCTGTTAAACGCTTTCACTCCTGATGGGGACCTTTGTCAGAACTAAATAAAAAGGGGGGTAAAAGGGTTTACAGAAAACAACATAAAGGGGAAAAATATGTGAGAACATACAATATATTAACATTAGAGATGAGCGAATATTTCAATATTCGGTTCGGATTACGTTTGCCAATTTTGAAATATTCGTCAATTAATTTGTCGAATATTCGCCGAACATAACCGAATGCCATTTTTAGGCAAAAAAAAAGCATGCATAACATCTTGTAAAGGCCCCAAATGCTGCCAAAACACATTAAATGAGAGACAGACACCAGGAAAGTGGCCTCAATTTACCCACAGTACAGATTTTAGCATGGCACTGCAGCAATCAGCCAGGCATGAGGTATCGCGGTCTGGGACAGCATTTACAGCTTTCAATTGAACGTCACAGTAAGAGGAGGTGGGTGAGGGATCGGTGTAGGGCCCCTTTGTTGGGAGCCCTGATACCACATGCAACACCTCTACCTGCTTTCATGCTGAGCCACAGTCAAGTGGCACAAATATCAGTTTTCTAGATTACCATTGTCAGAAAAATTTAAGGATAGTAACATGGGTAGTTGAGTCCAAGAAAGTGGAGGCCTGACAGTCTCGGAGCTGCTAAAGCCCAAAAAAGGGATGAAAAATGCAAGCAGGCACTGTAGGGACTCTGGAACCATGGGTACACATGGGATTGGCTGAGGAACAGAAAGCACTGGCAGATGTGGGCTGGACCAGGTGTTAGGCAGATGGGTGCTGCCAGGTGCGATCTGGAGCGGCTGATGGACAGAAGAGCGCAGAAAGGTACGAGCAGACGGTTACAGGGTAGACAAGCAGACCGATGGACCTGGGGAACCTGACAACTGGCAAGCATGCAAGGCAAACTAACAACATAGCTCAGGCACCTCCATATTGGAGGAGAAGCCTTAAATAGATGATGTCGCCCAGCTATAGGTTGGGTATACCTTAGATTGATTTGGGCGGTCCCTTTAAAAAGGAGGGAGCACGCTAGTGCGCCCTCTAAGCATAGTTCCCGGTCCTACAAATGAACCTTGGTGGACACCGACACATAGGGGGCGAGATGAGGAGGTGGTGTGTGTGTGGGAGACACTGAATGTCCTGTCTGTTGGGTATGAGGAGATCCAACAAAGGGCCAAGTCTATAATGTCAACAGACCAAAAAGTCTATAGTAAGAGGGAATGGTCCACTGTGTCAAGGACAGATGCCAGGTCCAGGAGAAGGAGGAAGACGAACCCACGTCGCTTTCATTTGGTGGATAATGGGTCGTTGGTGACTTTAGTCAGGGCAGTTTCAGTGTAATGGTGTGGTCTGAAGTCAGATTGTACTCAGTCAAAGAGGGAGCAAGAGGAGAGATGGGAGGTCAGTTCAAAGTGGACGTGTTGTTCCAGTAGTTTGGTGGCATAGGGGAGAAATGATATAGGGCGATATGTAGACACAGAGGATGGGTCTGTGAGGAAGGAACAGCCACCATCTTGGATATGGCCTGCTCCAGCCGCCATGTTGTCTGAATTCACAGATTCACAGCAGCTAACTGCTGTAATTCCCTATGGCCTCTGGGCATATTAGATACAATAGGGTTTGGTCTCCACTGCGAATGAAAAGATCTATTTGTATGCTGAGTAGATTTGACTCAAGACAGGATTTACTGCTCAATATGAATTGCCAGGCCTGTTAGTATGCTAAGTAGGCCAGGCCAGAACAGTACTTCAAAGCTAGAGGCTTCAATTAGATTACACCTGCCAGCTAGACACAGAAAACACATCTATTGTGTCTCCCAGCCATGACGGCTCCGTTCTAGGATTATGAATTATGAGCACATCTTTCTAGGTACAAACTCATAAAAAATATCTGCGTGATCCTGCGGACCTCGGGCATCTGATGGTGCAACTCACGAGTCGGTGATGGCTCGGGGGCTGAGATATATAGATTGGCACCCCAAAGAGACCCAATCGGGCCAGGTTTGATCTCCACGCGACAGGCAAAGCATACTGCATCCGCTGGTACCTCTCGTGTCCTGATCCGATCGTCCTGGAGAAAGTTAACCCCTTTATTAGGTATTGGGAATAAATTCTGCAGGGGGCTAAGGGTGGAGATTATCATCCCACCCTCGGACACCGAGGGGAGGGACATAGCAGGTTTAAGAACTGTGAGCTATGGGCAGACTGGATCCATTCTCACAGCAGCAAGACAATGAAGAACTAAGGACCAAGGGACAGATCTGCCAAGGGAGCAGCGGTACACGTTTTGGGGGACTGTCCAGCAACTAAGACTTTCACCTGTGGATCGCAGAGCTCCCTGCCTCCACATGCCCCTGCAACCTGGTAATATTGACCTCTAGCTAATACCTCTAAGCCTTGTACCATTATTGTTGTATTTTACTCTGACTGCAAATCCATCGTAATTACGTTGTATAGCTTACTGTATATTTCTGTAATTATCTAGTGCGCCCTTAAGGCAATTAAACCATAAAATTAATCTTGGGCTGATGCTTTTACTCTGATCACGAATCTTAGAATACCTAGTGGGTAACAGGACACCCTTCCCGGCGGCCATTTGCTCTAGGTGCAGTTCCCTTACTGACCTGAGAGACAAAGGGGACGACGGAGAGCTGTGCCTGTGGAGTTACGTCACATTGGTGACGTGGATGGACGGGGGTTGTCCTTCACAGGGTCAAAGGTGGGGTTTTTGAGGATGGGTGTGATCGAGGTATGTTTCAATCAGGATGGAAGACACCAGTTGTTAGTGACAGGTTGAAGAGGTGGGTTATGCTTGTGATGAAGACTGTGGTAAAGTTTGGAATGAGGTTGGATGTTCTTGTGTCAAGTTCACAGGTGGTGAGGCAAAGTATTCAGCTGAGATGAGAGGAGAGGGAGGAGGAACTGGTGAATGCAGGAATGAATTGAAAGTACTGAATAGCTGTTTAGGGTTGTGAGACAGGTATGATATGAGGGATGAGAACTTGGTTTGTTTGCAGCAGTTTGTGCAGCATTTTTACAACTTCTGTTACTGGATGGGCATCTCCTCTCCCTTTCTTTGGCAGCCGTACAATGGTACGCTTTGTAGATGAAGGCCAGAAAGAACATGTGCTCCAGGAGATGGAAAGCGCTGCATCAAGTGGCCTCTGCTCCTCTTCCTCCACTCACAGTATAGTCCTCAGTGGTGGTACCCCTTTTAACCTTTTTTTTTCCCACATCACAACTCTCCATGCGCCCAACTGACTGTGGGGAACCACAGATGGGCCACTCTGCAGAGCTGTTCACACATTCAATTCCATGGGTATGAGAGGTCTGCTGTAAACATTCACAGAGTCAAGAGGAGGAAATTATCTGCACAGATGGCCAAATTTATTCTGACTTAGATCTATGGCCAGACAAAGTTTTGTCCGAGCATAAACCAAAACCTCTCACAACAGACGTTAACCCCGTTGAGTGAAGGTGATCCATTTGTGATGAGACTCAGATATTTGTGGCGCCTGAGGACTGTACTGTGCTGTCAAGGCAGGAAGAGGACGGTGACTCTCAGGGTGAGGAGTGGGAGAACAGAGAGGATGATGATGAGGTAGTAGATCACACTTGGTGTAAACCCAGAGGCATGCAGCTGAGTAGTTCAGCAGAGTAGGAGTAAGATGAGGAAGTTATGTGGACACAGAGTTATGCAACGACGATAACCAATGCAACCTGAGGCCCAACTCTGGCAGTGGACAGCAGCGTTCATGGTTCTGCAGTTGCCTAGCTGTCAACATTTTTAAAACCAACCTAGTAGAGTAAAAAAAATGAAATCATTTCAGTACTACATGCATGACCTGCCACATGCGTGATCAACATGTGTTAATCTGGGAAAGTCATTGTGCTAAAATGCAGACTAGCGGGATTCGCCAACCACCATCCACCCCATCAACTGCATCTTCTGATTCTTCCTCCTCCCTCACAGTGGCAAGTGTTGTCACACAGGTCTCCGGCCGAAGAACCTCCACTTGTTTACCCCCTACTGTTGGGGTGACTGAGAGCCTGTCAGCTGATACGGAATTGGACATGACTGCAGTTTTTGAGTGATCTTACATACCAAGCACACCCCATCTTTCCCAATCCACCATAACATCCCCACCTGCACCTCTCTCACAGTACAGCAGCTTGTCGTGTTCACCCTTCTCCATCCTGTGTTGGCACAGCAGCAAACAGCAAACCCTCATTTGTGCAGTTGTGCTCGCATAAAAGATTCTTCACTCCTGCACATGGCTCAGATAACAGTTTGAATTTAACCATCTTCAATCAACTAATAATAATAAACTTTATTTATATATCACAAACACATTATTCATAGCTTTACAAGTCAGCAGTTCATACAAAACAGTCAAAAGTTACCAAGTTTAAGATAATCAAACAATTCAAACAAAAATAAAGACGACCCTTCTCTTCAGAGCTTACAATCTACAATGAGGTGGGGGTGACACCACTTACAGGTGCTTATTTAGAATGATGGTACAACCATCTTGAGGAAATGGGGGTTAGATAAAGGTTGCATGAGCCTTTTGTGTACAGTTGAGTTTGATGGTGAATTATGTTCAGAGAAGTAGAGAATAAGCTATATGTATACACTACCGTGTAAAAGTTTAGGGTCACTTCCTTATTTTTGAAAGAAAAGCAGTTTTTCCAATGAAGCTAACATTAAATGATTCAGAAATACACTCTATACATTGTTAATGCCATAAATGACTATTCTAGCTGCAAACGTCTGGTTTGAAATGCAATATCTTCATAGGTGTATAGCAGCCCATTTACAACAACCATCACTCCAGTGTTCTTATGGTACTTTGTGTTTGCTAACTGTGTAAGAAGGCTAATGGATGGTTAGAATACCCTTGAAAACCCTTGTGCAAGTATGTTAACACAGCTGAAAACAGTTTGGCTGATTAGAGAAGCTATAAACCTGAACCATCCTTCGAGCTAGTTGAGAATCTGGAGCATTACATTTGTTTGTTCCATTAAACACTCAAAATGGCCAGAAAAAAAGAACTTTCATGTAAGACTCGACAGTCTATTCTTGTTCTTAGAAATGAAGGCTCTTCCATGAGAGAAATTGCCAAGAAACTGAAGATTTCCTACAACGGTGTGTACTACTCCCTTCAGAGGAGAGCATAAACAGGCTCTAACTAGAGCAGAAAGAGAAGTGGGAGTCCCCGCTGCACAACTGAGCAACAAGACAAGTACATTAGAGTCTGTAGTTTGAGAAATCGACGCCTCACAGGTCCTCAACTGGCAGCTTCATTAAATAGTACACGCAAAACGCCTGTGACAACGTCTAGAGTGAAGAGGCGACTCCGGGATGCTGGCCTTCAGACCAGAGTGGCAAAGAAAAAGACTTATCTGAGACTGGCTAATAAAAGGAAAAGATTAATATGGGCAAAAGAACACAGACATTGCACAGAGGAAGATTGGAAAAAAGTGTTATGGACAGACGAATCCAAGTTTGAGGTGTTTGGATCACACAGAAGAACATTTGTGAGACCAGAACAACTGAAAAGATGCTGGAAGAGTGCCTGACGCCATCTGTCAAGCATGGTGGAGGTAATGTGATGGTCTGGGGTTGCTTTGGTGCTGGTACAAGGTAAAAGGGATTTGAATAAGGAAGGCTATCACTCCATTTTGCAACGCCATGCCATACCCTTTGGACAGCGCTTGATTGGAGCCAATTTCATCCTACAACAGGATAATAACCCAAAGCACTCCTCCAAATTATGCGAGAACTATTTAGGAAAGAAGCAGGCAGCTGGTATTCTATCTGTAAGGCCAGGATCACACATGCGAGAAACACGGCCGAGTCTCGCATGTGAATTCCCAGCACTGGTGCCAGCACTCGGGAGTGGAGTGCGCGGCTGCATGTATTTCTATACAGCCGCTCGCTCCACTCCCAAGTGCCGGCGCCAGTGCTGGGAATTCACATGCGAGACTCGGCCGTGTTTCTCGCATGTGTGATCCCGGCCTAATGGAGTGGCCAGCGCAGTCACCAGATCTCAATCCTATTGAGCTGTTGTGGGAGCAGCTTGACCGTATGGTACGCAAAAAGTGCCCATCAAGCCAAACCAACTTGTTGGAGGGGCTTCTGGAAGCTTGGTGTGAAATCTCTCCAGATTACCTCAGCAAATTAACTGCTAGAATGCCAAAGGTCTGCAATGCTGTAATTGCTGCAAAGGGTGGTACTCAAGAACAGCAATATAGTTTGCAGGATAAGCAGGTTACATAGTCATGAGTTTTCCAGAGGTCGATACTTAGGAACAGCAATATGGTTTAGAGGATAAGCAGGTTGCGTAGTCAGAAGTTAGCCAGAGGTTAGTACACAGGAACAACAATATAGTTTGGAGGATAAGCAGCAGGTGGAAAGAGAGCTTTACTAAAGGCTGGGAGCTCAATAATCTGACGATAGAAGACTCTAAAAAAGCCCTAAAGCTACCTCTTCCTGTCATTGTCCTCCTGGTCATAATGATATATATTGGACTGTTCCTGATTTGCTGGAGGACTAAAAGACTGGTCGCCCAATTGCACAGAAGTCAAGCAGAGTTCAATTTACTCAGTCGGACACATATTTTAGGGACATATGACAAATCCAGTTCTTTACGCCAGATCCAATATACATTATCTATAAATAATGACTGTATATAAATAATGATGAAAACATTCTATTTTTGTTAATTTCTGGGTCATCCTCTCTGTTCTCACACTCCTCACCCTGAGATTCAACCTCCTCCTCTTCCTGCCCTGACACCACAGTACAGTCCGTGTGCGCCTCTGGTATCTTCTGAGCAGATCTCTGATGCCCATGGAATAGAATGCGTGAACAGCTCTGCAGAATGGCCCATTTGTGGTTCTCCACAGTCAGTGAGGGAGTTTGGAAATTTATGACGCGGAGGAAACAATGGTGATTGGTGTGCCAGCTCTGAGGATTGTACTGTGTGTGATATTAAGGTGGAGGAAGAGGAGGATAGGCCACTTGATGCAGTGCTTGCCATCCACTGGAGCACATGCTTTTTATGGCCCTCATCTACAAGGCGTACCACTGTGCGGCTGCCAAAGATAGGGAGTGGAGTAGTCCATCCAGTAAAAGATGTTGTCAGTGGTCTTTGGATAGGACGAGACGGTGTTTGTTCATTTGAGCTTTCATTAACATTAGCAACTAACCCATATAAACGTTTAACACCAAGTCTATTCCCCTTCCAACACGACCTTGCTTTTTCCCAATCATGTTGTATGTAGCTTTTCGATCTTATAACCTGCTGCTTCACAACCTTAGGCCCACAGCTGTCAGTCATCTGTCACTAAATGAACAATCACTATTTATTTCCTTAGATAGTGTGCCTGAACAACACTGTTATACTTAACAATTTTTAAGTGGAAATCTGGCCTTCTGATTTCTCACTGATACACGGTTTTATCACAAACAATTTCTATTAGCTAATTTGGCCTCCTCACTGCACTTCAATATTAGGCCTAACAATTTTTAAGTGGAAATCTGGCCTTCTGATTTTTCACTGATACACAATTTTATCACAAACATCCAATCATAGAATCACAGAATGGTAGAGTTGTAAGGGACCTCCTGGGTCATCTGGTCCAACCCCCTGCTCAAAGCAGGATTCATTAAATCATCCCAGACAGATTTCTTTCCAGCCTCTGTTTGAAGACTTCCATTGAAGGAGAACTCACCACCTCTCATGGCAGTCTGTTCCACTCATTGATCACCCTAACTGTCAAAAAACTTTTTCTAATATCTAATCTGTGTCTCCTCCCATTCAGCTTCATCCCATTGCTTCTAGTCTTTCCTTGTGCAAATGAGAATAAAGATGATCCTTCTACAAAGTGACAACCCTTGAGATATTTGTAGACAGCTATTAAGTCTCCTCTCACTCTTCTTTTTTGCAAGCTAAACATTCCCAAATCCTGTAAGCGTTCCTCATAGCACATGGTTTGCAGACCGGTCACCAATCTTGTCGATTTGGATTAGCTAATCGGGCCTCCTCGCTGCACCTCAATATTAGACCTAACAATTTTTAAGTGGAAATCTGGCCTTCTGGTTTGTCACTGAAACATAGTTTTATCACAAACCATTTGGATTAACTAATTCAGCCTCCTGGCTGCACTACATAAACTGGGCCCTGGCTAGCACTCATTGTCAGAGAAGCTTTTTGCTGCATGTCTGGAGATTGTTGGTGGTTGTTATTAGAGGAGTTTGGTGGATTTATCTGTGACTGTTGCTAGGTTTTGAATGTGTGATAATTCACTTTCTTCTCCTTCTTTGGTTTAATCCCATCCTTCACTTCCCACCGTATACGTCTGTTGTTTGTGTGAGTATATTTGTATGTTTGGTATTTTTCATTATTTTTCGTTATCCCTGTTGGCATTACCTTGCTAGTCTGGTTGGTGTATTACAGTACACTATTACTTCCCTCTACCCTGGGTGGGGGTAGGATACAGACTGAGGGCGGATTGAGGAGCTAAGACACCGTACGTAGCCCCGTGTCTTCACCATCAGAAGTAACTCAGGCAACAGGGCGAGCTAGGATGCCCCTAGCGTTAAGGACAGGGAAGGAGCACCTGGTCCCAGGACACTCGACAACAGAGTTGTGATAAGCTGTTTCACTCAGCAGCAGTAGACTGGGTACTTGGGTACCATAAAAATGTTGTGTTGCCCTTTCCAGCAACCAAAAAAATAAAAATTTTGCAGGTCTTGGAAAATGTCGACACAGTTAAAAATGTTCTTCAGCAAATTTCCGTTTTTTTCACCAATAAATTGTTAAAAATAAATTGGAAAAGTTTGTTATGGGAATAATTTTACTGATGAGGAGAATCATATTGTCAGGTCATTTTTACTACACAGTGCATACTGAAAATACAATTCCCCAAACAGTGCCAGAATTGTGGGTTTTTTTCATAATTTTGCTGCACTTGAAATTTTTTTCTTTTTTTCCAGTACATTATGTGGAAAAATGAAAAGTTCAACCTGTACCGCAAAAAACAACCCCTCATATGTCTATTTGGACAGAGAAATAAAAAAAGTTATGGAAGAAGGGGAGAGAAAAACAAAAATATAAAATAGAAATTGACCATGTCCAGAAAGGTTTAGTATGATTAGACAAAATGCTACTCTGAATATTTGGATTTAACAGGTCTCCTCCTTAATGTTTACAAGCAAGGACACAGTAGTACTTCATATACATGTTCAGGCAGTCAGAATCAGCTTTTTCTCCAAGTATCTCTCGGAATCTGTAACAATAAGATATATTCTGCATTATAGAAATGTGTAAATGTTTTAAAAGACTGTTATGTTTGCTTATTAAATTTTATATTTTGATATATTCTAAGTGTTCCATTACAAAATAATACTTTATTATTATTTATTTGGAATGTAAAATTCTGCAATTGACTGATATTCCTCAAGGAGGAGGAAGGGGATAAGTGCCTAAGTGTCCACCACAAACGGCAAAATTCCGCTCTTTTATTAACTTCATGCTAAACCTTTGCTAAGCTTTTATGCTAGCTACTGCTTTTATAGTAGTAATGACTCTTTACTGCCATTATGGTTCTGGTTTTATACTACTTGTTGAGGACCACTGAAGTGTTCCTTAATTGGGTGGTCTGAAGGCGAAAGTAAATTTTATCTAAATCCCTATTTAATTGATGCCATATTCTAAGCTATTTTCTTGACATAGCATTTCCCTAAAAACAGGTTATCTGTTAATCTACTTTTTTTTACCTTCTGTCTGATGACTGATTTGAGCCCCCAGTGCTTTCAGGTATGCTCAAAATAAGTGTCATCAGAGCAGGGGGCAGAGGCTGCAGACACTGTCACAACCTCTGCCCTCTCCCTGAAACAAAGCGTCATCATTGACACTCGTTTTAGGGGCAGGGCTAGTCCATACTCTGTTACTGCACAGTGTATTGTGTGATAAGCACAGTGACAGTGCCCGCTTTCTGGTCAGCTCAAATCTGCAGTAATGAGCCGGTAACCCAGCAGTGTTATAATACCTGGCAGAGGCCAGGGACATCACCTGGCAATGTTGATCTCCTGCGTATTATAACACTGCTGTGTTGTGGACTCATTACTGCACATCTGAGCCGACAAGAAAATGGGCACTGTCACTGTGCACATTGCACAGCACAGTCAAAGAGCAGGAACTAGCCCTGCCCCTGAAATGAGTGTCACTGATGATGCTTCGTTTCAGGAAGAGGGCAGAGGCTGTGACAGTGACCACAGTCTCAGTCCTCTGCTCTGATGACACTACATTTGAGTATCTCAGGATGCACTAAGGGCTCTCAAACTAAGTCATCAGGCAAGAAGTAAAAAAAATAGATTAACAGGTAAAGCAAGGTTAGGGAAAGGTAAAACAAGTATATTAGAAAATAACAATCACTTTAGCACTTCATGAAAGAAAGTACATGAATATCTAAAAGTATGTCACAGCAAAATACAAGTCCGTTAAGATTAAATATTACCTTCTGTCAAAAGTACACCTCTATTATCAAGTCAGTGTATGAACCTAGGAAAGTATATTCTTTTTTACTTATCTGCATTGTCCACATGATATATTTAAAGGGATTGTTTACTACTTTTTAACAAGGGAAAAATTAAACCCATGGTGCTTAAATGATAAAAAAATAAATCAGACACCTTTACCACACCAGTGCTACTCCTCGGTTTTGATCTAGGCTTCTGCATTTAGTGGCAGGGCGTGACATAATGGCCACAGACAATTATTGGCCACTGATTGGCTGCAGTCTTGACATTCCATAGGAGCAGAAGCAATAGGGTTTCTTCTATTTTGGACACAATGTATATGCTCCAGTTGAGCGGCTAATTATGGGTATTAGGCTCATTAGGTGAGATGGATCCTCAATTCCCAAGGTCCGGGTAGGCACACGGGCCATGGGCATTGGGAAGCAGGCAGTTGAGACATGTAGAAAAAGGGAGCAGAGAAATAGGAGACTGCAGACAGACAGGCATCCCAAAACAGGAAGACAGGTAGCAGAAGTCCTGGAAGACCAGGAGCAGGTAGCTGAGGTCTTGGAAGCTACAAATGGACAGGAGGCATTGTGGAAGCTGCAGGCAGAAACATAGCACAGGTTTTGAAAGACAGGCAACAGGTAGCAGAGATTCTGGAAGCTGCAGGTGGCCAGGTGATATCCTGGAAGTTGCAAGTAAACATGTAGCAGAGGTCCTGTAAAACAAGAAACAGGTAGCAGGGGCCCTGGAAGTTGCAAGCAAACAGAAGACGTCCTGGAAGCTGCAGGTGAACATGAAGCAGAGGTTTTGAAGACAAGGAATAGGTAGCAGAGTTTCAGGAAGACACAAGCAGACAGATATCCTGGAAACTGCAGATGGACACGTACTGTAGCAGAGGTCCTGGAAGACTGGGAAAAAGGTAGCAGAGTTCCTGAAATAATTCGAACAGGTAGCAGAGGTCCTGGAAGCTGCAGGCACATAGGAGACGCCCTGGAAACCGCAGGTCAACCGCACAGGTCGTGGGAACCTAGGAACAGGTAGCCAAGGTCCGGGAAGACCGGAAACATGTAGCAGAGATCATGGAAGCTGTAAAAGGAAAGCAGACATCCTTGAAGCCACAAGCAGACATGTAGCAGAGGTTGTGGAAAACCGGGAACAGGTAACAGAGGCCCTGGAAGTCGCAGGCGGACAGGAGACATCCTGTAAGCTGCAGGCGACACATAGCAGAGGTCTTGGATGACCAGAAAGGGGTGGCAGAGGTCATGGAAGCCACAGGTGGACAGAAAATGCCCTGAAAGTCACAGGTGCACATGTAGTAGAAGTCCTGGAAGACCAGAAATGGGTAGCAGAGATCCTAAAAGCCACAGGGGGACAGGAGACATCTTGGAAGCTACAGGCAGAAATGTAGCAGAGGTTACGGAGATGTGTTGAAAGCAGCAGGAGGACAGGAGACTGGGAAAAGGTAGCAGATGTCCTGGAGGTCGCAGGTGGACAGGAAACGTCTTGGAAGCCACAGGCAGACACGTGGCAGATATCATGGAAGACTGGGAATGGGTAGCAGTGGTTCTGGAAGTCATAGGCAGAAAAAATAATGTCCTGACAGACACAGGCGGACATATAGCAGAGGTCTTGGGAAACCATGAACAAGTTGCAGACAGAACTCCAGAGCAGCTAGAAAGTCATATAGGCCCAGGCAGATGATCACATGGGATCATGCCAGGCCATCTGCAAAGCCCGAAATACATCACAACGGCATTCAGCTGGGGTGAGGGGCGCAAAGCCATGGTCCAGAACAGGTGCGTAACAATGGGGGTGCAGTGTTGCTCCAGTATGTGAGATTTTTTTGTTATTGTTTAACCCCTTTCTGACGTTAGAAGTAATATTCCATCCATGTGCCCTGGGCCACTATGACCATGGACTGAATATTAAATCTAAGCAATCGTCCGCGCTCACGGGGGGGGAATGTGGCTGATCGTGGCCGAGTGTCAACTGATTCTCACAGCGGACACCCGGCACTAGGTGCCGGAAGTGGTCACAGACAGCTCCTGGCACTTTAAACCCGGAAATATTGCAATCTAACAAGATCACAGCATTCCGGGAGCCAGCACAGGGGCTGACAGCCCTTCTGCCTTTGGATTGGAGTCCCCGCGGCGTGACACGGGGTCCCGATCGTTGCCATGGTGAGTCCGGATGTCTTCATGACGACATCCGGCTCACCAGAGCGAGTAAACTTCCTGATCATGCGCAATGCATGATCAGCAAGTCCTCCCTGTCAGTGCAGTGCAGACAGCATTATGGCATGCAGATGCTGCTTCATCTGCATGCCATAGAAGCGATCAGCCTGCAAAAAATGATTGTCCCATAGTGGGACTAAGTAAAAAAGTTAGGAAATAGTAAAAAAAATTTTAAATAATTGTAAAAATATTTTTTAAAAATATCAATATATATTCTATCACTAAATTAATATTTGAATAAAAAAAAATATAAACAATAAAAGTACACATATTTGGTATCGCAGCGTCTGCAATGACCCACCTATAAAACTGTCCCACTAGTTAACCCCTTTAGTGAACACCATAAAAAAACAAGGCAAAAAACAATGCTTTGTCATCATACCGCCGAACAAAAAGTGGAATAACACGCGATCAAAAAGATGGATATAATTAAACATGGTACTGCTGAAACTTCTTCTTGTTCCGCAAAAAATGAGCCGCCATACAGCTCCATCAGCTTAAAAATAAAAAAATTCTAGCTCTCAGAATAGTGATGCAAAAACAATTATTTTTTCTATAAAATAGTTTTTATTATATAAAAGCGCCAAAACATAAAAAAAATATAAATGAGGTATCGCTGTCATCATACTGACCCAAAGAATAAAACTGCCTTAGCAATTTTACCACACACGGAACGGTATAAACCCCCTCAAAAAAGAAATTCATGAATTGCAGGTTTTTGCTCATTCTGTCTCCCAAAAATCCAAATAGACAGCGATCAAAAAATGTCATGTGCCCCAAAATGGTACCAATAAAAATGTCAACTGGTCCAGCAAAAAACACGACCTCACATGACTCTTTGAGCAAAAATATGGAAAAATTATAGCTCTCTAAATGTGGTGATGCAAAAAAATTTTTTTGCAATGAAAAGCGTCTTTCAGCGTGTGACAGCAGCCAAACATAAAAACATTATTTTTCAACCTGGACTGTGCCAAGATGCGACCGTCCACGCTGAGAACCACTGGTGAATGAGCTGCTGGGAGCGCAGCGTCAGTAACCAGGGTGACATCATAGATGTTACCTCTGGTCAGGGCCGTACTGGCCATCTGGCAATTCTGGCAAATGCCAGAAGGGCCTGTCTGGTCGTGGGCTGCTTGGCTGCTATGTTGTTAACAGCATCGGTGTTCTGATACCCATACTGTTAAGAGTTATGATGAAGCATAACTGACACCGTCACTTACCCCACAGGCCATGCGCATCATTAGAAATATTGGTCCTGTAGTAAATCTTGCTTTCCTCCATCCAGGGTAATATTAGTAATATATCCCATCTGGTGCTTGGGGATGGGGACAGCATGGGCCTGTGTGATTTCAAATGCCAGGGCTGAATTTCAGCCCCAGTGCATACCTGCCTCTGGTCACTGGGCTCCATTCCCAGCCAGGCTGAGCTGCTTTGAGATCCAGTGAGATCCCCGCTAGCATCGTGACCGCTCACGGTGCTAGTGGGGATCTCACCGAAGTCACCGCAGTTACATCTGGTCACTGGGCTCTGTTCCCAGCAAGGCTGAGCTGCGGTGAGATCCAGAATCACTTATAAAATTCACATACCAGGAAACAGTAGATTAGTTCCAAAAAGGGGGCACTTGTTGGGCATTGCCACTGTTAAGGCACATCTAGATAAGATCCTTGAGGGGTCTAGTTTCTAAAATGGGGTTATTTGTGGGGGTTTCTACTGTTAAGGCACATCAGGGGCTCTGCAATCAGAACATGACGCCCGCAGACCATTCCATCAAAGTCTGCATTCCAAAACTTCACTACTTCCCTTCCGATCCCTGACGTGTTCCCAAACAGTAGTTTTCTCCCACATATGGGATATTAGCGTACTGAGGACAAATTGGACAACAAGTTTTTGGGTCAAATTTCTCCTGTTACCCTTGGGAAAATAAAAAATTGGGGGCTAAAACATCATTTTTGTGGAAAAAAAATATTGTTTTTTTCACGGCCGGGCATTATAAACTTTAGTTAAACACTTAGGGGTTCAAAATTCTCACCACACAGCTAGATAAATTCCATAGGGTGTCTAGTTTCCAAAATAGGGTCACTTGTGGGGAGTTTCCACTGTTTAGGCACATCAGGGGCTCTGCAAATGGAACATGATGCCCGCCGACCATTCCATCAAAGTCTGCATTCCAAAACATTACTACCTCCCTTCTAAGCCCCTACATGTGCCCAAACTGTAATTTTCTTCCACAAAAGGGGTGCCAGCGTACATAAGACAATTTGGACAACAACTTTTGGGGTCTAATTTCTCCTGTTACCCTTGGGAAAATAAAAAATTGGGGACTAAAAGATCATGTTTGTTGAAAAAATATGATTTTTTTATTTTCACGCCCGGGCGTTATAAACTTTACTGAAACACCTGGGGTTCAAAGTTCTCTCCATACATCTAGATAAGTTCCTTGGGGGGTCTAGTTTCCAAAATGGGGTCACTTGTGGGGGCTTCCACTGTTTAGGCACATCAGGAGCTCTCTAAACGCGACATGGTGTCCGAGCTTAATTACAGCCAATTTTGCGTTAAAAAAATCAAACAGCGCTCCTTCCCTTCCAAGCTCTGTCATGCACCCAGTGGTTTACCTCCACACATGGGGTATCAGAATATGCAGGACAAATTGCACAACAACTTTTGGGGTCCAATTTCTCCTGTTACCCTTGGGAAAATAAAAAATTGGGGGTGAAAAGATCATGTTTGTGGAAACAAGTAGGAATTAGTCCTACTGGTAATGTTGTTTCCAGGAGTCCATCATGACAGCACCACCAGGAGGTTGTCCTCCGTATCCTTGATAGGGACAGGAACACAGAAGATGTTAAATAGCCCCTCCCACCACCACCCTTCAGTGTCTTTTCCAAGTACCACAGCAGGATGGATGCAACGCTATTTTATTGAATTCCCACTCTACACATGTTTACATCACATATCATATAGGAAATCCAAGGGAGGGTATATAAGGGGTGCTGTGATGATGGACTCCTGGAAACAAAATTACTGGTAGGACTAATTCCTACTTTCCAGGATGTTCCTCCTGACAGCATCACCAAGAGAATACCAAATAACTCCTACTAGGGCGGGATTACTGCTTGGAGGACTTTCCTCCCAAAGGCCGTCTGTTGGTTTGACAGAACCTCCAGTTTATAATGCTTGCAAAAGGTATTCACTCTAGACCAGGTTGCAGCACTGCAGAATTGATCCATGGAAGCCCCCGCTTTCCAGCAGAGTCTTTCCCGCCGAAATATATGCTGCGGTAATAGTTGACTTTATCCATCTAGCTAAGGTGGCTTTTGATGCTTTCTTTCCTTTGTTCTTTCCTGCCATCTGGACAAAGAGATTCGAGTCCACTCTCCAGCTCTCCGTGAGCCTCAAGTACTGTAGGACTGTTCTTTTAACATCCAGAGAGTGGAGAGAGCGTTCTTTCTTGTTGTTTTGGTTTTGGCAGAAAGTGGGCAATACTATCTCCTGATTTCTGTGGAAGTCAGTGACCACCTTGGGAAGAAAAGCAGGATCCAATTTTAAGATGATACAGTCCTCCTGGATCTTTAGACACGGGTCTCTTATGGAAGGAGCCTGGATCTCCCCTATAAGCCTTGCTGAGGTTATTGCTACAAGAAAAACCGCTTTGAATGTTACCGTCCTTAGGTCGGCTTGGTCTAGAGGTTCATAAGGATTCTTTCGTAAATCATTTAGGACTAAGTTGAGATCCCAGGGGAGCATAGAGCTACATATTGTGGGTCTAATGCATTGAGTGGCCTTAATGAACCTTACCACCCAGGGATGATCGGCTAGTGGATAATCAAAAAAGGACCCCAGGGCTGAATTTTGTACCTTTAATGTACTAGGCCTTAGACCATTATCGAAGCCAACCTGAAGAAAGTCTAGAACCTGAGGAATATTAGGATCCTGACTGAGGGATATTGGGCCTGCACAGTGTGAACAGATTTTTTTCCAGACTTTTAGGTATGTAGCTGAGGTAACAGGCTTTCTACTCTTTTGCAAGGTAGATATGACTGACTCCGACAAGCCCCTCAATCTGATGGTCTCCTTCTCAGGATCCAAGCTGAAAGCTGCAATAACTCTAGATTCTGATGAACAAGACGGCCCTGCGTCAGAAGATTCCATTGTGATGGTAGGAGGATTGGTTCTTCTAACGCCATCTGTTGCAATACCGAGAACCAGCTCCTTTTGGGCCAGTAAGGAACTATCAGAATGACTAACGTCTGACTTTCCTGGATTTTCCATAGAACCCTTGGTATTAAAGGTAGTGGAGGGAAGGCGTAAGCCAGCTCCATATCTCAGTTCTGTGCTAAGGCATCTACTGCAGTCGGATTGTCTTCCGGATTTAACGAGAAGAATTCTTTTGTCTTTGTATTTCTCTTTTAGGTGAACAAGTCTATTTCTGGTAAATCCCAGAGCTTGGTTAGTTGCACAAAGACTTCTTGGTTTGAGGCCCACTCCAAGGGTTGAATTTTCTTCCTGCTGAGAAAATCTGCTACCTGGTTCTATTACCCTTTCAGATGTACTGCCGTAATGAACTTTACGTTGAGTTCTGCCCAAGAAAATATTGTATCTGCTAAATCCTGCAAGTGACGGTGACTCAGACCTCCCTGATGTAGCAGGAAGGATACTGTGGTTGAGTTGTCCGAGAACACTCTGACGTGAAGATTGTGTAGCTGTCTCTGGCATCTCCTCAGCACCTCCCAATCTGCTCTGAGTTCCCTGAGGTTTGATGAAACGTTGCGCTTTGATATGGGCCATGTTCCCTGGAAGCAACGTCCTTCTATGTGGGCTCCCCAACCACTGAGGCTTGCGTCTGTGGTAATGTTTATGCATGGAAACAATCTCATGCGTCTCCCATGCTCGAGGTTTGTTGTATTGATCCACCATGACAGAGACTGTCTTACTTTTTTGGATATCATCATTCTGCTGTCCAATGAAGTTTCCTTTCCATCCCATGCCAAAAGTATCTCTCGTTACAATATCCTTGAGTGAAATTGGCTCCATTGGACGCTGGAAATACATGAAGTCATTAGGCCTAGAACTCTCGTGGCCTGATGGAGATGTATTTTCGCTTTTGTAGCGTCTGAGCCTCCTGTTTGATCACTTGTTGTTTGTGAGATGGAAGGAATGAGTGCTCCTGTTCTGAGTCTAGGAGTACCCCAAAAAATGTTTTCCTCCTTTCCGTCTTGACACTTGATTTTTTCAGGTATATAACCCATCCTAGCCTCTCCAGAAGTGACCTGGTTGCTGTCAGATATTATTCCATTTGTTGCAGTGAGTCTGCCACTAGCAGTAGATCGTCCAAGTAGGGGACGACGAGAATGTCCTTTACCCTTAAGAAGGCCATCACTTCTGCCAAGAGTTTTGTGAAGACTCGAAGCGCAGAAGAAAGACCGAATGGCAGGCACCGGAACTGGAAATGCTGTATCCTTCACTGGTCTTTTATTGCAAACCTGAAGTACTTCTGATGTGAGACATGGATGGACACATGGTAATATGCGCTTTTGAGATCTAGCATGCACATTACCGAATTCTTTCTTATCAGCTGTATGACTGATCTGAAATATTCCATTTTGAACCGCTTGTAGGATACCCATTGGTTTAATGGCTTAAGGTTTTTATAGTCTGGTATTCCCCTCCTGTTTTTTTATGGAAAATAGACTGGAATAATGTCCATGGAATTGCTGGGAATGGGGTACCGGAATTATGACTTCTAAATCTATAAGCTCTTGTATGTCCTTTAGAAGTCTTTGATGGACCACTGGAGACTGGCTGCGTGTTAGGCAATATCTTCTGGGGGGTATCTGGGTGAGTTCCACCTTGTACCCCTGAGCAATTGTCTGCAGGATCCACTGATTCTGAGTAATTTCCTGCCAACTCTCCTGGAAGTACTGAAGTCTCCCCCTGATGCATCTGGCGTCATTGTCTGCCGGATCCAGACCCCTGGTCTCGAAAGGAGCTACTACCCTTACCACCGTTGGGGTAGCTCCACCTCTCGGTTTTACCTTTGCCTTTATAATCCTGCCTCGGGTGGGATCGAGTCCTCA
>JARQOD010000007.1:49159456-49186165 GCA_033576555.1 Oophaga sylvatica | reverse complement strand
AATCCATACTGTTGTACATTCCAGCCGAGAGAGCTGCTGCTGCTGCTACTGCTTTACAAAGCAGCTCTGTGCGTCGAGGCAGTGTAGACACCTCTACAACAAGAGGGAGCACAAGCAGCGCCTCTGCACAGGGCAAGAGCTGTATGTTACAAATGTGGCGAAGTTTTGTGACAGCGCCAGCAAGGTCTACACCATCAGAGACGGCTCCAGTCACCAGGAAGAAACGTTTCCGTAAGATGGTGACAGACTACTTGGCTTTCCCTCTAAGTGTACTCCCAAATGCCTCTTCCCCTTTCAAATTTTGGGTCTCTAAGATACATGGCCAGAGCTTAGCCAGTATGCATTGGAGGTGCTGGCTTGCCCTGCTGCCAGTGTATTATCTGAGCGCGTCTTTAGTGCTGCAGGTGGTGTAGTAACAGACCGTCGCATGCGACTATCCTCAGAGAATGTAGACCGGCTTACTTTTCTGAAAATGAACAAGGCATGGATCTCACCTGAATTTGCCTGTCCGTTTTCAGATTAAATAACTGTTTGGCAACGTTTTCCATGTCTCCTGTTATGTTCATCTTTCTACCACCTGAACTCTACTCCCTGGGCTACAACACCGCCATTTGTTGCTCGTAAGTAATTGGCAGGGGTACTGACTCCTGGCCAGCCTGGTTACAGCACGACAGCTGTTTCCTGGCAGTGTGAACGTCAATTATCCTCCAATAAGTTGTGCTGTCGTGTTGCATTCGGGTTAGCCGACTCTATGGTGCCTGCAGTTTAGGTGATTCCTATGTGTGCTGTGGGATATGTAAATAAAGGCTGTTTCCATTGTGACAATAGGACAAGCACCCACTGTAGGACTGTGTGATTCGGTAACTGCGGACGGCTTGCGTCCTGTCAACTTACATTTTCATGGGTGCGTTCTGCTACCCGTCCGGGGTCCAGTACCGTCAACTGGTTCTCCCCAGTGCCTTTGGCCTAGGTGCCTCTATCTCCGTATCCGAGTTCCACCAACGTCTGCTGGTCCTTGGTAGTGCTTTGGAGCACAGGTACCTCCTGCTTAGTAACCGTGTCACAGTAACGTCAGCTGGTACTCGGTTGTGACATTGCCTCTTTTCCTTCTGCTACCCGTCCGGGGTCCAGTACCGTCAACTGGTTCTCCCCAGTGCCTTTGGCCTAGGTGCCTCCATCTCCGTATCCGAGTTCCACCAACGTCTGCTGGTCCTTGGTAGTGCTTTGGAGCACAGGTACCTCCTGCTTAGTAACCGTGTCACAGTAATGTCAGCTGGTACTCGGTTGTGACATTGCCTCTTTTCCTTCTGCTACCCGTCCGGGGTCCAGTACCGTCAACTGGTTCTCCCCAGTGCCTTTGGCCTAGGTGCCTCCATCTCCGTATCCGAGTTCCACCAACATCTGCTGGTCCTTGGTAGTGCTTTGGAGCACAGGTACCTCCTGCTTAGTAACCGTGTCACAGTAACGTCAGCTGGTACTCGGTTGTGACATTGCCTCTTTTCCTTCTGCTACCCGTCCAGGGTCCAGTACCGTCAACTGGTTCTCCCCAGTGCCTTTGGCCTAGGTGCCTCCATCTCCGTATCCGAGTTCCACCAACGTCTGCTGGTCCTTGGTAGTGCTTTGGAGCACAGGTACCTCCTGCTTAGTAACCGTGTCACAGTAACGTCAGCTGGTACTCGGTTGTGACATTGCCTCTTTTCCTTCTGCTGCCCCTCCGGGTTCCAGCACAGTCAGCTGGTCCTCGTTACTTCCATTGTCTCTTGCTCCATCTGATACCCGTCAGGGTTCCAGTAACGTCAGCTGTTTCTCGGAAATTAGACGACCTTAAAGACCACCCAGAAGAAGATGACGACAACAAGGACGACGAGCATGAAGCCAACCAGCCTGAACACCATCACAAAGAAAAAATAAAAGATTACCCAGAAGAAGATCACCAACAGGACAAAGAAGGTTAAGACAAACTACAAGATACAGAACAAGAGACAGAAGAACAATAAGCAGAAGATCAAAAAGCAGAAGAACATGAAGTATAAGACCAAAATGAAAAGCAAAATATATGCTCTAAATTCTAAGCAGAAGAAGACTAAGCAGTGTATGGGGTGAGTCCGTTCCTCCTCGTGGTGCCCCTGGAAAATGCCTGCTGCTGCAGGCTAAACTGAACACGGACAAATACTGTTGTAATTTAAATCTTTTGTGACAGCAAGAACGGAAGGATGAACAATTCATACTTTTACAGATTACAAGTACAGGAATCTCTGTCACAAATAAGAATATGATGAAGAAGATGAAGAGGAAGAAGATGAAGAATTTGAATATGAAGAAGATTAATTAGTTTAATAATAACAATATGAGTAATGTAAACAAAAACATGAATAGCAAGAAGTTTAAGAAGAAGATTAAGAAGGTGAAGATGAAGAATAATTTGATGAGAAAGATGATGCTGCTGAAGATTATGAAGGAGAAAGTGTGGCACTGGCAAAAGTTAAAAAGGTGAAGAGCATGGAAGTTGTGAAACATACATATTTGCCAAAATAGAAAAAGGTTAACAACATTGTCAATTTGTTAGTCAATCCAAACGTATTTCCAAAAAAAAATATATTAATGCTATTCCAATGCATTGGGTTAAACATGTATGCCTTTATTGTCTCCTCAACCTCCCCCAATACATTCTACATTAGTCTTTGTTGTTTTCCTTCATGTACAATTAACCAACAAGGCAAGAATGGGTTTTTTTAATGTCGATATTTGGTTCCCATAGACTTACATGGGACTTCCGGTATCGGAATCGGATATCGACGATATTTAGTGATATCGGCGATACCATTCCGATCCGATATTTTTAGATATCGAGCAGTATCGCTCAACACTACTCTCTAGGATTCATTCAGCAGAGACACGTCCACTTACTCCTCCTAAGACTATTCTTCCTGACTCTAGATTCCTGGGAGTGATTCATAATCAAGACCTACTTAAGGACATCAAGGAAGCATACCATGCGGATTCTTTGTTGGCTCAACCCCCAAGGGACGTAAGTCTTGTCTTTAAGAATGGTGTGTGGATTCAGGGGCAACGTCTGTATATACCTGAAACAGTCAGATTGAGAGTATTGCAACTCATCCATGATTCCAAGATAGCCGGGCATAGGGGAATTCTAAAGACACAAGAATTTCTTTCTCGTTTCTTTAGGTGGCCCACTTACAGGAAAGATGTTTTAAACTATGTCACTTCATGTGAAGTCTGTGCAAGATGCAAAACACCTCGCTCCTCACCAACTGGTCTGTTGCAACCCCTTCCCACCCCGTCCCGCCCGTGGGGATCCATTTCTATGGACTTCATTGTGGAGTTACCAACCTCTCAAGGGAAGAACACCATTCTAGTGGTGGTTGATCGTCTAACAAAGGCAGCTCATTTTATCCCTTGTGTCGGCTTACCCACTGCAAAACAGACATCAGACTTGATGATTAAGAATGTGTTTCGCTTACATGGAGTACCGGATGAGGTCATTTCGGATCGAGGGGTGCAATTCACTTCAAGGTTTTGGCAAAATTTCTGTGCCGCATTGGACATTAAAGTAAACCTTTCTTCTGCTTTTCATCCCCAGACTAATGGACAGACAGAACGAACCAATCAGACCCTGGAGCAGTATCTCCACTGCTTTATCTGCCACCTACAGGATGATTGGGTGGATCTACTTCCACTGGCTGAGTTCCCTTATAACAACTCTCAGAGCGCCTCCACTAAGCAGTCTCCTTTTTACTCCAATCTAGGTTATCATCCTAACATTCTTCCTCGATTTCCCATAGATACGCCCTTGCCGGCAGTGGCTGAAAGAATCACTTCTTTACAAAAGAATATGGATCTTCTAAAGGAAAATCTAGAATTGGCTCAGGAAAGGTACAAGAAAGCAGCAGATAAATTTCGTAAACCTGCACCAGTTTTCAAGGTAGGAGATTTGGTCTGGCTGTCAACTAGAAATCTTAAATTAAAGATTCCATCGTCTAAATTGGGACATAAGTACATTGGACCTTATAAGATCAGTAAGATTATAAGTGCTGTTGCTTGTCGTCTTCAACTGCCCAGAACTATGAGAATCCACCCTGTCTTTCATGTATCCCTACTAAAGGCTGCAACACCCAATACGTTTCCTGGACGTTCTTCTCCTTGCCCTGACCCAGTGCTGGTCGATGGTCAGGAAGAATTTATGGTGGAAAGGATTCTAGATTCCAGGTTGTACAGAAATCAGTTGCAATATTTGATTAAATGGCAGGGCTACCCAGTGGAGGACAACTCATGGGAACCAGTCAATAATGTAAATGCTCCTCGCCTGCTCCGCCAGTTTCATCAGAGGTACCCTGACAAGCCTGGTCTGAGGTCATCCGGAGGTTGTCCCTAAGGGGGGAGTAATGTAAGGTTCTTTGTCTCTTTTGACATGTTCCTTGAAACTCAGTTTTCCGTCGGACATTTTGCTTTCTGTCTTTCTGCAGCTCTTGCCCTCAGTTAATATGGAGTTTCCAGTTTTCATGTTCCCGCCCTGATTCTCTCCCTCTTGCTTCTTAAGCAGCCTCAGCTGAACAATCAGTGCTCCTGAATCAAGCCTCAGTCAGTCTGTGACCTGACTCCTGGAAACCTTGGATTTGTACTCCAGCTATTTCCTACTGAGGAACCTTGGAACACTTTTGGACTCTGGAAACCTGCTGTCTGGTGAATCCATGTTTGCAGAGGAATTACGGTACAGAGAAGAGATCCTGAACCTGCTTTGGAGAGTTATTGTAGAGCTGAAGTTACTCTGGCCTGCTGTGTCTCCTGCCTCTGTTCCTGCAAACTGTGTGACCTTTTCCGCATGCTTGTATGAAGTAATACAAGTCATTTCATATCAACCTATGTCTCATGTGTTTTCCTCGCACCCAAGCACAAGACGCTATAGGAACTGTACACTATACATGACAGATTGTTGGATCCTGGGGATTTTGGCTCCGTTACTTACTGTGGACGTCATCACTCCAAACTTCTCCCCTGCTTGTGAAACTGGAAAGGGATGGTATCCTTTGTTACCCGGTGTGGTCTTTGTCCCCCTGGAACACCCAGCTCAGCGGGTGGTGATTGACAAGGATGTCACACATCCTCCTCCTTCCAGTTCTCACTTCACTCTCCCAAGATGGCCACCAAATCAACCCCTTCCTGTCAGGTTCTTCCTCCAAATTGCTTACACTGTCCCAGACCTGGGGTTCTGTCTGGTTCTGTCCAAATTCCACTTCAAACCAGCAGAATAAAGTCCATTTAACATAACACCAGTCTCTGACAAAGGAATAGCTGTTTCTCTCACAGAACTCGGTAACTGTCTCTGAATAAAAATCTTGCACAAACCAGTTTAAGACAGAGTCATAGAGGAATTACAAGGGAAACAGTGGCCTCCTGTGGGCTGCTTGCTTATTAGTACGGCAGGCAAGAATATTCTCAATGTCCATGTACATTACTAATAAAATAGAACACCAGCTGCAAATTACATGCAAACGGTTAATGGTAGGTGACAGTAGGCGCCATATTCCCCATCACCTCACACAGTATCATATGCTTCCCATGTTTTTAACTGCCTGTTTGATTCTTGAAATGCTCACAATGGGCTTTTTCAGATGTTACAAATATCCTTTTGATCATTTGCACATTACAGTTCAGTTCATGTATAGTGTACCTACTTCCCTGCAATTCTGTTTCTTCGTTGCTCCTGTTCAAAATCCATTGTGATTCATGGATGATTTTAACCTGTATTTTATTCCTCAATGCTCAGCTATAAATTCCATGATTCATTCCATGACCAGCTAGATCCAATACCATCTCTTCCTTCTAGGAGAACATTGTGATTTTATTCTCCTAGATAATGTATAAGTATACCTTGAGTTGTAAATATGCAGTCATGCAATCTGAATTGTCACATCCTTCATTATTAATGCGAAAATAACCATCTAATCATCATCAGTAACTGTAATATTAGCTTTTATTATCTTGTGGAGAACTTGGGTAGTACTATCAATGTTGCTTTTTTATACTGGAAGTTCTGGTGGCAGGGAAGGTGACATCCATTAGAGAACATAAAGGCACATAATTTCCAGGGACCCCAATGTGATTACATGACATAACTAAAGTGAAAGTGTGATGCTGAGTCACTTCTCACGGACAAGCCAAGAGTCAGTGAAGTCAAGAAATCCGAAGTCATAAGCTTGGAGCGTACGTCATAGTCAGGTCACAGTCCCGGGTCAGAATTCTAAGAAGATAGCGGATCAAGACAAAGGGGATAGGAAAACGGATGGTCAAAGGCAAATCCAAGGTCTGGCAACAAAGATTTTTTGGGTTTGCACCACATTTACTTTTCCATTTGTGCCTTTTTTCAAGTCTGATTTAAATGTGTTCATCTTTTTTTTTGTTTTTTTTCTTTAGTTTGCCACTGTGGGCAGAGTTTAAGATTCCTAGATGTTTTTGCTTTATTCATCAATTGCAACTTTTCGAAAAGTCACAAGATTTTTCATAAACGTACATCAGTCATACCCTTGGAGTAATTTTACGTAAGTCAGCAATTTTTGCAACATTTTGCAACGTGTGACTTTTTGCACTAGAAAGGTGCAAAAGTTGTTAAGGACAGATGAAGAGACCACTTTTTACTCTGCAAAAAAACTCTTGAACTTAAGGCGCCATGTTGATGAATTTGGCTAAAAATAACATCAGTGAACAAGACAAAAAAAAAGAAAAGAAAAATCCCCACAAATGAAGAATCAGGTCAGAAATTTCAAGCTTAATAAAAAATTGCACTGCTATTTCTAGGACATGGCCTGATCTTTAAAATTAGGCCGGGGTCAGACATGCGAGAAACTCGCACGAGTCTCGCATGTCAATACCCGGCACTGCCGCCGGCACTCGGACCGGAGCATGCGGCTACATGTATTTCTATGCAGCCGCACACTCCGGTCCGAGTTGCTGGGTATTGACATGCGAGACTCGTGCGAGTTTCGCTCATGTCTGACCCTGGCTTAATTTTAAAGATCAGGCTATATCATAGATATTATCATAGATATTTCTCACTTTTTCAAATATGCCAGTTTTACTCATTTGCATTTTAGTCAGAATTTGTTTTTCATCATTATTTGTCTTCCTTGTTGATTCAGGTTTTTTTCTCATCCCTCTTTTTTTCACTGCAGAAGGTGGACTAATTTTTTTATCCATTGACTCTTAACAAGGTATTACTAAAAAAAACGGATTAGACTTGCATGGAACATTGAAGTACAAAATCTCTCTATTTCGTTTCATCTGAGTCTCACAGATGGATAAGAATAGGATATGCTCCGGTCTCATGGATCCCAGACACAGACCCATTTTTAAAACCGACATGTGTATAGCTTAATAGGTCTGTGTATTGTCTAAGAAAAAAACAGAAACCACTAGGATGCATCACACAAAAGTGTAAATGAATCCTAAGTCCATGTTCCTTTGATGAGTATTCGGTAAGTTTTTGATGTTGCATATTTTTTCGCTAAATTTGTATACTTATTTTTTTTCCATGTGTTTTTATCACATTTTCTACTCTGCATTTTTGTCTTTTTGGTGTGTTATGGTTTAAATAAAGCTGCTATGTTTTTTATCCTTCTGGGTATTTGGCTGTGAAAAAACTTTATTGATACAGTCATGTATCAGCTACATCTACTTTTAGTACGGTTCCACAACGGAAACGCACTATAAATGCATTTGTGTTTTTTTACTTGCGGATTTTCCGCATGTAATGCAATTTTATGGGGAAAATCTGTACATAAAACTCATCGTACCCACAACAGAAATTGAGCTTTTGTGGATTTCAAAAACTCACCGCAGGTCAGTTTATGCTGAGTAAAAAAAAGGACAGTGGACATGAGATTTCTATAAACTCCATAAAGTTTCCTGGAGCTGTAAGTTTATGTGCAGACGATCTGGAACTGGCAGCGCTTTGGACGCAGTGCATGTTCGCTGCCTCCAAGGTGCTGCCGGCTATTGAACGCAGGTGATTCCGCATGTGTTCACTGAACCATGCAGAATTACCGAGTCCAATACATTGTATGGGTGAAATTTATTTCTCGTGTCTCCGCAAGAGAAATTGACATACTGCAGTCTGGAAAGACATGCTGCATGTCATTCGCTGCAGGTGTCTGTGGGCGCATAGTGGACATGGAATTTCTTGAAATCCCATCCACTATGCTGTAACAGCTGGACGCTGTGGGTTGGACGCTGCACAACTACACAGCGTCTAACCGCAGCGTTTACTGATTGTGTGCATATACCCTAAAACACTGAGTTTTTTGTGGCGCAGGTATTTTTTGTACACCAGGTCCATTTATGCAATATTATGTATGAAGACCATGCACAGATATCCCCGTACTTACACGCCTTGTCTGATATCAATGAGTATATTAATGGTTGTCTGAGCAATGTTCTGAATGCACTTAGGCATGCAAATCATCAAGATACACTGCTTGCAGCTCCCTTTGTAATTACTAACCAATAACATCCCAGATGTACTTAATGGAAGAAGAATCCAGAGAAGCTGCAGGCCATAGTAGCATGTTTAGGTCATGCACACAACTCACAGTAGTATCAACAACCTGCAGCCTTCATAGCTTTACACATTTACATAAGCATATATGTTATTGTCTTCCAAAACAAGCATTCAAACCTTACAGAAATCCATTAATGATTCCCTCTGTGACCAGCTCTTGAGATAGACTATTTCACAGAATTGTAACTCTGCATGTCAGTGGTACTGGCATAGATAATTCTGTTACGCTCCATTGGGTCTTTTCACTACACTGCCAGTGGTATTGGCATAGGTAGCACAGTATAGACTGTTGGTACCTTGACTGAGCTTGCTTGTTATTTTTGCAGTTTCTTGAGGGTTCTGATTTTATATGCTTGTTTTGTCTTTGATCTTTTAAAAATACTATTAAATGTTATGTTTTAGGAATCTGAGGACTCAAATAGCATTGAAATTACAATGTCTGGTGAGGACATAGCAGTGATGACTCCCCAGGCCGTTTAGCTGTCCCCGGCTTAATAAGAACAGTCAAATTCTGGATGTACCGAGTGAGTGGTCCAAGCCAGTGATTGAATGTCAGTCCCTTAATAGGATGACCCACTGGACTCCTATGCATACAAGCAATAGGGATATCAATTTGTAAAATGCTAGTTATATTGAATCTTTCCCAACAAAAATGTATATCAAGATGATCAGCTCCTCCTGCTCTAAAATATTCTGCCTGCAAATTAGATTCCGTTCTCAAAATGACAGTTTTTTTTTAAATATAGACTCATTAAATCCAACCCCTGCCAGGTGAATAAACCAGTTTGTGGAAAAAAAATTTTTTCAAAAATTTTGCCGTAAAATAAATATGTACTATGCACTGTTTCAATCACAATGACCCATTGAATAATTTCAAATAATCAATGTGATTTGAAACAATTTAAATAAAAAAATTGTCCTAGAACTGTAAAAAAAATCTCTTGCTAATTCTAGCAGGATCAATGTTTTGAGAGACCTGGAAAAATTTGGTCTTTTAAACCTGTATGCATGAACAGAGAAGTAAAAACTTACTGTTTCTTGTCTTTTAGTGGAATCGCCTCATAGATATTTTGGTACTGACAAACCATTTCATTTGTTGTATCATCAACATGGTCGAACAAAGTAGCCCATGCCTACAAAACAATGATTTCATAAAAATGTGGAAATTAGCTATATTCGTTAACATGGCTTGGGTTCCGCATCCTCACTAAGCAATAGGTTTCTGAGATTACCATTTTTTTCACAGGTGCGTCCCTTCTGTGATTCCTGCTAAAGAATTGGCTTTTTCCTGACTCTGTTTTTCTGGTCACTGCTTGCATGGTGACAGATTCTCTTTAAAGTCTAATAAATAGTCCCATGGAAGTGATTTTTTAAAAAAAATCATATTAACCTTCTGGACTGACTCTTTTCTTCCATACTCAGCACTCACTTGGCAATGACATTTTTTCCACCTCCCCTGTACGCACTAAGAAGGGGTTGTCAAGTAGTGAATGCCCCTTTAAAAAAAGCATTTTGTTTTCACATACAAACTGTTTTTTTCATACAACCTGCCATTATATGACTGTGTATTCAGCTGTTGAACATTGATCTCCAACTATGTCAACCCAGTGGACCCACCATCTATGCATGTCTTGTGTCAGGCCAACAATCTTTTAGAGGACAAGGGCTCTGGTTCAGTAGTGAACCCTAATTTAATAGATCCTTAATATTACAGTACACAATAATCTTATTTGGGCTGAATTGTGAGCCTGTTACTTGCTACCAGAGTCTATTTGTTAAGGAGTAATCACAAATGACATATTAGATCTTACTAATAAAAAGTTTAGTATGTAGTATAATTACAAAAATTGCACTTGAAAGTGGAAGTGAGTATGTTCTGTATAGACAAAACAGTGCACCTTAAAAATGATTTCTTCTAGTGGGCCTAGGACACTTCAGTATAATATCCCCTTCACACGTCCACTAAAAAACAACGTACACGTGAGAAGTTTCGTTTTTTCTATCCGTGTCATTTTCTATTGGCTGTCCATATGTACGTGTGTACTATCCCTGTGTAGGTTGTGTATCCTCCGTGTGACACCCAAGTGCCATCCATGTGCACCTGCGTACTATCTGTGTGACATCCAAGTGCCATCCGTGTTACACGCACCAGAATAGGATGCAGAATAGAAATGACAGATTTTTAGGTAGTAAAAAGTGCAAAAATATAGACAAGAAAAAGCAGCAGAATTGAACTATATTATTCAAAAGGATAAGAGTATAAATACTGCCTACATTATATCCAAGCTACATCAGTAAGTTACCTCTTTCGAAACTACAGTCAGGTCATGTGACAAATGTTTGTATTCAAGCTCACTGGATGGTACGAAAGCGTGGAAAGCCAAGCATCCTCCCGTCTTCAGCACTCGAACTGATTCATTGATAAACTTGTCTAATGTGAACCAATGGGCAGCAAGTCCAGAATGTACCAGGTCCACAGAAGCATCCTTTAGAGGTAATTTCTCAGCCAGAGCCACCCTACAGAGGACAAATAATTACCAGTGTCACTTATACCATCTAATCCTCTCATTACACCACCAAAATGAGGAAATCCAGTTGAGTACTCACATGTACGACACATTATTTGCCAGAGTCATATGTTTAGCCACATTTATTTGGGATTCACTGATATCTAGTCCAAGGACCTTCTTGAAGTGAGGAGCTATAGGTAAAGTGTAACGTCTGGTCCCACAGCCAACATCCAATGCCATTTCAAGGGGCCGCCCATTTGCCTAGAACAAAATGAGAATATACCATTAAGTAAGTAAATAAGTAAATAGTAATAGTATATGTAAATACCATAGGGCACTTTGTTGCCACTATTTTGATAAAAAAGCATAAAAGCCATCCCACAGCAACATTGAATAGACAGACATACAGACAGGCCGACAAACATTTTGACATATAACTGCACAACCCCCTGACATTATAGAATTTCACCCTTTGGAGATTAGTGAACAGCATTTTATGATTAACCCCTTAGTAACCAAGCCAATTTTGACCTTAATAACCTAGCCAAATTTTACAATTCTGATCACTGTCACTTTGTGAGGTTATAACTCTGGAAAGCTTCAATGTATCCAACTGATTCTGAGACTGTTTTTTCATGATATATTGTACTTCATGATAGTGGTAAAATTGCTTCAATATTACTTGCGTTTATTTGTGGAAAAAAATGGAAATTTGGTGAAAATATTTAAAATTTAGCAATTTTCAAACTTTTAATTCTTATGCCCTTAAATTAGAGAGCTATGTCTCACAAAATAGTGCATAAAAAACATTTCCCATATGTCTACTTTACATCAACACAATTTTCTAAACATAATTTTTTTTGCTTGAAAGTAGAGATGAGCGACTTTGACTTTTTTCGGGTTGAGTCGGGTTTCGGACCACCCGACTTTTGCAAAAGTCGAGTCGAACGAGATCGGCCGACTAGCTCGCGGCAAAAGTCGGAGGTCGACAAAAAAAACTAAACCCGACCCCAATGCAAGTCAAAGGGGAATAACAGCTGGCCACCCCGTGCCCACGTCCTCTTCCACCATACTTCCTCATGTTTGGGAAAATGTACCCAAAATACCAGCAGATATATGGTACTGTTTCAGTAGCGTTCAGCTGTATACAGTGTTGGGGTAATTTTAAATCTCTGTATATATTTCACACACAGACGCTCACTCAGTACGGATTTGACCAGAATACAAAAAGCAGAAAAAGGGTACTGTATCAGAAGCAAAAAGCTGTATACAGTGTAGGGGAAATTGTAAATCTCCGTATATATTTCCGGAGTCACACACAGATAGCATGTATTTGTCCGTGATACCAGCCGGTACACGGTAGTGTGTGAGGAGTGTACAGCTCTATACGGTGTGGGAAAAAATGAACACTTGGTAACTGTGCAGAAAAAAAGAATAAAAGTATCAGTGCTGTGTAAAAAGCAGTCTGCACAGCAGTGTACACACAGCAATACAGCTAGCAGGCAGCCTATTAACCACCGCTGCTGCACCTAAGAAAATCCTCCCCTGTCACTGGCAGGCAGCCTAATTACCAGCGCTGCTGCACACAAGAAAATCCTCCCCTGTCACTGCACACTAACTGTACAGCACAATTGCTATCAGCACAAGCACATAAGAACTTCTCTTTCCAGCCCTAACTCTCTCCCTACTGATAAACAGCGTCAGCAACCTCTCCTTACTGTTAAGATTGACAGAAGTAAAATGGAGGTCGGCGGTCAGGGCTTTTATAGACACTATGAAGCCACACAAAAGCAAGCCAATCACTGCAATGCCCTTCTCTAAGATGATGGTGGACACTGCCCATGTCATCTCGTTGCCCACAGTGTACTCCCTTGCTCATTGTCTGAAAAAAGGCGCTTGCAAGCATTATAGGAAAACTGACTTTGGCGCTCGTTTTGCCGAACGCATGGCCGACTTCACGCTATGGTCGGGTTTCGCTCGGCGAAACCCGACTCTGGCGAAAGTCGGCGACTTATGGATCTGACCGACCTGTTTCACTCAACTCTAATGTCCATATGTTGTAGGGAGGTCATACAGACACGTAGAGGCCACACAATACTGAGCATCATTTTGACTTGTTTCCACTTTAATTTTGTCTTGTTTTGATTTTCATTTTGACTTGTTTCCACATACATTTTGGGGGTCTCTCCAAATCCAGGCCTCCATTGGTTCAAAAATTTGATTTCCATTGATGATTTTTGTGTGATTATGTTGACAGCACATTCAACTTTGTACACAACAAAGTATTCGATGAGAATATTTCATTCATTTAGATCTTGGATGTGTTATTTGATCAGCAGAAGTAAAATGGCGGTCGGCGGTCAGGGCTTTTATAGACCCTATGACGCCCCCCAAAGCAAGCCAATCACTGCAATGCCCTTCTCTAAGATGGTGGTGGCCGCTGCGCATGTCATCTCGTTGCCCACAGTGTACGTCCTTGCTCATTGGCTGAAAAAAGGCGCCTGAAAGCATTCTGGGAAACTCGACTTTGGCTCTCGTTTCGATGACCGCATGGCTGACCTCACGCTATGGTAGGGTTTTGGCCAACGAAACCCAACTTTGGCGAAAGTCGGCGACTTTTTAATCTGATCGACCTGTTTCGCTCAACTCTACTTGGAAGTTATAAGGGTTAAAGTTGACCAGCGAGTTCTGTTTTTTCCAACAAAATTTACAAAACCATCTTTTTAGGGACCACCTCACATTTGAAGTGACTTGGAGGGGTCTATATGACAGAAAAGACCCAAAGATTACACCATTCTAAAAGCTGCACCCCTCAAAGTGCTCAAAACCACATTTATTAAATGTATTAACCATTCAGGTGATTCACAGGAGCTAAAGCAATGTGGAAGGAAAAAAATGAACATTTTTCATTTTTTTCACAAAAATTTAACTTCAGCTCCAAATATTTTTATTTTCACAAGGGTAACATGACAAAATAGAACCTAAACTATGTTGTTCAATTTCTCCTGAATATGCCAATACCCTATATGTGGGGAAACCACTATTTGGGCACACGGCAGCTCTAGGGAAGGAGCACCGTATGACTTTTTTAAACCAAAAATGGAATCGAGAGCGGACATCATGTCACATTTAGAGAGCCCCTGATGTGCGTAAACAGTGGAAACTCCCCACAAGTGACTACATTTTGGAAACTAGACAGCTTAAGGAATGTATCTAGATGTGTCATGAACACCTGGAACCTCCAGGTGTTTCACAGAAGTTTATCAGGTAGAGCTGTGAAAATAAAAAAAAACACATTATGCACACAAAAATGTACTTTTAGCCCCAATTTTTTTATTTTCACAAGGGTAACAGGAGAAAAAAGACCCCAGAATTTGTTGTACATTTTCTACTGAGTATGCTGATGTCCCACATGTGGGGAATACTACTATTTGGGTACACATCAGGGCTCAGAAAGGAAGGAGCATCGTATGACTTTTTGAATGCAAAAACGGCTAGAATGGAGAGCGGATGCCATGTCTCACTTGAAGAGCCTTTGATGTGCCTAAACAGTGGAAACCCCCCACAAGTGATCACATTTTGGAAACTAGACCTCTTAGGGAACTTATTTAGATGTTTCATAAGCACCTTGAAGACCCAGGTGTTTCACAGAAGTTTATAACGTAGAGCTGAAAAAATACAAAACTACATTTTACCCACAAAAATGTAACTTTAGCCACAAATTTTATATTTTCACAAGGGTAACAGGAGAAAATGGACCCAAACATTTATTGTGTAATTTCTCCTGAGTATGCCGACACCCTATATGTGGAAGAAAACCACTGTTTGAGCCCACAGCAGGGCTGTGAGGGGAAGGAGTGATGTTTTGGGATGCAGAGTTTGATGGAATGGTCTGCGGGCGTCATATCTTGTTAGTAGAGCCCCTGATGTGCCTAAACAGTGAAAACCCACCACAAGTGACTCCATTTTGGAAACTATACCTCTCAAATATTTTATCCAGGTGTATAGTGAGCGTTTTGAACTCACAGGTATTGTACAGAATTTTATAACATTAGGTCATTATATTGAAAATTTTAAAAAAATTTTCGCGAAAATGTTGTTTTAGCCCCAAATTTGTAGTTTTCACAATGGATAATAGGAGAAAATGAACAACATAATTTGTTTCAGAATTTGTCCAGAATGCGACTATACGTAATCAAAAACTTCTGCTTGGGCACATGGCAGAGCTAGAAAAGGAAAGAACTCTATTTGCCTTTGATAGATTGTAAATGCTATGTCGCATTTATAGAGCCCCTGACATGTGAAATCAGCAGAAACCACCCACAAGTGACCCCATTTTGGAAACTAGGCCCATCAAGGAATTAATCTAGGGTTATAGTGAGTATTTTAAACCCATAGGTGTCTCACAGAATATTATAACACTGAGACGTGGAAATACAATATTTTAGTGGTAAAAATGTAATTTTTGCATTTGCTGCAAATTTGTCAGGTACACAAGGGTTAATTGGTGAAACTATACCCCACAATTTATTGTGCAATTTCTCCTGAATGTGGTGCTGCTCCATATGCTGTCAGAAATTACACATCAGGACTGTGAAAGAAGGAGCGCTATTTGAGTTTTGGAGCACAGATTTTGCTAGAATAATTTATGGGTGACATTTGCGGAGCCACAAAGGTGCCAAAATAGCAAAAAGAAAACAAAGTGACACCATTGCAGAAATTGCACCTCTTTATTTTTTTTCAGAATTGCAAATCGGCCAGTCTAGTGCCTATACATTGTGTTCCCATACAGTGTAGAGCTCCCATATATTTTAGCGCCCCAATACATTGTGCTTGTGATTCTGGTGATACACACCCATAAATGAAGTGCCTTCTCTCGATTACAATAATGCCAAACATGTGGCCGCTTACTGTGGTTTAGGCCCAGTGGGGCATTTCGAATTGGGAGCACAGAATTCACTGGATTTTATTTGAGGGGGTGGGAGCCATCACTTTTCTAGAGTCTTTGATCTAGCAGTACTGTGGAAACCCCTATAATTTCAGTGACAGATGACGGACCTGAGAGGGGCTGGATTTGTGTGGGATAAATTATGGTTTCTATCGCTAACATTTTGGGGTACATAATATTTTTCTACTGCTTCCAGAATAAGCCTGGATCGCATTCTTGTGTTCTACGCTGACCACTTAACCTTGGGGTTTCCATGTAAATCCCACAAAAATGGGATTCAGACGAAACTTTGTTTGGCGTCTGCTTCAGTGGTATCCATCTTTTTGGACGTGCACAGATCTGTGGACACACTTGTGTGCTAAAAAGATACCTAAAATGATGGGACACCGACAGAACACAGACCAGTCCAAAGTGACTCCATCTGCCTCATAAGTGAGTGGTTCAATCCGGGATTCTATCTGAATCACGGTTTTGGGGAATTTACACGAAAACCCAGACGTAAGCGCTCACCAGAGAGTGCAGAATAAATGTGAGCTGAGCCTTATTATGATTTTTGGGAGGTAGAATGAACAAATAGACAGCAGTACAAAAATAGTTCCTAGATTTGTTTTTGAGCAGTTCACCGTGTGTTATAAGTGATAAGGCGGATTTATTCTTTGGGTCAGCAATACCAGATTTTTATCGTTTTTTTTTTTTAAATGTAGGCTTTTTTAAATCTATGCTATCGCAGTAAAAATGCTTTTTATAAAAATTGTTTTTTTTATCGCCATATTCTGAGACCCACAACTTCTTTATTTTTTGGCAAACAGAGCTGTACGAGGGCTTATTTTTTGCGGGACGAGTTGCAGATATTTTGGTACTATTTGACGTGCATAATATTTTTGGATTGCTTTTTATTCAGATTTTTCAGTCATAGAATGATCAAAAACCAGTAATTCAGTTATTGTTTTTATTTTTTCTTTTGTGCTGTTCACCGTGCGGTAAAAGTGATAAGACCGATTTGTTAGTCGGGTCGGTATGATTACAGCGATACCAGATTTATATTGTTTTTTCTTTATTCGTTGCTATTTTTGCACATTAAAAACAATATTTTAGCAAAGTGAATTTCTTTTTGCTTCGTGATATTCTGAGAGCTGTAAGTGCTTTTTTTTGCTGAATGCCATATTAGGGCTTGTTTTTTGTAGGACGGTTAGCCATTTTCATCTGTACTATTTTTTTTATATATGACTTTTGATTGCTTTTTATTCACTTTTTTGCAAGTCAGTATAATGAAAACACAACATTTTTGGAGTGCTTCTTTATTATCTTTTTTACGGTGTTCATCAAACGGAATAAATATTGTGCCAGTTTTATTAAAGCAGGTTGTCAAGGACGCGGCAATATCAATTATGTGTACTGTTTTTTATTTATTTTTGTTTTATCATAAATGCTGAATTTTGAATGGGAAACGGAATTTAGTGATTTGTGTGCGCTTTTTTGTGTTTTTTTAAATTTTTTACAGGATTTATTTAATTTTTTTCACTTTTTCTCTGTGGGACATATAATTTTTACTTTGATCACTGGTCTCATACACTGCTGTACTCATGTAGCTTATTGCTGGATCTCACATGTCACCATACCCTGGGGTCATCACAGCACAATACTACCATGGTAACCATCGGGACCCACGATTATCATTGCGGGGGGTTTGATGGTTACTAAGGGGGTCTTATGACCCCTTGTAACAACTTAAATACCACTGGCATGATTGACACCTGTATTTAAGGGGTTAAATAAATAAATAAAAGACAAGAATGACATAGGGTCCCCCCATTTTTTTACCAGCAAGGGTAAAGCTGACAGCTGTGAGCTGATATTATCAAGCTGGGAAGGTCCCTGGTTCAAAGCCTAGAAATAACAGTCCACAGCTGCCGTATGTGGAGTCAGGAAGGAATTTTTTTCCCTAATGTGGAGCTTAGTGTTTGCTGCATGGGTTTTTTTGCCTTCTTCTGGATCAACATGTTAGGTTATGGGTTGAACTAGATGGACTTAAAGTCTCCCTTCAATATTAAATACTATGTTACTATGTTACAGCTGTCCCCGAAGTGGAGCATCACATGAGTTGCCCCAATTCTGGTGCTTCGCCTTGGATCTTCCCGATTGCTCTGGTGCATTGAGAAACAAAGTAATGTGGCTAGGGGTTGATGTCAGCTGCAAATTGTCAAAAACCACAGCTGACATCAATCCCTGGCGTTAGTAATGGAGAGGTGTTCTCTTTCTGCTTGAGAAAGGTTCAGTTTGAGCTGAAACGTCACTATGGCATGTGGGTCTGAATAAAATCCACTTTTTCACTTGAAGTATTTATGAAGTGCTGCCTTCCCTTTTCTCTTCTATGGACCTTTAGCAAGCATTAGATGAGTTGCTGGGGAGGCCTGGACACCTGCTAATATAGTATTGTTCTGTTCCATTTTTTTGTTTATCTATCTAGTGAGAAAATGGAACAGCACAATACTAACTGGCGGGTGCTCAGGCCTCCTCAGCAATGTATCCACAATATTTGCCCAAATCCAGATAAACATAAAAAAGGAAGGCAGCACTCCATAAAATTCGAGGTGAAAAAAGGTGCTTTTTATTCAAACCCACATAGCATGATGACGTTTCGGCTCACACTGAGCCTTTCTCAAGTCATGGTAATAAAGCCACCACTGATGTTCTTACTCAGCGTTTTTGGTGGTCAGAGGTACATCAGGATGTTCGGGAGTATGTAGCCATCTGCAGTGTCTGTGTGTGTTCTAAAACCTCTCAAGCTCGTCCATCGAGGTTTCTCCAACCATTGACGATTCCCAGTAGACCTTGGACTCATTTATCAGTCGATTTTATTACTGATCTACCTGTGTCGGCGAGTAATACTGCAATCTTGGTGGTGGACAGATTTGGTAAAATGGCTCATTTTATTGCAATACCCGCTTTACCTAAGGCTAAGACAGAGACAGAGAAGAGCCAGAGGACCGTAGAGTCTGATTCCTCCCACTCTGCACTGTAAATTTCTTTGGGCAGTTCAGAGGTTAATCTACTCTGTTTAGAGCACTTGGAGCTAAACTCTCTTAGCCGAGCACTGTTAACCACTCCCATCTCCTATATATTCTGGGTTCTGACTAGCAAACATTGTCAGGGCTAGCTTTTGCTGCATGGCTCAGAGGTTATTATTGGTGGTTATTTGAGTAGGTGGTTGGTGAATTTACCTGTGATTGTTGCTAGGTTTTGAGTTTGATAATTCCCTTTCTTCTCTAACTTTGGTTTAACCCCATCCTCCACTCCCTGATGCATACCTCTGTTATATGTGGGTGAATATTTCTATGCTTGGTATTTTCCGCTACTGCTGTTCATATTACCTTGTTAAGTCTGGTTGGTGTATTGCAGTACAATACTACTCCCTCTTCCCTGGGTTTGGGAAGGGTACAGACAGAGGACAGATTTAGGAGTTAAGGCAAGGTACGTGGCCCCGGCATCTTCACCTTCAGAAGTAATCAGGGGAGCAGGGCCAACTAGGGCCCCCCTAGTGTTAGGGACAGGGAAGAATCCCCTGGTCCATGGACACCCGACAACAGAGTTGTGACAGCCGTTCTTGAATGTTTTTCTTTGTAAGAAAGGGATTCTGTCTTGCCACCCTACCGCATATGAAGAATATGGGATATTATTGTCATATGCAGTACAAAACCAGTACTTGCCAGAAATTCCTGCAGCTACCTTAATGTTGCTGTATGCCTCTTTTAATTTTTTTTTATAAAGAAATCATTTCAGCTTGCCAGTGAGAAGGGGTTCTTGAAGTTGGTGGAAAATTGTAGTGATGGGATTGTACATCAAGTAGAAGGCACCCTCCAAATGTGTTTGGAATTTGCTAATGGCCAGGCAAAGTTTTGTGACTCTTCAGGGTGAGGTCCCTGGTGAGTCGGTGGCATGGAGGTTTTCTGACAACAGAGGTGGCTGGGGGCAATGCTGGAAAATTTCAATATTTGGGTACTGCCAGACCTTTGGAGCTCCAAGAACCTCCTTCAACCAAAAAGTGATTATTTATTGTTGTGTTTGTTATAATAAAGGTTGACTTGGCCATTTAATCCAAAACAATGGGTCATTTTTATTTGGGTGAAAACATGGTGTTTCAGAGTGGTGTATTTGATAAAAGATGGTTGAAAGACAGCACCTACAATACTTGAGTCATGAGATTCAGTGAGGAAAATCTTTGGCCAGTCTGGACATCATGGTCTGTGCTAAGAACATGAATGTAAGATCTGTGAAATTAGAATGAGTAATAAGGAAATGGCACCATTTAGGCTATGTGCCCACGTTCGGGAATTGCCGCGGAAATTTCCGCGGCAATCCCGCACCTCCCTGCCGCGGGAAATACGCATTTTATAGGTATGCGTATTCCCGCTAAAAACTAGCGTTTTGCAAGCGTAATTAGCTTGCAGAATGCTAGCGTTTTCCAAGCGATCTGTAGCATCGCTTGGAAAACTGATTGACAGGTTGGTCACACTAGTGAAACATAGTGTTTGACTCGTGTGACCAACTTTTTACTAATGATGCCGCCTATGACACATCAATAGTAAAAAGATCTAATGTTAAAAATAATAAAAAAAATAAAAAATCGTGATATCCTCACCTTCCGGTGTTCCCCGCAGACTTCCTGGTCCTCACGATGCTCCCGGCAACTCCCGTTCCCAGTGATGCCTGGCGACAATGACCCCAGATGACGTAGCATCACGCGAGACCACTACGTCATCTGGGGTCATTGTCGCAAAGCATCACTGGGAACGGGAGTTGCCGGGAGCATCGCTGAGAGGCGGGAAGGCTGCGGGGGCCACCAGAAGGTGAGAATATCACTATTTTTTATTTTAATTATTGTTTTACGAGGGATATGGTACCCAGGCCTGGAGGAGAGTCTCCTCCAGACTCTGGGTACTATCCGCACATTAACTGCTCACTTTGCGCATGGTGGTCATAGCCACATGCGTAAAGTAAACGGTTCAATGCATTCCTATGTCGGCGGAATCGCCGCGATTCCGGAAAAAGAATGAACATGCTGGGTTTTTTTCCGTGATGCGTTTTTTTTCGTGAAAAAACGCAGCATGTGCACAAAAATTGCGGAATGCATTCTAATAATAGGATGCTTAATGCATGCGTTTTTCAGCGGAAAACTGCCCCAAAAACACTAAAAAAACGCGAAAAATCCTGAACGTGTGCACATAGCCTTAGAGTTCAAGGAAAAGATGCTCCAGAATTATTTTGGGAAATGCAAGTCTGTAGTATTGCAAACTTGTCAGGAGAAAAGACATTACATATAAATAGGATTGGAATTCTTCACTGAATAGCATAACTTTGTTTTATACTTACTTTTCTTTTCACGTAGGATAAAACGATATTGAAGAGTTCATTGGAGACTGGAACCATATTCTTTTGATATTTTAATGAAAAGTCCATCTTCTTGAACAAGTGGACTGCCATGACGATCTGTGCTCACTTTGGTTTTTGGTTAGTCCTGATGTAAAAATCTGTCAAATGAATAGATACATTATTCATTATAGAAATGTTTACCCTATAGTTACCATATATTCTTTTTCATTAAAACTCTTTTTTTTGTCTGATAATTAAAATTCCTAATTTATTCTTAGGCATCATTAAGATGTTTGATTTTGATGTATGCATAACTTATTTATTTTCAGTTATTATTATTCATTGTTGGTTTATTTAACAAAGACCTTTGCATTTTATTACCACCAAATACTCTTTTTTCTTACTTTATGTTCTATTTCTTTCTCTGGTCAAGATTAAGAGCTGTGTAACTTTTAGAACCAATGTCTATCCCCTTTTTTCATATGTTTTTAAAGCACTTAACCGTTTTTTAATTGTACAAATAAACATGATGTTTTCATTTTCCCATTTTTTCTTCCATTTTCTGAGGTTGCTGGATTTACCTCTTTTTTGTCGGTTAATAGTGTTCTGGAATAGAAAATTGAAGAAAAAATGCAGCACTCACCCACAAGCAGTAATAAATGAAGTCCTTTATTCAGAAATGCAAGGCATTTGGACACAGTTCATGGACAAGCAGGTGCAGGAGGGTAGCGGGATAGAGCCGGATGACGGCCGTTTCATGTCGTAGACTCTTCTACGGGTCCAGGCTCTATCCCCATTACCCTCCTGCACCTACTTGTCCCATGAACTGTGTCCAAATGCCTTGTATGGCTGAATAAAGGACTTCATTTATTACTGCTTGTGGGTGAGTGCTGCATTTTTTCTACAATTTTCTATTTCTGGAAGTTTTTTCAATGCTGTGCACCAGTAACCCAAAGCTAGTATACCGCTGTTCACTTTTTGCCATTCATCCATTATTGCAGGCGTGATGGTTTGGTCTTGGTGCCATTCATTCCTTCTCTGTTTTTTAATAGTGTTCTGAACCTGCCCTGCGCCGGCACTTAGGCTCCAGCTGCCAGAGAGAAATTAACTTTATTGGGTTTCAGTCACAGGTACGGCTGCTGTGAACGTTTTGGAGACGACTTCGGAGCTGAAGCTCCCTCTGGTGGTTGCTGAGGGTATTGAACCAATGTTGAATACCAAGAACCCTACACCTGCAAATAACGAGTGGTGGTCAGGTGATACTGACTGGCCTGATATAAGTGAGCAAAACTCCCATGATCCTCGCCAGTAATCAATTGTGCTTCCTGGTCTAGGGTGGAATTCAGCTTGCTTTCCTGCTGTCTCCTGCTTGTTTTCAGATAAGTCTCTTTCAGTTTTTTTACTGTGGTTTGAATTCTTTGATTTTTGCTGCATTGCTTTTTTGTCAGGGACACCGCACTGCACTTGCTCACTGAGCCAGTGCATGTGTCCTGAGTGAACCAACTGTGCCCAAAGATACCTGTATAGCAGAGCCGCAGCAGGGAAGACGTGTGTTTCTGTGGAACAGGACCTTCCGCTGCATGTGACTGCCAAGGGGCGGAGCCGGCCACATGTCTCTCAGAGGCAGCAGTAGCAGATAGAGAATGCTTCAGGCCGGAGGACCTGCAGGCATGTGACTGCCTAGGGGCGTGGCCTAAGCTCCAGAGAGCTATGAGGTAAAGGAAAACTCCTAGAAGGGTAACTACGAAATAAAGTTACCAAGGGGCATAGACAGAATGGATAGTCAGGATAGCCAGGTCATACACAGAGGGAGCAATGCAGTACAAAAGGAGCAGGCAGAAAATAACCAGAACACAGCCAAGGGATCATACACAGAGGGAGCAACGCAGTACAAAAGGGACAGGCAAAACTCGTAACAGGGACACAGCCAAATCAGAACCAGACAGACAAAACGTAGCACAGGCACAACGCACTGGCACAAGCACAGGGTCAGACACACTCAGCCAAAGGTCAGAGTATAAACGACAAAGACTGGCTTCACAGTGAGGCTATAAAAAGCCTCCCAGGACCCAGAAAGAGGCCAACCAAGTTAACCCCGTGACTACCTGATCCAAGAACCCAGTAAACCATGACAGTACCCCCTTCTTAATGGTGGGCCTCTGGACCCCCAGGTTTCCCAGGATTCCGAGCATGGAATGCCCGAACCAGACGGTCAGCGTGTACCGATCTGGCCGGCACCCAAGACCGGTCCTCTGGACCGTACCCCCTCCAATGCACTAGGTACTGTAAGGACCCCCGAGACCGCCGGGAGTCTACAATATGTTGTACCTCAAATTCCATGTGCCCATCAACCAAGACTGGGGAGGGAACAGCAGCTGGTTCTTCTACTACTGATCCCAAGGGTTTTAGCAAGGATCTATGGAATACGTTATGGAGTTTCAAAGCGGGGGGAGGCGAAGACAATACACCACAGGGTTAATTACCTCAACGATCTCATAGGGACCTATGAACTTGGGCCCCAGTTTGGCGGAGGGCAGACGAAGACTTATGTTTCGCGTGGAGAGCCACACCCTGTCCCCACACTGCAACACCTGAGCAGGGTTCCTTTTTTTATCTGCAAAACGCTTATAAGTCTCCTGAGCCCTGAACATATTTAACCGAACTTTTGACCACAGATCCCTGATTCGGTTAACACAGTCCTCAGTTCCTGGACAGCCCGAATCTAAATGTGAGAATTCACCAAAATGAGGGTTCAAACCATAATTAATAAAAAACGGTGACCTACCGGTAGATTGATTGGTACGGTTGTTGAAGGCGAACTCCGCTAACGGTAGGGCATCACACCAGTCGCTTTGCAGAGTAGAAATCAAACATCGAAGAATTTGTTCAAGCGACTGGTTGGTGCGCTCCGTCTGCCCGTTACTCTCTGTGTGGTAGGCTGAGGAAAAGGACAAGATATCCCCAACCTTTTGCAAAAAGCCTGCCAAAACTTGGCCACAAATTGTGCCCCTCTGTCAGATACAATATTCATAGGTACTCCATGTAACCGTACAATCTGTGCGAGGAAATGCTTAGCGAGAGTCTCTGCAGAAGGTAGACTTGCCATAGGTATAAAATGCGCTAACTTAGAAAACCTGTCCACAACTACCCAGATAACCATGTTACCCCGAGAAGAAGGAAGGTTGATAATGAAGTCCATGGATAAGTGGGTCCATGGCCTTCCTGGAATTGGCAAAGGCACCAATTCCCCAGCCGGCAATGAGAGCTCTTAGAACGAGCGCATACCCCACACGCAGCGACATGCTTCTTAATATCTGAAGCCATCAAAGGCCACCAAAAAACTCTAGCCACTGCCTCTCGTGTGGCAGAAATGCCTGGGTGAGCACTCAGTTTTGAATTATGGAACTTCCGCAGGAGCCTGGTGCATAACTGCTGAGGAACAAACAATTTGTTTTTGGGTTTGGACCTTGGAGCTAAAGATTGAGCCCCCACAATCTCCCGCTCCAATTCTGACGACACTTCAGCTATAACGACATTGGGTTGAAGAATGAGGGACGGCGGGTCAGGGGCGGAAAGCGGCTCAAAACTACGTGATAAAGCATCAGCTTTCACGTTTTTAGACCCTGGGAGAAAGTTATAGAAAATTGAAATCTGGAAAAAAAAAGTGACCAACCGGCCTGCCTAGGAGTCAGTCTTTTAGCAGATTTGAAATACTCTAGGTTTTTGTGGTCGGTGATGACTGTGATGGGGTGAGCCGCCCCTCCAAAAAATGCCTCCATTCCTCGAACACCAACTTGATTGCTAAGAGTTCTCTATTACCAACGTCATAATTTCTCTCAGCCTGAGAAAATTTTTTCGAGAAATAGGCACAAGGTTTGAGGTTAGTCAGAGAAGTAGGTCCCTGTGACAACACTGCCCCCACCCCAACCTCCGAAGCATCAACTTCAACCACAAACGGCTTGGATGAGTCAGGTTGAACCAGAACAGGAGCGGATATGAAACAATTTTTCAAAGTTAAAAAAGATTGTTTGGCCGACGGGGACCAGTTCCTAACATCTGCCCCTTTACGTGTGAGATCCGTGAGGGTTTCACAATCTGAGAAAAACCCTTGATAAACCTGCGATAGTAATTCGCGAATCCCAAGAAGCGCTGGAGTCATCTAAGGTCCCGAGGCTGGACCCACTCCATAATGGCTTGCACCTTCTTGGGATCCATACGAAACCCCTGTGGAGAGATTATGAGACACAAAAATGATAGCTCCTGAACAAAGAAAGAACATTTTCTCCAGCTTAACAAATAATTGATTTTCCCTGAGTCTTTGAAACACAGTTTTAACATGTGATAAATGAGAATGTCTGTCAGAGGAATATATCAATATATCATCCAAGTAGATCACAACAAAATGGCCAATGAGGTCCGAAAAAACTACATTAATGAAATTTTGAAACACAGCTGGAGCATTGGTGAGACCGAAAGGCATGACGAGATTCTCAAATAACCCCTCAGTAGTAAGAAATGCAGTTTTCCACTCATCCCCTTCACGTACTCTTATCAAATTATAAGCCCCCCTGAGGTCCAATTTTGAAAACCACTTGGCCCCAGAGAGCTGGTTACAGAGATCAGGAATCAGAGGCAGGGGGTATGTATTCCTGACTGTGATTTTATTAAGTTCTCAAAAGTCGAGGCAGGAACGTAGACCGCCATCCTTCTTTTTAACAAAGAAGAACCCCGCAGCTACTGGGGACACTGAGGGCCTTATATGCCCTTTGCGAAGACTTTCAGCAATGTATTGCTTCATAGCCAGTGCTCCGGCCTGACAATTTAAACAGACGGGCCTTGGGCAATTTGGCTCCCGGGACAAGATCAATAGCACAGTCAAATGATCTATGCGGGGGGCAGAGCCTCAGCCTCACTTTCAGAGAACACGTCCTCAAAGTCTTTCAGGTACTCCGGAATACCCTCCAGACCAACAGAAGACACTGAGACAGGTTTTCCAAGTTTCATACAATAAACAGGTTTATGGCAACAGTTGACACATTGGGATCCCCATTTAATAATCTCCCCTGATTCCCAGTCAATCACCGGTTGTGGCGTTGAAGCCCTGGCATACCCAGCACTAGCCCTGTGGGCAATTTGTCCATGACAAAACATTTCATGTCTTCCTTGTGGGAAGAACCGACCTGCAAAGAAAACCTTTTGGAAGCATAAAGAATCCCTGTTCGGTAAGAGGGTAAGAGTCGATAGCAACAATTTTAAGGGGTGTCTCCAGCCTGACTGTCCCTATCTTATGTTGGGAGATGACACAGGAA